>SJYV01049496.1:1113839-1231036 GCA_006410875.1 Neotragus pygmaeus
CACATGAGGTGACCAAAGTACTGGAGTTTCAGCTTTAGCATCATTCCTTCCAAAGAAATCCCAGGGCTGATCTCCTTCAGAATGGACTGGTTGGATCTCCTTGCAGTCCAAGGGACTCTCAAGAGTCTTCTCTAATACCACAGTTCAAAAGCATCAATTCTTCGGTGCTCAGCTTTCTTCACAGTCCAACTCTCACATACATACATGACCACTGGAAAAACCATCGCCTTGACTAGACGGACCTTTGTTGGCAAAGTAATGTCTCTGCTTTTGAATATGCTATCTAGGTTGGTCATAACTTTCCTTCCAAGGAGTAAGCGTCTTTTAATTTCATGGCTGCAATCACCTTCTGCAGTGATTTCGGAGCCCCGCAAAATAAAGTCTGACACTGTTTCCAATTATTCCCTATCTATTTCCCATGGTACCATGGTACCTCTTAATGTCAAACAAAATACAGAATATTGTAAAAATGTTGCTCCTGTCAAAGAATTTACAACCTAGCCATGTTGACAAATGAACAGAAGTAGAGTACAGATCTTAGACATAGAATGGAGATCATAGAACATCATCCTTAAAATTATTAGGGATTAATTTCAGCAATCTTAGGGAAGGAGGAAATTTCTATAATTCATACTAAAGATTAAAAAAAACTGTGTGAGAGAAGGAAAAAGGGAAAGATAGAAGATAATGGACATGTACTCATTCTGTGCTTCTGATGTTCCAGTACATTCCCACTTTTTTTTTTTCTCACCAACATTGCAATCTCTAACTGATTCAATTTAAGAGTGAAAGTAACTCTCTCACGCAGTATTTGGATTTCCTAAGAAAGATCCTTGATGAATTGTGAGAGGCAATTTATTTTCACAGGAGGGAAGGCTTTCTTGTTCCTTGCCAGTTATTGACTAATTCAAATTCAGAATGTCTCTGATTCTCTGAACCTAACAAAAATGTGTTTTATGGTAATTAACTCTGTTTAGTTGCACACACATTCAAAGCTCCCAAGGGTCCTGCTTTACCTTTATGAGTGATGCTGAAATCCACAAGACAGTAAAATACAGTCGGCTCAGGGAAGAAATTCTCTGAAAACATGTGGAGCATGTCCTGGACCATAATGCTCCTAACCATACATACACACATACACATGTGTATATCTACATATACATACACATAATAGTAATCACCACACTTATCTGACTCAACAGGACATTTTCTATTGAAACATAGGGTAAAAGTGCTTTTAATTTCTCTACAGGTCCTGAAAGGCTTAAAAGGCACAGAAGTGGTGAACCTGATTTAGTCCATTAACATCACTGTAGATTATGTAAATCAAGTCCTTCAGTCCTCTTCAAATTCTTAAACAAAGCCAATTGTTTTACTTGCACGTTTCTTATCCCTAGTCAGATTTGCTAAACTGCTAGTTAAATTAAAAACACAACTGAAAGAGTATAAGGGACTACATGTAATTTAGATTGGTTTACTAGTTTATTCTTTGATACAAGAATATTTATGACACTCCCACAATGGACAAGGCTCTGAGGAAATAAAAGTGAAAAACGTAGATGATTGACGGTCCTACTTTCAAAAATGTATTTTAATCTGAAATAGCCAGTTTATTCTTGGAAAACTAAGAGCAGAATCTTTCATTTTTTCCTCAAATAATTAATCAATTCTTGAAGTGTATTTATTTTTTAAATGAATAAGTGTCTACTTGGAGAAGGAAATGGCAACCTACTCCAGTATTCTTGCCTGGAGAATCCCATGGACAGAGGAGCCCAGTGGGCTATAGCCCATGGTGTCACAGCAGTGTTTGGCACAACTTAGAAACTAAAAACAAACAAACAAAATACCTACTTTGTGCTAGGCACAAGGGCTCAAGAATCATGTCAGGACATGTCCTGTCTCTCACAGTGCTCAGGGTCTTTAATGATGGAGAGTTGCCTTAAGTTGGGTTTAAAATATTGGCACAAATGGCAAAAATATAACAGGACCTTGAATAGATGGGAAGATAGCACATTAGAGATCAACATAACCACAGCTCCATAAGTCCACAGAGATGATCCCATTGTTCCCTAGAACTAGTCTTGTAACAAATCACTATTTCAGGCTGGAACCGGATGGAGTCAGTTGCTTGACTTTCTTGTATATCCCTTCCTCCAAAAGCCTATCTTTGAAAACTAGAATCCCACTCAGCCTGGATAGTGCATCTATGATGAGCATTCTGTGATGAGAGATCTGTAGGATATGAGATTCTGGGTGGGAAGAATTTATTCACATTGCCAGTTTATAGTCATTCCAGGGCATGAGGTCACTGAGTCCAAAAGTGAATAGAAATGCCTACACTACTGAAGTTCTCAATCTCTCTTTCCCCATCATATGCTCATCAAAACTGTACACCTGATTCTGGAAAAGCTCAAAAATTTGCCAAGTAAATGCTTCCACAATGTTCCCTGTTTTTTCCCATACCCACTTAACTGAAATACAGTGAACATAATTTAATATTTTGAGAGTCAATATAAATTATGAGTCAATAATTGGGCCTGGTCATAACATAGTAGTCCTCTAAGTGGACAAAACAGGTACAGGTTTATACAACTTTCTTCACCCTACTTGATTAGGGCTTCCCTGATAGCTCAGCTGGTAAAGAATTCGCCTGTGATGCAGGAGACTCCAGTTGGATTCCTGGGTCTGGAAGATCCGCTGGAGAAGGGATAGGCTACCTACTCCAGTATTCTTGGGCTTCCCTTGTGGCTCAGCTGGTAAAGAATTTGCCTGCAACATGGGAGACCTGGATTTGATCCCTGGGTTGGGGAGATCCCCTGGAGAGGGGAAAAGCCACTCACTCCAGTATTCTGGCCTGGAGAATTCCATGGGCTGAATAGTCCATGGGTTTGCAAAGAATTGGATGTGCCTGAGCAACTNGCCTGCAACATGGGAGACCTGGATTTGATCCCTGGGTTGGGGAGATCCCCTGGAGAGGGGAAAAGCCACTCACTCCAGTATTCTGGCCTGGAGAATTCCATGGGCTGAATAGTCCATGGGTTTGCAAAGAATTGGATGTGCCTGAGCAACTTTCATTTGATTATCAGCAATTATTTCCTGTTGAATATAGCCTCCTCACTCCCTCCCTTACAGTCTTCTGGGAAACCAGAGAGACAAATTTGACAATAGTTGTTTCACTTTCACTTGTATAAAATAAAATGAGATAGACTTTGTGCCAGGGCCTGAGGAGATTTTATTTGTAACTAGAATACAGTAAGATATAAACATGGTGAACTCCCATTTAGCTACTCTGAATATGGCCACCATTACCCTCTCAGGTAAAACTAGTATATAAAAATAATGAAAATGTAATTGACTGATTCATTTCAAATGTTTAAACCAGTTGCAAGCAGGGATGATCCAGAGGAAAAAAAATTGCTTGCAGTGTAAGGGATCTATGTTTTGATTCTCGGAAAACATACACAGGCTTATCTGCATCTGTGAACATTTATTTGAGAATAAATGCAATTGGAAATTTATTGTAAGACTGACTTAACTCTCTCTTGGCTTTTACTCAACATGGTTTCAATGTATCTTTAGGTACATAGCTGCATTAGCTGAAACTGATTAAATCCAAAGACTTGGAACATTTGTGCACTTATTCAGTAAAATGTATTGGACACTATTTTAATTGTTGAAGATATGAAGATGGCAAGATAATGTGCACACCTTCAAGGGATCAGCACATGAAGAAAAGCTAGGGGAGATTTCTTTTAAAATAGTAAGTCTGTACTTGGAAGCATCCGTTCAGTTCATCCCCCCGACTTTTTCCCCCCTGGTGTAATGACCTTATATATTACTCTGTCCAATCTTGATACATAAATACCTACCCCCACCCCTGCTCTGTGTCATATCAAAACCTTGAGACACCTCCTCTTATAAAAAAAACTTGATAACAGAAAAAGAAAACATAAAATGAGAATAACATCTCTATGGTCTAGAAACTGGACAGAAATACATAGCCATGACCAGGACAGAAGTTATGATCTTGGATTTCAGGTGCAAAAGCAGATAGAGGTTACTGAGAGTTTGGTCCCTGGAGAGTATAAGAGAGTAATAGTGTTCTACATGAAGAGACACTAAACCTGTGTTTCTGATGGGATGAGTTGTTCCTGCTCATAAAAGGAGTATGAAAAAAATCTGTTGCAGACAATTTATAGCTCAATTAACATTCCATTTTAGGAGGATACAGACATAACCTGTAGAAGTAAACTATACTTTCGAGTGAGGGAACAAGAGTTGTGGTATCTAATGTATCATTTGGAGAGAAATCCTATTAATCAGTGTAAGCCTGAGTAAAGATAGAATCCTTGGGTGTCTTGATGGAGTCAAACACAGGGTTAAGTAGGATGAGAAAGAGATAAATTCCCATTGAAATGGATTGCAATATAAAATTTCAAAGTAAAACAGTTTCCCAATCAACAATCAAAATGAAGATTTTATTCGGGTGACATTAAAATAGCAAAGGAATCAGAAAAGACAGAGGATGAGATGGTTAGATGGTATCACTGACTCAATGAACATGAGTCTGAACAAGATCTGGGAAAAGGTGAAGGGTGGGGAAGCTGCAGTGTGCTGCAGCTGGTGAAGGCTGGTGTGCTGCGTCCACAGGGTTGCAAAGAGTTGGACATGACTGAGTGACTCAGCAATAACAACATTGAGAGACATAGGGGTAAATGAAGGAATAACATCCACTAGGGAAAAAGGAAATTATTATTTTTAAATAGAAAGATGAATGACGCTAGGACAATATCCAGCTGGCACAATCGAAGAGCAAACTAGTGAAAAGCATGAGGATTCCATCAGATTTCTCATTTAATTCACTAGTTTGCTGGTCAGATAAAGAAGAGAGGAAGAGGCATAGAAGATAAAGAGACACTTGTATAATTTCCAGAGGAGAAAACAAAGTGATGGAGCATCTTTATTTGTAAATATAATAGGTAAATGTTTTTTAGAACTGAATATATGAGTCCTTAAGTTGAAAATACTTCAAATACCAAGCAAAATAAGGTTAAATTCACATCAAGACACATACTTGTTAAGCTGTAGAATATCAAGAATAAAGAAAACAGAGCTAGAAAGAGTCAGAGGGGGAGTAGCCAAGATGGCAGAGTAGGAAGACCTCCTTCAAGAGCATACAAAGTTAGTCTACAGAGTATTGATGAGAAAGATATTCTAAAATTAAAGATATAAAGATGAAACCACAACAAGAAGAGTAGAAGGGGCAGAGATGTGATACAGTCAAGACCCATATCGCTAGGGTGACCCATTAACAGGGCGATGCTTACTACTTCTCCCCAAGAAGCAAAGGGTCTGAGCCACATGTTGGGCTCCCCAGACTGGAGGTCCTGCACCAGGTAGATGAGTCCCAAGAAGATTTGGCTTTGAAGGCAACTGGGGCTTACTTTCAGGAGAGCCAGGCAGAAATAGAGAAATAGAGACTCTACTCTTAGAGACTGCACACAGTATCTCATATATTCTGGGTCCCAGGGTAGAAATAATAATTTGAAACAGCCCCATCTGTTAACCTTGGAGAGCCTCTCACAGAGACAGGAGGCAACTGGAGCTCACCCTGGGGACATAAACCCTTATGGCAATCATTTTCAGAAACTTGTTCTACCATGATGACGACGATGCTGGCAAACACCATTTTGGAATCTTCCCTGGACCTCATTAGTCCCAGCACCTGGCACCACCAACCAATCTGTCAGCACTTCAGGCCAAGCAGCTAGCAGTGTGGGGCTACAGCCCTACCAACCAGCAGCCAGTAATCAATCTACTGAATACACAGATGCAAAAACAGCAAATAAGGAAAAATGATGTAACAATGTAATATGCTCCACATGAAGGAACCAGATAAAATTCCAGAGGAAGAACTCAGTGAAGGGGGGACAGTCAATCTACCTAATAAAGAGTTCAAGGTAATTACTGTGAAGATGTTCAAATACTCAAGAGAAGACTGAATGAAGAGTGAGAAATTAGATGTTTTAAACAAAGAAAAAAATAAACAGAGATGAAAAATAGAATAAATGAAATTAAAAAGAAAAAACACTTGAAGGAATGGAATAAGCAGTATTTATATGATACAGAGGAACAAATCAGTGAACTAGAAGAAACATCAGTGGAAATCATTGAAGCTAAATAGAAAAAAAAAAAATAAATGAGTACAGTTTAACAGTCCCCTGAGGCAACACCAAACTTACTAACATTCATATTAGAGGGGTCTCAGAAGGAAAAGAGAGAAAGTGTCAAAGAATATATTTGAAGATGTAATATTTAAGAATATCCCTAACCTAGAAAAAGAAATAAACAAATATTCAGGAGGAAGCATAGAGTCTCAAACAGGATCAACACAAAGATGTACTATATTAAAATGGCAAATATCAAAGATAAAGAGAGAATACTAATGTAAGGGAGAAGCAACAAGTTATGTACAAAGCAACTCCAATAAAGCTATCCATCTGCCTTTTGGCAAAAACTCTGACTTTTCAGCAGAAACTCTACCAGCTGAAAAGAGTGTTATGATATATTTAAGGTAATGAAAGGGAAAAACCTACAACCAAGTATACTCTACCTAGCAAACTTTCATTCAGATTTATAGAGAGATCAAAAGTTTTACAGACAAGCAAAAGTTTAAAGAGTTTATCACTTTGAAGACAACTTTACAAGAAATGTCAAAGAAATTTCTTTCCACAAAAAAGGAAAGGCCACAACTAGAACCATGAAAATTACAATAGAGAAAACCTCACTGATAAAGACAAATATACACTAAAGGTAATAAGTCATCCATATACAAACTAAGTCAGAAGGTCAAAAGACAAAAGGAGTAAAATTATCTGTATCCACAGTAGGTAATTCAAGGATACTCAAAAGACATAAAAAACAGTAAACATGGGGTTGGGGAATTGTTCAGCATTAAAATGTTTTCAACTTAAGAAATCAGCAACTTAAAATAATCACATATATATATACATGTACACATATACATACATACACATATACACCACATACATACACACATGTATATGCACACACTACCTACACGTATATATCAGTTCAGTTCAGTCACTCAGTTGTGTCCGACTCTTTGCGACCCCATGAATTGCAGCACACCAGGACTCCCTGTCCATCACCAACTTCCAGATGTCACTCAGACTCATGTCCATTGAGTCAGTGATGCCATCCAGCCATTTCATCCCTGGTCGTCCCCTTCTCCTCCTGCCCCCAATCCCTCCCAGCATCAGAGTCTTTTCCAGTGAGTCAACTCTTCACATGAGGTGGCCAAAGTACTGGAGTTTCAGCTTCAGCATCAGTCCTTCCAAAGAAATCCCAGGGCTGATCTCCTTCAGAATGGACTGGTTNCTTGCTTCATTCCGTATTCCAAGGCCAAATTTGCCTGTTACTCCAGGTGTTTCTTGACTTCCTACTTTTGCATTCCAGTCCCCTATAATGAAAAGGACATCTTTTTTGCATGTTAGTTCTAAAAGGTCTTGTAGGTCTTCATAAAACCGTTCAACTTCAGCTTCTTCAGCATTACTGGTTGAGGCATAGACTTGGATAACTGTGATATTGATTGGTTTGCCTTGGAAACGAACAGAGATCATTCTGTCGTTTTTGAGATCGCATCCAAGTACTGCATTTTGGACTCTTTTGTTGACCATGATGGCTACTCCATTTCTTCTGAGGGATTCCTGCCCGCAGTAGTAGATATAATGGTCATCTGAGTTAAATTCACCCATTCCAGTCCATTTTAGTTCGCTGATTCCTACAATGTCGACGTTCACCCTTGCCATCTCTTGTTTGACCACTTCCAATTTGCCTTGATTCATGGACCTGACATTCCATGTTCCTATACAATATTGCTCTTTACAGCATCGAATCTTGCTTCTATCACCAGTCACATGCACAAAAAGTATTAATTTTAAATATCTTATAGTATAGTTATTTTTATTTTGTTGAATTGGTTTATTAATTTGGAAGGCAAATAAACTGTTCTCTTCATATAGATCAACATAAGTGAATGGTTCCAATAAGTGAAGGTGACAAATAATATTTAGTAGTACCTGATGTGAATAGCTGACTCATTGAAAAAGACCCTGATGCTGGGAAAAATTGAAGGCAGAAGGAAAAGCAGATGACAGAGGAAAAGATCATTGCATGGCATCACAAACTCAATGGACATGAGTCCAGGAGACGGTGAAGGACAGGGAAGCCTAGCATACTGCCATCCATAGGATTGCAAAGCATTGGACATGACTAAGCGACTGAACAACAGCAACAAAAAATTTTAAAATAACAGAAAACATATACAAACATTGACTACAAATTAAGAATTAGATTTTAAAGTTAAAATAGGAACTTCCCTGGAAGTCCAGTGGTTAAGACTTTCTGTGCCTCCAGTGCAGGTTTCGAGGGTTTGATTCCAAGTCAGGGCCCTTAAATCTATTTCTCACTTCCACTGTATAATCATACAGGATTTGATTTAGGTCATACCTGAATCATCTAGCGGTTTTCCCTACTTTCTTCAGTTTAACTCTGAATTTGGTAATAAGGAGTTCATGATCTGAGTTCAGTTCAGTTCAGTTCAGTCGCTCAGTCGTGTCTGACTCTTTGTAATCCCATGAATCGCAGCACGCCAGGCCTCCCTGTTCATCACCATCTCTCAGAGTTCACTTAGACTCACGTCCATTGAGTCCCTGATGCCATCCAGCCATCTCATCCTTGGTCGTCGCCTTCTCCTCCTGCTTAGTACCACCAAAAAAAAACAAAAAAAGGTTAAAATAAATGTGGCTACAGAGTCTGCTCTCTCAACATAATGATACTGCTAACTGTATAATTGGTAGAGAAAAAATAAGAGAAAAGTTTTAATTTGGACAGTAATAGAAAGGAAGGATTAAAGATGATAGCAGACAGGATGGAGATAATTCCAAAGAAAGTATTAAGTTGTTGCAAGCACATACACAACACCTTGAGGCTCATATCCCCAGGAAATACTTATTTCTATTTAGATTTGGCAGTGAAGAAACAAAGGAAGTACCCTTAACACAATGCCTCTTTAAAAGAGTCTCTTTCACTATAAAAATTGAGGTGATGGTTATGTTAGATAACAGATTATTGGCAGTATTGTGCTTTATATTTTAAGATATACTTCTCCAAATGTTTTTAAACTTAATTTTGGTTGTTTGGGCCTTGGCAAGAGTTTCCTTTTGTTATGCCAAAATTCCATCTAGTGGAAATTTAGGATTACTCTTAATGCTTGGCTGTTGGGAGGAAGAGGATTTGTTTAATCATGATTGAAGGAGGGAGTGGGTATCTGGAAACTCTCTAATTTCTGCTCAATTTTTCTGCAAACTTAACACTACTCTAAAATCAAAAGTATACCAGGACTTCCCAGTGAGGAGGACTTCACCTTCCGATGCAGGGGGTGAGGGTTTGATCCCTGGTCTGAGAGCTAAGATCCCACATGCCTCACAGCCAAAAGACAAAAACATAAAACAGAATCAATATTGTAAAAATCCAATGAAGGACTTTCAAAATGGTCTACATTTAAAAAAAAGCAAAAAAACCTTAAAAAAATAAAGTGTATTAACTTTAAAAAAAAAAAAAGGAAAGGAAAGAGCAANAGAGATCATTCTGTCGTTTTTGAGATTGCATCCAAGTACTGCATTTTTGACTCTTTTGTTGACCATGATAATGAGCTACATATAAAGCTCATGGTAACTACAAACCAAAAATCTTTAACAGATATACACAGAAGAGAAAGGAATAAAGCAATAAAGATAAAAATCAAATCATAAGGGAAGAGAGCAAAAGAAGAATAAAGGAACTACATAAATAGACCACAAACAATTTAAAAAATGGCAGTAGGTGCATGCCTATCAATAATTACATTAATGTAAATAGAATCAATGCTCCAATAAAAAGACATAGAGTGGCTGAATGGATGCAAATTTAAGACCTGTATATATGCTGCCTATAAGACTGACTTTAGATCTAAAGACACACAGAGACTGAAAGAGAAGGGATAGAAAAAGGTATTTCAAGTAACTGGAAATGAAAAGAAAGGCTGAATAGTAATACTTATATCAGACAAATAGACTTTAAAACAAAGATCGTAAAAGAAAAAAAGACATCATCTTGATAATAATCAAGAAGACATAGTAATTATAAATATATATGCATCTTATATAGGGGCACCTAAATACATAAAGCGAATATTAACAGACACAGGGGAGAAACTGACAACAGCACAATCATAGGAGTGACTTTTGCATCTCACTACATCACTGGACGGGTGGCTTCCCTGGTGGCTCTGCCTGTTAAGAATCTGACTACAGTGTGGGAGACCTGGATTCAGTCCCTGGGTTGGGAAGATCCCCTGGAGAAGGAAATGACAATCCACTCCAGTATTCTTGCCTGGAAAATTCCATGGACAGAGGAGCCTAGTGGACTTCTGTTCATGGGGTTGCAGAGAGTTGGATGTGACTGAACAGCTAACACTTCACTTCACATTGATGGACAGATTATCCAGGCAAAAGATTTGTAAGAAAACACTGGCCTTAAATGACACATTAGAAAAACAAATAGACTTAATTGGTTTATATGGAACATTCCACCCCAAAGCAGCAGAATATAACTTATTCCCCGTGCACATTGGACATTCTTCAGAATAGATTATGTGCTGCCATAAAACAAACTTCAGCACATTCAAGAAAACTGAAATCATAGTAAGCATCGTTTTTGACAATTATTTGAAACTAGAAATCAAATATAAGAAAAAAACTGCATAAAACTAAACATGTGGAGGCTTAACAACATGCTACTAAACAACCAACAAATCACTGAAGAAATGAAATGAGAAATAAAAAATACCTGCAGGCAAATAAAAACACATATTGAACACCCATGTAATGCGGTAAAGGCAGTTCTAAAGGCAAGTTTTTACCAATACCAACCTAAGGCGGACACAAGAAAAATCTCATAAAAGCAATCTAATATTATACTTAAAGTCTAGAAAAAGAAGAATAATGCCCAAATTTAGTAGAAGAAATCATAAAAACTAGAGCAGAAAGAAATGAATGGATATTAAAAACATGGCAGGAAAGATCAATGAACCTAAGAGGTGGTTCCTTGAAAAGACAAAACTGATAAACTTCTGGCCAGACTAATCAAGAGAAAAGGAAAGAAAGTGCAAATCAATAAAATAAGATGAAAAAGGAGAAGTCACAATTGTCACAGAAATGCAAGGAATCATAAGAGACTGGCCTATAATTATGAACAATTATATGCCAATAAAATGGACAACCTAAAAGAAATGGACAAATTTCTAAAAATGTACAGTTCTCCAAGACTGAATTGGGAAAAATTTGACTAATCATGGGTTATGAAATTTAATTAATAACAACAAAAAAACACCTCCTATCAAACTAAAAAGATTTTGCACAGTGAAGGTAACTATCAACAAAATGAAAAGACTGCCTATTGAATGGGATAAGATACTTGCAAACATATCTGGTAAAGAGTTAATATCCAAAATATACAAAGAACTCTACAATTCAATGTATAAAGACACCTCAAAAAATGGGCAGAGGATCTGGATAGACATTTTTCCAAAGAAGACATACAGATGGGCAACAAACACATGAAAAGATGCTCTCCAGCACTAATCATCAGGGAAATACAGATATATCACACTTGTCAGACTGGCTGTTTTCAAAAGGACAGCAAATAAGAAATGTTGCTGAGGACAGAGGGTGAGGGAACCCTCCTGTACTGTTGGTGGGAATATAAACTTGTGCAGCCATTGTGGCAAGCAGTATGGAGAAATTTTTTAAGGTCAAAAAATAAAGGCATAACTACCATATGACCCAGCAATTCTACTTCTGGTTATTTATCTGAAAAAAAAAATGCTGATTAAAAATAATATATACAACCTTATGTTTATTGCAGTGCTATTTACAATAGTCAAGATATGGAAGCAACCTAAATGACCATCAGTTGGTGAATGGATAAAGATGTTTTATATATATATATATATATATATACACACATACACACACACACATATATACACATACACATGCACACACACACACACACACACACACACATATACGTGCATATACATAATAGCATATTACTCAGCCATAAAGAAGAATGAAATCTTTTGCAATCCGTGACAACATAGATGCACCTAAAAGGTACTATGGTAAGCGAAATAAGTCAAACAGAGAAACACAAATACTATTTGATTTCTCTTATATGTGGAATCTAAAAAGAAAACAAATGAACAGAAAAACAGAAACAGAGTTATAGATACAACGAAAAAACAGGTGGTTGCCACAGGGGAGGGGAGTGGTAGAGGAAAGAAAAAGATGAGGGAGATTAAAAGATACAAACTTCCTGTTGTAAAATAAATGAGTCATAGTATGAAATGTACAGGTTGGGGAATATATTTAATAGCTATATAATGTCTTTGCATGATCACATATCATAACTAGACATATCATGATAAATGTTTTAAAATGTATAGAAATCTTAAGAGTTCTCATCACAAGGAAACATTTTTCTAATTTTTAAATTAGAAAATATCTATATGAGAAGATGGATGTTCACTAAACTTACTGTGATAACCCTTTTATGATGTATGTAAGTCAAATCCTTATGATGTACCCCTTAAACCTTCATAGTGCTGTATGTCAAATATATCTCAATAAAACTGGGGGAAAAAGTTTTTTTAAAAAGGTCAAATAGACTGCAGCTGCCTATCAGCAACAAAAGCTGCTAGAACATAATAAAACAACAGCTTCAAAATGCTGGAGGCAAATAATTGTCAGCATAGATCAGCCCAGGAACTGTTCATGAGTATGAGCAAATCAGAGTATTTTCTGACATAAAACAAAGAAAGTTTACCACCTACACACCTCACTGAAAGAACTAGCAAACCATTCGTTCAGCAAGAAGTTAAAAAGCAAAAGAACAGAAGTGTCAGATGCAAGAAACAACAAGAAGTAAAGAAGCGAAAATTGGCCAAAAACCACAGAGACAATTTTTGTTTGTTTTAAAGGAATTTTCCTGAGCTATTCAATGTAGTAGCCACTAGATATATATGGTTATTTGAGTTTCAACTAATTAAGATGAAATTAAAAATTCAGCCTCTCCCTATGTTATATCAGCCATATTTTAAATACTCAGTAGCCACATATGGGGCTTCCCTGGTGGCTCAGATGGTAAAGCATCTGCCTGCAATGTGGGAGACCTGGGCTCAATCCCAGGGTTGGGAATATACCCTGGAGAAGGAAATGGCAACCCACTCCAGTACTCTTGCCTGGAAAATTCCATGGACAGAGGAACCTGGTAGGCTACAGTCCTTGGGGTTACAAAGAGTTGGACATATGGCTTAATTATTGTGGTATTGGACAGTGTGGATGTAGAATATTTNGGAAATGGCAACCCACTCCAGTACTCTTGCCTGGAAAATTCCATGGACAGAGGAACCTGGTAGGCTACAGTCCTTGGGGTTACAAAGAGTTGGACATATGGCTTAATTATTGTGGTATTGGACAGTGTGGATGTAGAATATTTGCATTATTTCAGCAAGTTTTATTAGATAGCACTAGGTGGTTCAGACAGCAAAGGATCTGCCTGTGAAGTGGGATACCTGGTTTCAGTCCCTGGATCGGGAAGATCCCATGGAGAAGGGGCTGGCCTCCCACTCCAGTATTCTTGCCTGAAGAATTCCATGTACAGAGGAGACTGGCAAGCTATAGTCCATGGGGTCACAAAGAGTTGGACATGACTGAGTGACTAATGCTTTCATGTTCTTTTCAGTGATAGTTTAGGGAAGCATGGAATGCAATGCAATTTATACTTTTAAACTGCACTAGAAAGAGTATAAGCAGAGGATATATTCATTGATAAGAACACTTTAATCAGTATACAATCTTCTCAATTCTTTTGTGTGTGTGTGGTAATCATAAATGAAATAAAAATTTCCAGTTTCATATACAAATTGCCTCATACTGGGTTAGGTCTTGTTAAGCTTATTAAATCAGCCTCCTTATACAAATCTTTAAAAAGTGAAATGAAAGCATACCTTAAAAAGTAAATTTGGAAAGTCATCTTTCTATTTGTTCATGTAAAAACAAGTCATATGCATCTGGACAATATATAACCAAACAAAAATGAAACAAAACTGATAGACAACAACAAATTCTCCTATTGATTTCATATGCTTTTAGGCTTCATTTTGCAATTGTAAAAGGAAGTTTGCATAAGACATAAGTATTGTTTTGAAACATCTTCATAGTTTCTATTATAAATTATGTTACAGTCTTAGATATACAGAAGTTTAGTCAATTGGATGTTTTTAAGTAAAATAATCAGGATTTAAATTTTTATAAAACTAAAAATGCTGTTGGTTCATTTATTTGTTCATTTATTAATTTTATTTACTTAATATAAAAATTATGTTACATCCCTGCTATATCCTAGGCACTGTGCTAAGCCCTTGGAATTTATTAGTATTGAAGATATTATCCTTGCCTTCAAGGAGTTTTTTTAGCATGAAAAACAGACTTTAGATAGAATCATTTCAAATAGCTGCATTTGTAGATCAAAAATGTTGAATATTGACAATTTCATTTACTTAATCTAATGCACTGTTGTTGTTGTTTAGTTGCTCAGTTGTGTCCAACTCTTTTTTGATCCAATGGACTCTAGCCCACCAGGTTCCCCTGTTCATGGGATTTTCCAGGCAAAAATACTGGAGTGGAGAGCCATTTCCTCCTCCAGGGGATATTCCCAACCCAGGGATCGAACCCACATCTTCTGCACTGCAAGTGAATTCTTTCCCATTTGAGTCACTGGGGAAGCCCCAGTCTAATGCATAAGTGATTTTAATTCAGATTAATAAATCTGTAACGAGTATACGATGCTGCTGCTTCATGAAAGATATGAGGCCTGAACTCAGATATGTAGGGGGAGTAAGAGTCAGGACAAGAGGAAACAGGCTTTTAACTCTGAGCGATTTATTTAACCGATCTGATTCTTAGCTCTTTGTCTTAAAAAAGGCAAAGATAATTTCAAACTCTGTACATCCTTGATGGGAATGTAAAATTGTGAAGCTGTGATGGAAGACAGTATGAACGTGCCTCAAAAAATTAAAATTAGAACTTCTTGATGATCCAGTAATTCCATGTCTGGATATTTATCCAAAATAATTGAAAGTAAGATTATAGAGATATTTATACTCCTTTGTTCATTACAGCAGTATTCCTGATAGCCAAAGTGTGGAAATAACTGCCCATTGAAGGATGAATGTATAAAGAAAATAAAATATGGTATATACAGTAGACTATTGAAAAACATGAATTTGAACTGCGGAAATTTTTCAGTATATACACAGTTGGCTCTCTATATTGGAGGGTTTTTGCAGCTTCAGATTCAACCAGGGATTGAGATTTCCCACTGTAGTTGGCTGAATCCATGGAAGTGGAATCTATGGTTACAGACGGCTGACTATGGGTTTTGAGTGTCATCGGAGTTTGGTAAATGTAGGGGCTCCTGAAATCAACCCTCCTCAGATACTGAGGGACAACTGTACATAGAATAAAATATTCAGTCTTTGAAAGGAAAGAAATCCTACCATTTATGACAATGTGAATGAACACAGCATTATGCTAGGTGAAATAAGCCAGTTGCAGAAGAATAAATACAGTATCAGTTCACTTATCTGGGGTAGATAAAATATCTAAACTCATAGAAGCAGAGAATCCAATGGTGGTTGTCTTGGGACGAGTGGAGCAGGAAATAGGGAGTTACTATCCAATGGGCAAACAATTTCACTTATGAAAATGAATAAATTCTAGAGGTCTGCTTGCAACATTGTGCATAAACTTAATTTTTTGTGTGTTTCAAAATTTGTTAAAAGAACAGTTTCATGCTAAACATTCTTACTACAATAAAGGTGATGGTAATAGCTACCATACTATTAGGATGATTCAAAGGAAATGATATATGCAAAGCAGTCAGAACCTAGACTAAAATAGCTCAATTGATCCTCAACACAATAGCTATTTAGTAATATTATAAAGGTGAGTACTGTGAGAGGAGGAGAGATCAATAAACAATCACGGTAGTTGGGTCTTAACACTTTCATTAACCAAAATAACAAATCATGCATTAATAAAATGTATCAAGGTGCAAACTAACAGATGCATAATGTCCAAAGAGTGCTTCTTTTAGTTTTTTCTTAGTGAAAATTTAGAATATGTTTCAAAAATAAAGTCTTATGTGAGGATACAGTGAAATATCTCCCACCCTTAAAGTTTATCTGCTTAATTTCACTCATCTTCTCCCTCCTTGTCCAAGCAGGTGATCACTGTTAACACTTTCTTCTTTATCTTTTCAGGGATGTTTTAAGCAATAAAGCAAAAACAAAACAAGAATAGTTTATTTCTTGTGTTTTGCATGAATGGCGGCATGTTGCACACAGACTTTTACATCTTTTTCAGTAAATATATACTAGATATTATATTGGAGTAGGAAATTGCAACCCACTCTGGTATTCTTGCCTGGGAATTTCATGGACAGAGGAGCCTGGCGGGCTACAGTCCATGGAGTCACAAAGAGTCGGACATAACTGAAGGACTGAGCACAGATATTATATATATCATATATAAAGTCTTTAATTCTTATATGCCTGAATAGCATTTCCAATGTACATATGTAATATCATTTAACAGGTCGAACAATATGAGATAGCTGATAATTGACTGTTTTTGAATTGTGAAAATAAACACTTCATATGATTTATCATCAGTTCAGTTCAGTTCAGATGCTCAGTCATGTCTGACTCTTTGTGACCCCATGGACTGCAGCATGCCAGGCTTCCCTGTCCATCACTAACTCCCAGAGCTTGCTCAAACTCATGTCTGTTGAGTCGGAGATGACATCCAACCATCTCATCCTCTATCAACCGCTTCTCCTCCTGCCTTCAATCATTCCCAGCATCAGGCTATTTTCTAATGAGTTGGCTCTTTGCATCAAGTGGCCAAAGTATGGGAGCTTCAATGTCAACATCAGTCCTTCCAGTGAATATTCAGGACTGATTTCCTTTAGGATTGACTGGTGTGATCATCTTGTTGTTTAAGGGACTCTCAAGAGTCTTCTCCAACACCACAGCTCAAAAGCATCAATTCTTTGGCACTCAGCCTGGAAAAACCACAGCTATGACTATACAGACCTTTATCAGCAAAGTAAAGTCTCTGCTTTTTAATATGCTTTCTAGATTTGTCATAGCTTTTCTTCCAAGGAGCAAGTGTCTTTTAATTTCAGGGCTACAGTCACCATCTGCAGTGATTTTGGAGCTCAAGAATATAAAACCTGTCACTGTTTCCATTGCTTCCTCATCTATTTGTCATGAAGTGATGGGATGCCATGATTTTTGTTTTTTGAATGTTGAGCTTTTTCACTCTCCTCTTTACTTTCATCAAGAGGCTCTTTAGCTCCTCTTCACTCTCTGCCATAAGGGTGGTGTCATCTGCATATCTTAGGTTATTGATATTTCTCCCGGCAATCTTGATTCCAGCTTGTGCTTCAGCAGGCCAGTGTTTTGCATGATGTACTCTTCATAGAAGTTAAATGAGCAGGGTGACAATATACAGCCTTGACATACTCCTTTTCCAATTTGGAACCAGTCCATTGTTTCATGTCTGGTTCTAACTGTTGCTTCTTGACCTGCATACAGGTTTCTGAGGAGGTAGGTAAGACGGACTGGTATTCCCATCTCTTGAAGAATTTTCCACAGTTTGTTGTGATCCATACAGTCAAAGGTTTTAGTGTAGTCAGTGAAGCAGAAGTAGATGCTTTTCTGGAATTCTCTTGATTTTTCTATGATTCAACAGATGTTGGCAATTTGATATCTGGTTCCTTGGCCTTTTCTAAATCCATCTTGAATATCTGGAAATTCTCAGTTCACATACTTTTGAAGTTTCACTTGGAAAATTTTGATCTTTGCTAGTATGTGAGATGATTGCAATTGTGCAGTAGTTTGAACATTCTTTGGGATTGGAATGAAAACTGACCTTTTCCAGTCCTGTGGCCACTACTGAGTTTTCCAAATTTGCTGGCATAATGAGTGCAGCACTTTCACAGCATCATCTTTTAGGATATGAAATGGCTCAGCTGGAATTCCATCACCTCCTCTAGCTTTGTTTATAGAGATAGTTCCTAAGGCCCATGGCTTCACACTCCAGGGTGTCTGGCTCTGGGTGAGTGATCACTATATCATGGTTATCTGGGTCATTGAGACCTTTTTTGTATAGTTCTTTCGTGTATTCTTACCACCACCTTAATATCTTCTGATACCTTTCTGTCCTTTATTGTGCCCATCTTTGCATGAAATGTTCCCTTGGTATTTCTGATTTTCTTGAAGAGGTCTCTAGTATTTCCCATTCTATTATTTTCCTCTATTTCTTTGCATTGATCACTGAGGAAGACTTTCTTATATCTCCTTGTTATTCTTTGGAACTCTGAATACATATGCATTTATCTGATACATATATTTAATCATATAGGTATCTAATTTCCTAGTTAAGGTCATGTTACATTTCATAAAGTTTTATTAGTACTCAGCCATATCCATTCATTACATGTTGGTTTGGGCTCCAAAATCACTGCAGATAATGACTGCATCCAGAAAATTAATTAAATTGAATTAAACCTTGGTCCTTGGAAGAAAAACTATGACAAACCTAGACAGCATATTAAAAAAACAGAGACATTACTTTGCCAACAAAGATTCATATAGTCAAGCTGGACCATAAAGAAGGCTGAGCACCAAAGAATTGATGCTTTTGAACTGTGGTGTTGGAGAAGACTCTTGAAAGTGCCTTGGACTGCAAAGAGATCAAATCAGTCAATTCTAAAGGAAATTAGTCCTGAATGTTCATTGGAGGACTATTACTGAAGCTGAAGCTCCAATACTTTGGCCACCTGATGCAAAGAACAGACTCATTTGAAAAGACCCTGTTGCTGGGAAAGGTTGAAGACGGGAGGAGAAGGGGTTGACAGAGGATGAGATGGTTGGATTGTTATCACCAACTCGATGGACATGAGTTTGAGCAAGCTCCATGAGTCAGTGATGGACAGAGAAGCCAGGCATGTTGCAGTCCTTGGTGTCTCAGAGTTGGACACAATTGAGCAACTGAACAACAACAATATGCTGTCTGCACTGCTTTGGTGCTCTCAATAATATAGTGATTTTAGACTCATACTATACAGTAAGTGAGCAGACAATAAATGAAAATATTCAGTCTATATTCTCTGCTCACTATGGCATCATCACATCATCATTCAGATTTCCCAGGTGACACTAGTGGTAAAGGACCCACCTGCCAAAGCAGGAAACATAAGAGACACCTGTTAGATCCCTGAATTGGGAAGATCCCCTGGAGGAGAGAGCATGGCAATCCACTCTAGTATTCTTGCCTGGAGAATCCCATGGACAGGGGAGCCTGGCGGGCTACAGTCTATAAGACTGCAAAGAGTTGGACATGACTGAAGCTACTTAGTACACACGCACGCATCATTATCCCCCTTCTATTTGACAAGCACATTTCCCTTACTCCTGCCTTTGAATTCTCCTTATTTCTCATCTAAACTGCTCGTAGGTAACTTTACAACTTGTGTATCTCACAAATAGGGCAGTGGTTTTGAACACTTCCCCAAGACTGAGACTTGAAGGAATTGGCAGTCCTTAAGTGTTCTCGTCCTTTGTTCCTTGTTTAATTTGCGGGCAGTCATCTTACTGTCCATGAAAGGAAAGTGTTAGTTCCTTTGGGCTGAAAAATCTTGAAAAATAAGAAATGAATTGTTATATGTTAAAGAGTTACATTCACTGCATAGCTGATGATGTCCAGATCTTTCCCCAACCATGACCTAAAGATGGAATTTACAAAGCTGCAGGGAGGACTTTAGGTTGTGGTAACTTTCATTGACTGCTTCAGTGCTGAGACAGTTAAGTCTTATTTTTCCAGCCAGGAGTGCAGACTCCAAGAGGCAGGAAGCTGGTGCCAGCTGTGTAACAGCTCCCAGCTCCACAATCCTGCTTCACCACCTGCAGTCTGTGTATCTACAGGGCTCCTGGAGAATAGAACTCAAGTGGGAGAATTCTTTTATCCAGTCATCAAATTTATCCTGACAGTTTAGGAACAAGAAGCGAAGAAAACAAAGGTTGAAAAATGAAATGTGGTGTGTAATTCAGACAAGGCCGAAAAGCTTTTCTTCTCCATGCTGGGAAAGGTTTGTGCAGTATTACAAACTCAAAGGAGTATTAAAAATACCATTCTTATTCACATTTCTTTAAAATACTGAGCCAGACAAAGAAAATATCTATGTTGGCCAAATT
The DNA here is from genome assembly GCA_006410875.1 of Neotragus pygmaeus. Lineage (NCBI taxonomy): Eukaryota > Metazoa > Chordata > Mammalia > Artiodactyla > Bovidae > Neotragus > Neotragus pygmaeus. The sequence goes on from SJYV01049496.1 coordinate 1,134,289, forward strand.
CTACTTTGGGGCCATTAAGTATCCTCTGAATTCAACCTTTTATTCTACAAATGGGGAAATTGATGCCAATAAAATTTAAGTGATGTATTCAAGGGATACGACTCATTGGTGCCATGCTAGGATCAGAAGAAGCATATGCTTCCTACAATCAATTCAAAATTTAATGCTAAATTCTTTTAATGGTCATGTATAGCCCTGGAATTCATAAATGCTTCCAAATATGTTTTAATGCATTTATACTTCCTGAACAGAACCTTTCTTGGAGAAATGTTCACTAAGTTAATCCCCCTCTTTGTAAAATACTACATCAATCCTGAGTTGGCTAGAAACTGTAGTCCCTTCTGAATAGTACAGTTTGCTGAGGCTTAAAGGAAAGGCCATGTAGGTTTTTACAAAAGCATCTTGATCCCATTCTTGCAAACGTGGACTTCTAAATATACCTTCATGAGGCCGGAGCTCTGCTTATGCAAATGAATTCAATGTTTTTCTAGGTCACAGCAGGCCCTCTTCTACATACAAAGTGCCAATAGGAATATCAGGGGGATTCCTGCTGCCAGAATGTGAATGTTTTCTACTGACAAAACTTGACTAGAGATGAAAGATGTTATGCCACTCATATCTCCTCATTCACTCAAGAGCCAAGGTCTCAGATGGTGTTCTGTCACTTCACAGACAATCGTCATCTTGGCTTCCAGAAAGAATGAGTTAGAAATTTACTGGCCAAAATGTATTCCTACTATTCTGCCATTAACTATGTATAGTCTTAAAAACTGTGTCTCAGATTCCTCGTCTGAATAACTATGTTTATTTTAAAATTGGGGTAGGGGATTCGTGTTTATTGTAGCTAATTTCTTGTTAACATACTCAGATCAAATAACACTGGCTGTTTGGTTTCCTCAGAAGCAAAACAGGCACCAGTAATTGCAATTATTTAACTTACCATCTTTGGGGAGGTTGATCAGATATTATAGACTGTTTTAAAAATTCACTAAAATTCTAACATAATACAGTTCATTATTCAATAATTTCTCTTCCATAATCAGTCAAAATATACACTGAATTTCTTACCTAACAGGAATTCTCATACACAATAATTTTCTTTGTCAATTGGAAAGGAATACACAGCTTTTGTATGGTCAAATAAACCTTGGGCATGGATCAGGAACAAGTAGCAACAGGGAAGTTTCTGTTACTTACATCTGTGGAACCCTGGACATGGGCTCAGCTTCACTGAGCTTCAATTATCTCCATAAAAATAAGTAAGCAAAATTCCATTAAAAAGACTCTATAAACAAAAAGCACTACTGCACCAAAAAAGGGGAGACAAGGCATTATTGCTATGATGGCGCATAGTGGTTTAAGAGCACTGATGTTAACATTAACGTGTTTTGCTGTTGTTTCTTTCTGGCCTTTTATCTCTTTCTTTGGAAACATTTTGGAAAGAAAAAAAAAATGGTTCTCTATCTGGAGAAACTTGCATTTAAAGCACAATCAAGAGATACTATTTTTAGGAGGTAGCTCACATTTCAATGTGTGTGTGTGTTATTTGCTCAGTCGTTTCCAAGTCTTTGTGACCCTATGGACTAGAGCCCGCCAGGCTCCTCTGTCTGGGCAAGAATACGGGAGTGGGTTGTCAATTCCTTCTCTAGGGGATCTTCCTGACCGAGGTATCAAATCCAGGTCCTGCATTCCAGACAAGAGTCCTTATGCCTGAACCATCAAGGAAGCCCTCATTTTGTGTGGCTCTTTACAGTTCACTCTGTACTTTCAGAGAAGATAAATTTGATATCTATCTAATGCTCAGAGATGGTGCTGTGTGTATTACTAGTCTTCTGCACCTGTGATGGAACAACTATGACTGCAGAAATTTCCCCTAAACACTTTGCCTTGGAAGTTAAGTATTCACTCCATCTATCTGTTGGCCATACTTAGGTCCACTGAAATTGTTGAGTCAGCATCTTCAGGATTTCTTCTAGGTGGCACAGCTTATGATTAGGAAAACAAGCACTGACTTTGGAGATAAACTGACTTCAAAACTCAGTTCTACAAAGCTGTAACCCTAGGCAAGACACTTAATTTCTTAGAACTGCAGTTTCTTAACTGTATGAGTAAACATTTCATCTACTGTTGAGGGCTGGTGTGGGGATGAAATGAGATCAAATTGTAAGGACAGTTCTGTACTCAATGCCTGGTATCAAGTAGGAATTTAATAACTGTTCATTTTCTTTTTCCTTTCTTTTTCTTTATCACTCTCAGCTTGACTCGGTATTTTCCTGGTCTTACTAATGCTATTACTTCCTAATGTTATAGGCAGTAAACAACTGTCTATTTTTTAGGAAACAGTTTAGTCTTCTTTTTGTGTGTAACAGTTCAGTTCAGTCGCTCAGTCGTGTCTGACTCTTTGCGACCCCAAGAATCGCAGCGCACCAGGCCTCCCTGTCCATCACCAACTCCCAGAGTTTACCCAAAATCATATCCATCGAGTTGGTGATGCCATCCAGCTATCTCATCCTCTGTCGTCCCCTTGTCCTCCTGCCCTCAACCCCTCCCAGAATCAAGGTCTTTTCCAATAAGTCAACTCTTTGCATGAGGTGGCCAAAGTATTGGAGTTTCAGCCTCAGCCATCAGTTCTTCCAATGAACACCCAGGACTGATCTCCTTTAGGATGGACTGCCTGGATCTCCTTGCAGTCCAGGGGACTCTCAAGAGTCTTCTCCAACACCATAGTTCAAAAGCATCAATTCTTAGGAGCTCAGCTTTCTTCACAGTCCAACTCTCACAGCCATACATGACCACTGGAAAAACCATAGCCTTGACTAGACAGACCTTTGTTGGCAAAGTAATGTCTTTGCTTTTTAATATGCTGTCTAGGTTGGTCATAACTTTCCTTCCAAGGAGTAAGTGTCTTTTAATTTCATGGCTGAAATCATCATCTGCAGTGATTTTGGAGCCACCCAAAATAAAATCTGACACTGTTTCCACTGTTTCCCCATCGGTTTCCCATGTGTATAGGACTTCTATAATTACCCAATGGGAGAAATCAAGCTGCAGTTATGATGGGAAAATACAGTGGAAAAGCAGTAGACTAAGAATCCTGGGAACTCTGCTCCACCCCTGTCTCTGTGGGGATTTACATGGTCTGGGGTAAGTCACTTCTGTGTTCCTTCCCTTGTAAAATGAGAATACCAATATTTATCCTACTACTTCAGAAGTGGTTTGTCACTTCAAATGACAAAATTATGAGATTTAGAAGTTTGCAATAAAATTAAAAATGGAAAAAATATGATGGTGATCATATTTTTATTAATCTGAAACGTTTCCTAGAAAATAAAAGGACTTTCCCACTGTGTGGTCCTGCTTTCCAATCCAGTGTCTTTTCTTCTTCAGTGTCACAGAAGGCTTCAAGGCCTGCAGCATTGTAGACTTTTGGAGGGGATAATGATAAACTGATCCAGAATGCTTCACGTTACATATGGAAGGGGCAGGAATGATTGGATTCAGGCAGTCATTCTCAGCCAAGGTTTGTTAGAGCTATGGTATGCTGGAGAATATTATGTCTATTTTTATCTCCAAGGTAGTTTGTGAATAAATAAAATTCATCCATAGTCATATATGGATGTGAGAGTTGGACCATAAAGAAAGCTGAGCACTGAAGAATTGATGCTTTTGAACTGTGGTGTTGGAAAAGACTCTTGAGAGTCCCTTGGACAGCAAGGAGATCCAACCAGTCACTCCTAAAGGAAAGCAGTCCTGAATATTCATTTGAAGGACTGATACTGAAGCTGAAACTCCAATATTTTGCCCACCTGATGCATAGAACTGACTCTTTTGAAAAGACCCTGATGCTCGGAAAGATTGAAGGTGGGAGGAGAAGGAGACAACAGAGGATGAGATGATTGGATGGCATCACCGACTCAATGGACATGAGTTTGACTAAACTCCGTGAGTTGGTGATGGACAGGGAGGCCTGGCGTGCAACAGTCCATTGGGTCACAAAGAGTCGGACATGACTGAGAGACTGAACTGAACTGAACTGAAATTCTTTCAAGGAAGTTAGAGTTCTAACTACAAAACTGGTGTATTTCCTTTGAAACAAAGTACCAGAACCAAAATTAAAACCCCCCAATTCACATCTCTGAATATGATGCACAGATCTCAGAATCCTTCATATAGTTAATCTCTAGACTCTCCTTAGTTTAATGACAGTAACGATTTTGACCTCTGCCTGAATACACGAAGTTTGACATCAGTGGCAGATGAAAGCTGTGAGGAAAACAGCAGACCCTTGTTCAGACAGGATATAACAATTTTCCATTCAAGGTGAGTCACTGATAAATCTCTTCAGGAAAGAAGCTCTGCAAAGCATTGTCTGAATCCATCGTCGTTCAATACAGATTGTACTCTGGTTTATTTTTCATTTCAACACGTGTGTGTGTATGTGCTGTTTTCGTTTTACCCACACATTTCCCCTCTGTGAACTTTTTACCAGAAGGGGTTTTGGCAGAACAAAGATGTGGAAAAAAAACTCAGGCAGGCAGATACAATATTAGCTGAACACACAATGAGAGCTGGCAGTATGACTCAGGAAAGAGATTTTAGTTATTAAATCTCAGAAACTTTCTTCGATTGAGAAAAATTAGGATAGACTACGGTAAAAGAATGAAACAGGACTACAAGGCACTAATAAATTGCAGGATTTCCTCAATTAGAGACACTTTTAATTGTCACTTGGGATGTGAGTTCATTGAAATGCTTTTATTCCCAAGTCTTCTCTAAGCCAAAGTGTACCGAATAAGTGCGTAGCAAGTACCTTTGTGTCTTGAGGCCTAGTGATGCCATTTTTTAAAAAAGAAGTATTTTCATTCACTCATGGAATAGATAAAAACTGAGGACATACCGTGTGCCAAGTAACCCTGAAGAAGAGACTATGGTAAAATAAATATGGTCGCACTTATTGGATTCCGTTCTTTGAGGTACCAACACCTTTCTAGATAGTTCTACTCCATCACTTCCTAATAATTCTGCTTTTTGCCATCTTCTACAACCAGGAAAAACAAACGAACACCCAGGAATTAGAAGCAATGGGCAGGAGCAGCTTTGTTGTTGGACTAAGACTTCAGAATGTGACTCAGTACATGTGCCTGTATGTGTGCGGGGCAGGGTGGTGGGGGTGAGAATGGTGTTAAGGAGGAGGCAAGTCCAGCATAATCAAATCAAAGGTATGTTGGAGGGAGGAATGTAAATCTTAGATAGCGCTGGTTAAGTTTTTTCAGAGGGTTTTAAAATTCATACAGTTCTATCTTTTTTGTTTGGCTTTTGAAGGAAGTGAGTTCCTTTTGAAGGAAGTGAGTTGTGATTTTTTCAGAGATATAGGATTTTTGAGAAATAAAATATAGGAAAATTGGGAATATTGAAAAAGGTGAAACTTTTATTTAAGAAACAGACTTTGAGAAGAAAAATATGGACTGTCTCATCAGTGCCAAAGATCCCGCAGTAAGGCTCCATTATTTTAGGGTGCAAAGATATAGATTAGTTAGCAGTAAAGAATAATTTTTGAAAAGATAAAATGAGTTGCCTTTAAGTATAAAATGAACATGAATTAAAGAGTTTAATATATAAATGAGGAAAGCAATAAGAGAGTTCAGGAGAAAATTTGTAGATGACTTATATATATACACACACACAAAGATTTTATATATATAAAGTCAGGAATGGTGAAATGAATTTGGTAATAGGAAGAAAACTGTCTAATAGCCTACTAAGCAACAAATTATAAGATTTCTGTTATTATTTCAACCAGGAAGAATTCAATTCTATCTCTACTGGATAAAATTTATTTGCATAATTATAAATAGGAATCATTTGCATTGTCAAGAAGAGGAATCACTTTCAACCTAACTTCTATAATTTATTTAATATCTGGAGCTACAGAACATACAATAGACTAGTCATTAGAAAATTAATCAAAATTATATTTTCCTAGAGAATCAGATAATCACTGGAGGGTCTACCAGACAATAGGTATCATGCCACTGAAAGGCAATTTAGTGATACATTTTGCCTATTTTCAAGCTTAGACATTTTCTTAATCTTAGACTCAGGGACAGTTGCTTTTTCAGTTCCCTATATCTGTACGGTTTTCACATTAACAAAGCATTACTTAGATCTTCATGTAGCAAAGACTACTACTATGCTCAATTTCAACTGGTCAGTGGGCTATCCAGAAAGAAAAAGGAATAACCCCCATTCTCCAGTCACCAACAAGCACCTGAAAGTTTATTTCCTTGACCTTCCCCATACCTAGAGGATGTTCTTGACACAGCCTTTAGGACAACATAAACTATCCTTTTCTTCAGAGTTGAGTTAAATTTCCAGAAATGGAATGGATGGATCACCTAACAGTTTTATTTTTAGTTTCAAAACACTCCGTACCATTTTCCACAGTGGCCACACCAATGTACATTCTTACTAACAGTTCTGTTTTCTCTACATCCTTGACAACATTTGTTATTTGTAGACTTTTTGATAACAGCCATTCTGACAGGTGTGATGTCAGATTATTTTTTAAGAAACAGAAGACTCAGGAAACCTTTCTTTTTACCTCCTCCTTCGCTGCCTAAACAGATATAGGACCTGTTTCAGGAAGTGAGCCATCACCACAGATGACTATAATATGAAGTAAGTGTGATAGACAGGGAGGAACCTAGCTTAATCTGTTAAAATTCCAATGTCTTATTGTCTCTCAGAAGTTTGAGCAAACTCCGGGAGTTATTGATGGACCAGGAAGCCTGGCGTGCTGCAGTCCATGGAGTCGCAAAGAGTTGGATATGACTGATGACTGGGCGACTGAACTGAACTGAACTGATTGTCTGTCAGTGCCTCAGCAAACATTTGTTTACTAAATCTTTGCTTTTCCATCTTCATGTATGTTGCCTTCCTCCCCTTTGAATTTCCAAGCCAATACCCTCAACATCCTAACATCATCTTCTCTTTTGCGTTTAGCTGAAGATGATATTTAAGTGATGGCTTAGCCATTTCAACAAGTCACTGAATTTTCCTGGGTCTCTTCCATGTATACATGTTATTAAATTTTTTTTTTTTTCGGTCTGTTTATGTGTCTCAGTTCAGTTCAGTTGCTCAGTTGTGTCCGACTCTTTGTGACTCCATGGACTGCAGCACGCCAGGCCTCCCTCTCCGTCACCAACTCTCGGAGTTTACTCATACTCATGTCCATTGAGTCAATGATGCCATCCAACCATCTCATCCTCTGTCAACCCCTTCTCCTCCTGCCTTCAATATTTTCCAGCGTCAGGGTCTTCTCCAATGAGTCAGTTCTTCCCATCAGGTGGCCAAAGTATCAGAGTTTCAGCATCAGTCCTTCCAGTGAGTAGTCAGGACTGATTTCCTTTAGGATGGACTCGTTGGATCTCCTTGCTGTCCAGGGGATTCATGTCAATTTAATTCCTGGACTAGCCAGAAGAACCTAGGACAGAGGGAAATTTCTTCCTCCCTAACAGCACTAAGCACAGTATCCAAGGCTAAAACTGTCAATAAATAATACAATGTAAGTCAAACTTTGGACAGTGTAGCTTTGGGGGGAAGATGTTTTTTCCTTGGCACATTTTCTCAATAAATAGTTGGCTTCAGACAAATTCGGTGAGACGCACACAAGGGATTAAGGACCATGTGAAACTGAGAAATGGAATTTTTCCTGCCACATCAGCAAACAAGGATGTCACTATCATCGGCAATTGCAGCCCTCCAATGTGAGCTGGTGAGTCTAAAGGGCACTCAAGAAGGAGAAGAATACCTGCAACCTAATAGCCATCAGACTGTAGCCTAGCCACTATGTACAGTGAACACCAAGCTGAACTCAGGATGTCAAAAATACAGACTATAGGGCCCATAGCTGAAATGCATATGAAAGGAATTATTTCGGTGAGCCCAGACTCTTGCATCTTCCCATATACAGAAAAGTGATAAATTCCTTAACTGAGGATATCTGGCTCTTAATTAATTAATAATCTTTTGATGTTCAGACTACTTGCCCTTTGTTTCCAAACTTCTGTATAACCTGGCTTCTCCCTTCCTCTCCCCAGAACAGTTCTCTCAGGGTCATTTGAGATGCTGTTTCCTGGGCTTCAAATCCTAAAATATCCCACTGAATAAAACATAACTCTCAACTTTTAGATTGGGAATATATTTTTTAAGTTGACTAAAGTCCTATAGGCAAGACTGGATTCCTTGATTTACCTAGGAAAGATTGCTAGAATTCCCAATAGTACTAAGAATGGGGCTGAGGCTTGGATTGAGAAGATATTATAAACTGGAGTAAGAATGATTCTGGGATAGAAATGGAAATAGATTCAGAGCTAGCAAATTCTGAAGGTAATGGCACAGANTTTTTTTTAAAGGGTCATAGTTTCCCAGTTATGATCTGGTCTTAATTTCATTATTGCCACCACATTCTTGCTGATAACTATGGACCAGAGGAAACAGTGACTAGGAAGAGTGCCAACTTGAAATTCACATAATTGTCTGGCTTCCCTGGTGGCTCAATTGGTAAAGAATATGCCTGCAGTACAGGAGACCCAGGTTTGATCCCTGGTCTGGAAGATCCCCTGGAGAAGAAAATGGCAACCCTCTCCAGTGTTCTTGCCTTGAAAATCCTAGGAGAGAGCAGTCTATGGGGTCACAAAGAGTCGAGCACTACTGGGTGACTAATGCACACGGTAATACTCAACATATGTGGCATTTGTATGATATCATGTTTGCTTGCAAGATTTTCTGCCTTTGATATTAACATCAACAATAACTGAGGGGATTTTTGTTTCAAGGAACAATGGAAACTGGTGCTGATATACCTTGATTTCTTCACTCTTTAGAGATGAAGTATTCGAAAAGCCATGACTGAACAGTAGGGTGACATTCCAACTTTACAGACTCACCATATATAGTTCTGGAATGCATTCTGTCGAGTTTCATTCCCCAAACCAGTGATCTCTTAATAATGCACTCTTGATTACATTCTCCCTCTTTACAATAATAATGCACTGTGGAACTCTGTCTCTTTACTCTGTCATGCTCTCTAATCTATGTGCTACTTTTAATGCTTGACTGGTAACTGCAACTCCACTGAGACAAGGCTGTCTGCTCCACATGTGAAGGGCAGGACTCATGCTATACACAAGTCTGTATCAGGTCAAAGGGCATGGAGATTGCATCACGCTTGGGTGAGTCTGTCAGCAAGTAATGCTAAAACATTTGGATTGTGTCACCAAGAGAGAGTTTACTTGGTTTGGGTACCAGTGAAATCTCTGTTTATCATTAAAAAAAAAAAAAAAGGTAAAGAGAAAAGACATAAAGAAGCCATAAATGTTTCCTTACTTTTTTGCAGTTGTTGCTTTGGGGGGAAAATAAATTTTAAACAAAATCAGTTTATGTCACTTATATTAAAATAGAAATAAAACTTTTAAAGTTAAGGCCTGCTTTGACTCCAAATTTTGACTGTTCATTTGTTGTTGTTAATCATGACCCACGGATGTTGATTGCCAAATGTAGGTTTTCTTGACTAGTTGACTATTCTTTCATTGACTTGGTATTCGTTATACCAAGGCCATTTCCAGCAGAAAAAAATGTTAAAGTAAGGCTATGGACTGTAGCTAAATACAGACCCATACTTCTAGGTGATGAATACTTTCCTAGACAATAAGGTTGCAAATATATATATATATATTTTTTCCCTTGCTCAAAATATTATTTCATCTGAAACAGAAGTGTTTATTGATCTTCTTCTAAGTACCATATTATTTATTTGCTAAGGTTTTTAACTTACAAAATATCTATTTTCAGTGGCTAATGTAAAGAATTTACAAACTCAAGATAGTAATTCTTCTAAATTCATAAACCAGATCAATTGAGTTAGAAATTATTGACTCAATATTTAGATCCAGTTTTACCAAGGTTGATGATTCCTATCAGGAGTGTGAAAGTAGTTCTCTTTTTATCATGGAGGATATGAAAACATGAAAGGCAGGGAAAAACTGTTAACTTCCACAGTTCACCATACAATGCTAAATTTGGTTGTTTACTTCTTTGCATTAATTACCAGGAGTTCTATTCCCAAATATTTGGTAACTATATGTGTATTCAAGATGTGTATTAATCTTAATTATGATGCCTTCTTTTTTCCTTTAAATTTATTTTATTTCATTTTTAATATAAATTTATTTATTTTAATTGGAGGCTAATTACTTTACAATATTGTATTGGTTTTGCCATACATCAACATGAAATTTATTTTAAATTGTGTTTAACTTATATTGGTTCTAATTGTTTTTAAACCTAGTTTGGAACTAGCTGTGGGATAAATAAAAAAAATTAAAATACATTTACTTACAAATTTTCTATAATATACATTTCAATGATTTTAAACAATGTTTGACAAATAATAATTTACTTAAGATCAGTATGATATAAGTTTATTAATATTTCTTAATCTTTATGTAANGGAACTAGCTGTGGGATAAATAAAAAAAATTAAAATACATTTACTTACAAATTTTCTATAATATACATTTCAATGATTTTAAACAATGTTTGACAAATAATAATTTACTTAAGATCAGTATGATATAAGTTTATTAATATTTCTTAATCTTTATGTAAAGCACCAATAAAGATTCTAGATCTTGAGGTTCCAAGATGGCATCAGGATGTAATTACAAGCCTGCAAAAGATAGTACAATTTTCTATCTTTATACCAGACAAGTGGTAGATGTCTCCAGAAATTTTAGACAGCTCTATATTACTAAGTGCTCTAAAAGGCAGTATTTTTTCCTCTGGAAAGTTGGTGAAGGACTTATCTTTCTTCATTACCCCTGAACATACTATTTGTGGTGAAGATTGAAACAGTTCTTTGCAGCTTCTCCTACCAAGAGAGGGATTCTATTTCTTCACCTTCTTAAGCCTTAACTGGCCTTGGATTAAATGCCCCTTTTGGATTTTAGACTCATCTTCTTAAAGTCTTCCTCTAGGAGTGAAACTCACTGGCTTAAAATGGTCTCTGTGTACAGAATTGACAGCAGTCACAAGGGCATGGTCAATAAATATCCCTATTGAATATTTAACTTTTATTTTGTTCTTATCATAAGATAAGATATGACAAGCCTAAAGTTTTTAATACTTGTAGCATCTTATCTCTCTTCACTGATGAACTATGCTAGAGATTATCAGGTTGACCCATCTCATGAGTGTACACAATGGACATTTAAATCTATTATTAAAGTAGCATACAAAGGTGAATGTTCTGGTTTTTGACCATATGCCTAGATTTCCCCCATTTCATTTGGAAAGCCACTATATATTTAGCTTCATGGGTCACAGGAGAGGGAAAATCATTTGGTTTTTAGGAAACTAATATAACCTACTTGGAAGTTCATTCCAATATTTATTGAACTTCTTTTCGGTCTTTTTCAGTCATCAGTTCAGTTCAGTTCAGTTCAGTCGCTCAGTAGTGTCCAACTCTTCGTTGATCTCATAGCTATGTGTTGTTCTTGGTTCAGTGTTTAAATTGGGTACTCTACCTATAGCTACTCTGCAGAAGACCTCTACAAATTACCACTTTGACGGCCTCATTACCTTTCATGGAATCTAATTTCTAAAAATCTTATAAATCCATTCATACAAATTATACTAATATGTAATCACATTTATGTTACCTTCTTTTCAGGGAGATACCATATTTGTAGCTGTTTAAAGTCTTCAGTCTCTAAATCTGAAGGAGGGACTAATCAGTGATAACATTTCTGGCACTAGGTATTTATTTGTTAAGGGAGCTCAGCAAAACCTCTCCTATCCTATAGTTATCTGCCATCTCCATCTTTAGACATTACCCCTTTTGGATAAACACCTCTTTTTCTTTCTTGCTGTATTTGAACCAGATCAGCATCCCAGTCCTAAAGGCAAGCAGTTCAGATCCTTGACAAAATCATTAGTTATGTTCCTTTCATAACTGCTTGCTTAGTGATCAAGGAAGAGGAGAAGGAGGGATGTGTGTGTGTGTGTCTGTGTACACCAGCTCACCTGCCTCCAAGGTGAGTTAGCCTTTCTATTCCACTTCGCTCCTTACCATAACAAGTCATGGATGTTTTGCAAGTTGACACCCTGAAATCTCTCAGGGAGGAGCTATTCTGTTTGTAGCTGCTGAACCATTCAGATTCAAGAAAGCACCATTTTGTAAATGATGACCCCTGTGCAGTACATGATTCTATAATACAGGCAGCTACAATCTTTTTGGTTGCGATGGCAATTTGGGTAGGGGGACTAGTTGGCAAATGAATATAGTTTTTGATCAAATAGAAGTCTTGGACTTCCTGGGCAGAAAACCCTGGCAATGCCAACTAACCAGACAGAGGGATCAAAGAGGAAGGAACAAATGGAATTTTAGGTCAGTAGCACTGAGCTGAAGGCAAGAGTAAAGACTACAGAATGGCCTGAAATGTACATGAAGAATTATTACTCTTGGCCCTGGTGACTTTAAAATGTTAATAAATATTGCCAAAATGCTTAACTCTTGGTAACCTATGAAAAGATAGGCTATATTCTGGGGAAAATGAATCCCAGCATGATATTATATATGCACAATTAATTTAAACATAAAATTTTGAAATGTGGGTGCCAAGGCCAATTCCAGCTGATATAATTTTCTCAGATTAAGTTCCAATGAATATTACATTTTCAAGAAAATTATATTGTGATATTAGAGGAAAGTCCTATTGCAAAAGCAGATCACAGTCCCATTTGTAATAAAAGGAATATAAAGGACTACTGATTAGAGGGAATGACTCAAGTCTCCAGTGTTAAAGCATAAGGTACAGGAGGTTAATTTTCACCCACCAGCTTCTAAAATTGCTCACATAAATTTTCCCATTTATTCATGTAAACCAGACCTCATATTGTGTGAGGAAAAATTAAGGATTCAGCAAGGAAAAATGCACATTCCATTTATGGTTGCAATTTTAGAGTCTAAATAAAAGTTATGTGAATATTTGGCCTTGTAGCTGCTCTCCAGTTATTTCAAATATAACTGAAAAAACCTGTAAAACCAGGGAGGGGCCTGAAGGTAAACTCAAGTACCTGCAAGCATTTGATGTTTACCTGACATTGGTCTGGACAGCTCAAAGAATTCTAAATGTTTTTCATCCTTGACCTTGAANCAGTTATTTCAAATATAACTGAAAAAACCTGTAAAACCAGGGAGGGGCCTGAAGGTAAACTCAAGTACCTGCAAGCATTTGATGTTTACCTGACATTGGTCTGGACAGCTCAAAGAATTCTAAATGTTTTTCATCCTTGACCTTGAACCTTCTCCAGTGATGTGAAATCACTATAGCAGGACCACTTGAGCTATGCTGAAGGAAAAAAGAAAGATACAAAGTCTTATCTGAAATATTCTGAGTGAAAATCTCTTGTGGATAGAACTTGAAAAAAGCATTTTAATAGGCTGTCAGGATGATTCTGATGCATACTCAAGTTTCAATACCACTCCCTTGTGGAACATTAGTGGAGAAATACTCTGCTGATAACAATTCTATAAAATATGGTTTTCAGGCTTAGTAAACATAACAGTGATAAGAACAGTGAGAAACAGGAATTATGTCCATTATTTGGGTACAATTTGCTGCAGGTGTCAGAGAATGGCCAAAGTATAAAGTCATTCTCTTTATTTGCCCCTAACTAAAAGGGGATGACAGAGGATGAGACGGCTGGATGGCATTGCCAACCCGATGGACATGAGTTTGGTTGAACTCCGGGAGTTGGTGATGGACAAGGAGGCCTGGCGTGCTGCGATTCATGGGGTCACAAAGAGTCGGACATGACTGAGCAACTGAACTGAGCTTAATTCAAACTAGCATTGGTCTAACTCTTCTTGCCATCCCAGGTTTGACAACGAAACTTCTATAATTAGCACCATCTGTAGGACCTAAAGATCTCCAACTTGTTAAATTTCTCATTCCCATGTTTCTCTGCCTTTTTTTGTATTCATCCATTATAAAGCTCAAATTTGTTTTGTATTTGATGTAAATGTTTTGTGAGAATTCCACCATGTCTGCAAGATACACTAGGGCTGGAGATGGGAGCTATCTCCTAGAATTAGATGGTTGGGAGAGAAGTAAAATACTTAAACAGATTTTGTTGTTTGGTCACTAAGTCATGTCAGCCTCTTTGCAACCCATGGACTGTAGCCCACCAGGCTCCTCTGTCCATGGAGTTCTCTAGGCAAGAATACTGGAGTAGGTAGCTATTCCCTTCTCCGGGGGATCTTCCCAACTCAGGGATGGAACCTGTGTCTCCTGCATTGACAGGTGTATTCCTTACCACTGAGCCATCAGGTTTTCCCTAAGTAGAAATATTAGGTATTTAAATTAGATATTTATATAGACATTAAATAGATTTTAAAATCATGTGTGCATATTTTGCCTATTCTATCACTAATCAATTTTAAAGTGCAATAAAAACTAACTCTATGTTTATGCCCTCCATAATATTAAACTGCTTAGATCTTTGAATTTTCTAAGTCCACTAACCTGTATGCAAAATTAAAGTTTCACAAACCGTGTTGAATGAGTTTTGAAACAGACAAGAGTAATTTGAAAATGATGGCTTGTGTTTTTTTTTAAAAAGCAACATCCTATTTTGAGATTTAAATAATGTTTTTCAAAGTACTGCACTGCCTTTTTCAAATGATATAATTAGAGTAGACTTCTTTCAGGACCAATAAGATGATTCATCTCAGGCATACTTCCAAGGATATAAAGTCTTTGAAAGATAGATTGTTGAATATACTTTAAAATCTAAATCCTAATTAATAAATACTCTAAGTGGCTGCAATACCTCAGGCAAGGGCTGAGTCACAAACTGTTTTGTGCTAGCTCAGAAGCAGCCGAAAATTATTTTACTCTTGCACTTCAAATGATACTTCTAAGGAACAAACCTAAGTAAATGAATGTTTCCAAAGCTCCTTCTTGTGTTAGTCCAAAACTATGCAGTATCATTATTTATCTGGCAGAGCTAGTACACTAATATATTTTAAACGAAAAAATATTCTAAAAGTTGCCCAATTGTTGATGCTTTTTTTGGCTTTGTCATTATGAATAATAAATAAGTGGGTGTTAAATTAAAAAAGAGACCCAACTTCTGATAAACATCAAGCCGTCTATCATCAAACCAAAGATTCACAGACTTAAAATGTTGAAAATATTAGATATGGGCAGCACAGGTCATTAAGTCCTGAATTAAGTTTCTAATTATTTCAGTTCCTACTAATCTTTCCCTCTCTGAAATTTATTGCAAATTTGCATTCAAATGGTATAATTTATCATCTAATCATTATCCATTCCTTAAGTATCACTTTATAGAAATATAAATTTAATATCAATATATATGAAAATATTTCTAATATATATTTATACCCATGAACACACACACATTATACTTCAGCTGCTTTGTGTATTTGCCTCATTTCTTCTATTATGTGTTAAGGTCTCTGAGAGCAGAAACCATACCTCACACTTCTTTGCTATTTGCTACAGTTGTGAACACACTGTATGGCAAAAGGGAAAAACATATTCTTTAATAGAAAGTACCAGTAAATATTATGACAGTCAATTACCTTCCCAAGTCCACATTATCAATAAAGATTTATAAGCCAATAGAATATAAACCCAGTAAATACTTTGCATCCCCACTTCCCTCTACCTAGCCATTTCCCGCCAAGACCTTTCACCAGCTCTTTAACAGGTGTTCCTCTTTAGGTGGCTGGTTGCCTTGGTATTGCTTTTACCTTTTTGAAACAAATCACTTTAATATATTTGAAGAAGTTTCAAAATTAGGTATTTATNTGCATCCCCACTTCCCTCTACCTAGCCATTTCCCGCCAAGACCTTTCACCAGCTCTTTAACAGGTGTTCCTCTTTAGGTGGCTGGTTGCCTTGGTATTGCTTTTACCTTTTTGAAACAAATCACTTTAATATATTTGAAGAAGTTTCAAAATTAGGTATTTATGCTCTCTATCTTTTTCAGGCAATACAAATGACTGCACTTGTACTTTCATGTGCTATTCAAATAATGACCTATAGACAAGATTTAACAACGAAATAGAAATTTATTGATATTTTTAATTACTTAAATCCAAATGTACTGTTCAGGCTGATCGAGTCTAATTGTATTTCAGTGATACTGATCATTATTTTGTGAACTAAAAAGAACATGCAGAGTCATTCTTAAATAGGTTACTATAGTATGTTAATGATGGAGGAACCGAGGCATGCATAATTGAGGTGTGTTACGCAAAATCACTCAGCAATTTGAGGATTATCCTCAAAATTCTGGAGTTAGTGGGGGCAGTCACTAGGGATTCTACTATTTAGGCCTTTAAAATCTGCATTTTAAACAGCTCCAAGTCATTCTCTTTTCGACTTTAAGAGCACATCTGAGAAGCGCTGCTTTATGTAGGGTATTCTCTGTAAAATAAATTTAAACATGATTGAAATAAATCATCTCAATTCTGAATGTCTTCTGCTTTTGTCATTTAGCTAAGGCTTTGGCGATAAATTGGAAATAAGGCAGACATTCCCCTAACCATACAATATCTTTTTTCTTGATAAAATAAATTTTCTGCAGTAAATAATAAAATACAAATTTTAAACTGGAATATATTTGCACATTATTAATGTAGTCTCATTTCAGGACCACACCTTTATCTTCAGAGAGAATCAAAATGCAGAGCTTCCTGGAAAGGAAATAAAGATGACTAAAATTTATTCAACACTCATTCTAATTACTTTGTATATTAACTCTCATCAAGTCATTTAAGTTAGTTTCTACTACCACCATCTTAAAGAGTGAAAGAAGGGAATCACTCCCCAATCTCCCCCCAAATATTTGTTATTTTAGGAAGCGATGGTGCTACGTATGGAATACACACAGTTGGCATACATAATTCAGACCCTTAATCATTGTGCTACTATATGACCAAGAAGCTGTTTGTATATTTATTTAGTTACATTTATTTCATTAATTTAATTTAGGGGAACCAAGACAATTAAAAATGGCATTTCTATGTTACTTGGGAAGAAGAACCCTAACTATGGTCAGGTTTGATGGTAAAGAATCTGCCTGCGATGCAGGAATCCCAAGTTCAATCCCTGGGTTGGGAAGATCCCCTGGAGGAGGGAAGAGCAACCCACTCCAGTATTCTGGCCTGGAGAATTCCATGAACAGATGAGCCTGGTGGCTATGGTCTATAGGGTCACAAAAAGTCAGCTATGACTGAGTGACTAACACTTTTCCTGAAAACAAAACCCAAAATAGGGATTTGCAGTATTTGCCTTTTGTTTCTGTAACAAATCACCACAAACTTGGTGGCTTTTAAAATGGCACCAATTTATTATCTCACAGTTCAGTAGGTCAGAAGTCTGACATGGCCTCCCTAAGCTAAAATCAAGATGTTAGATAAGGTGGTATTTCTTTTTTAGGGCTCTAGGAGTAAAGATTTCCTTTCCTTTCCCAGCATTTAGAAATGGCATGTAATCCTAGGCTCATGGCCTACTTCAATAAAACTTTTTTAATTGAAGTATAGTTGATTTACAGTGCTGTGTTCATTTCTGCTGTACAGCAAAGTTACTCAGTTATGCATATTAGCATATACATATATATTTTTAAAATATTGTTTTCTATTATGGCTTATCATAGGATATTGAATATATATACCCTGTGCTACACAGTAGGACCTTGTTGTTTATCAATTCTAATAGTTGGCATCTGCTAATCCTAAACTTCCAATCCAATCTTCTTCCACCTACCTCCCTTGGCAACCACAAGTCTGTCCCTTAAGTCTGTGAGTCTGCTTCTTTTTCATAGATAGGTTCATTTGTGCCATATTTTAGATTTCACATGCAGCCCACTTCATCTTGGAAGCCAGCAATGTTGCATCTTTCTGAACATTTCCCTGTAGCCACATCTCCCTCTGACTCTGACCTCTTCTTTCATATGCCACTTTCAGAGGTTACAAAATGGAGGTTACTATTATGACACTGGGTTTACCTGGGTGATTTCCCTCTATTAAGGCCATTAGTTTAGCAATCTTAATTCTATCTGAAACTTTTCCCCTTTGCTGTGCAACCTATTCACCTATTCCGAAAGTTCTGCCTACCACAGAACTCTTATTCATGTGATTTATTAGGAAGGTGTTTTCAGTAGAACAGAAGGAAAGGGAGCATGATAGGGTTGGAGAACAAAGCTAAATCAAGATGTGAGCTCAGCTGGAGACTTGGTTCAGCCTGAGCCCAAATGAAAGCTCAAAAAATGAACCACAAAACTATTCCAACTTGAGGCAGAAGACCTGCTGAAGATTTGGGCATGGCTGTAGCCTACAAGTCAAGGTGGTTCCCATGTGTCCAAAAGCAATTATCAGGAAAAGGGCTGTTTGAGCCATCATGAGGCAACATTCACAGCAAGTGAGGAGTTGGTGCCACTTTGGCTAAAGAGAATCTGGGCAGAGGAGCAACAGTATTCACTGCAGATCTCATTATGGGTCGAATTGTATAAAGAACACTAATCATGTGGATTAGGATGCACTGTAATGATTTCATTTTAACTTAATTACTTGTGTTGACTTGTATCTCCATCCCCCCTCACACACATAATAATAATAAAAGATATATGTATTATATACATATATTGAAATATATGTATATAAAGTCTTAACTCTCAGGATGTGGTCTTTCCTTTGTTGTTTGTTCAGTCACTAAGTCATGTCTGACTCTTTGCAGTCCCATGGACTGCAGCATGCTAGGCGTCCCTGTCCCTCACTATCTTTCCTAAATCAGTGTAATTGGTGTCCTTGTAAGAAGGGGAAACGTGAACCCAGAGACAGGCATGACAAAGGGAACATGCTGTGATCAGGGACAGGGGCAATGCCATATGGAGAGGAACAATTAGAGTGACGTATCTGTAAGCCGAGGGACTTCTGAGGCTACCAGAAGCTACAGAAGAACAGTTCCTTCCATACCACCTTCAGGGCGAGCATGGCACTTGATTTCAGACTTCTAGCCTTCAGAGCTGTGGGACAATTTATTCCTGTTGTTTTAAGCTGCTCAGCTTACGGTACTTTGTAATGACAGGTCTCAGAAACTAATGCAGATCCTGCACCCCAAAGCCTAGAAAAGACCCGCTAAGCAGTCACAGAGTAATCGTCTTCAGAATTCCTCCCAAGGACTGTTGTTCTACATTGTCAAATGGTAATATTTAGAATTTCCTTTAGCTAACAAGTCATTAATCTGAACTCCTTGGACTTGAGAGGGGAGGGGGAGGGCCTTTCTTGACCTTTGAGCTCTTAGGGCAAATCTTGTGAATTCATCTTATGCATTCTCACCTTTTCCCACAAAGGCTCTGACAGTAGACCCACATTCTTTATTTAACTAAAATAATTTTCTGGCCTACAAACCAGTAAGTTCTTTGAAGACAAGTCTTGTTCATATTCTTATCTATGGTATATAGTATGTAGCCTGATATAATCACAACTTTGAGGAAATTATTGAGCAGTGTTTTTCCCCTTTGGGACTTTATCAGAACTTTCTTGTGCTCAAAGGAAACAAACAAAATATGGAGAAAAAAGGAAGCTGAGCTAATGCATTCAAACCAGGAGATAATGGACTGGGTCAACAAAGAGAATGACACAGATTCTCTAGACTCTGCTCTTTGTTCCTGTGGACAGCCTCTCAGCACTATCACTGAGATATTATAACGGACGGCTTAGGAAATGGAAGTATGATTACAAGTAACTCTGGCCCCAGTGACTCACGAATACTGTAATAGTTAACACAGTGGGAAGAAAAACACTCAGCCAAATAAACTAGTTGGCATTCACTAAGGATATTTATCCAAAACTCTGAAATTAAATGACTGTGTGTTCTGATGAGATACTGAATTCTACTGCTCTTGACCCAATCACTGTGGCATAAATTCAGCCTCCGTTTTATGCTGCCCTAATACTGCTTTAAAAACTTAAAATTGAATTACTTAAATACCTTCTACCACTGCACCAAGAGCAGAACTGTGAGACTCTTGAATAAGCTTTTAATGGAACGGCCAGGGTGCTATAATTTCTATTCCAGTTCAGCAAATGAAATGTACAATTGCAAAAGCCAGCCATTTTCTATTGACCTTTATTTTATTTATGTAAGAAAAGTGTGGGGAAATTGAAATATATGTATATAAAGTTATATAACTCAATGATGTGCTTTCAGGCTCATGATATGAATTTTGTCTAAGCCTTCCACATCCATTTTATTGTCTTTTATTATGGATCAAAATCGAAAGAATACATCTTTGAATTATCTTAGCGAACACTTGCATATTCAAGGGGAAAATTACAAGTTTAAAAGGGGAAAATTATTGAAATGCTGTTATCACAAAATTGATTTCACTGTACCTATTTAAATTAAAAATCATGGCCTTCATCTATTTATTTATTCATCCTTTCTTTGCTGTAGAGTTGGTGTGTGGATGCACAGTAAGGGACCTATCCTCCATGGTAGGACCCTCATTTTTCAGCCTATTTTTCTCTTTTTGCCTTAGGACTCCACAGCTGTGCCATGACCCTCTGCACCCCATGTTTTGTTTGAAAAAAACATTCCTTCAAATGTGAAAAGACATCAGCATCTACCTCTTAGAGCTGAAACTCTTGAGGATTCCTTGTGTGGAGATTTTAAGGTTTACAGATAATTATTTGATGTATGTATGTTTATGTGGAGTGTATGTGTGTTAAAACAGGAATACTTTTGTATTAAGTTCTAAAAAATTCTTTCAACTAAAATTATAGCTTCTTGAAATAGCTCCAAGAACCTGCACTGGATGATCTTTGGAGTTTAACTTTCCACTGCATTTTTAAATGCAAGTGTGAATTAGGATTTTTAGTTATTAACATTGGTGTTAACTTCTTCCTTCAATGACATTTTGATTGAACAAAGGTGGAAAACATAATAAGCATAGTACCTCTGAGTTTTATAAAGGTGGGTAACTCTCAAGTCCATAGTAAACCTAAAATAACTAGGCAAATAACTCAAGCATTATATCAGTGTCTAAGATTACCTTGACATTTAGCATCCCTTTGGGGTTACAAAATATCCTATCACAATTGACTTGTGGTTACCTTTCTGAGTAATTTGGGTTCAGTTATTAATGTTTAATGATAAAAGTGAGCAGTGCCTTTTTATTTTGTTTAACATTAAAAATTCTTTAAAAAATTCTTTCTTTTAATGAAGAACTCCCTATTGGTTTTCTAGTCTTGTCAATCTAGGGATTTTGAGGATTTTCTCAAAAGCAGTCTGCTCTAGATGATGAGGTTCAAAATGACTCCAAAGAAACAAAGCCTGTGGAGGGCAATTTGTCAATATCATCAAAAGTGTAAATGTATAATCCTTGACCCTGTAATCCTGCTCAAAAAATTCTGAAAATGTATGCTATAGAAATACTAGTACATGTGAGAAATGATACGACTGCAAATTTATTCACTTCCATGTGGCTTAATAATTTTAATAATAGAGAGTAATATAAGTCACTCCAACATTAGTGGAGTGGACTAAATACATTATGATAGGTGGATAAAATGGAGCATGATACAACTTTTAAAAACAGAAATTCTCTATAATCTGATAATTAGAAATAAAAAATACATATGATTAAATGAAACAAAGGTGCAGATCAGTGTGTGTAGAAAACTATCTTTTGTGTAAAAAGGGTTTCAAAACAATATATTTATATTTGTTATTTATGCATACAGAACATGAAGAAACTAATAACCATTACTTTGCTTTGGGGGCAAGTTTTCTTGAAAATGGATGGATGGAGATGTAGGATAGGAAGCCATTTCACCATATTTATTTTTATAGTTTTCAATTTCTGAATCTGGAATTATTACCTATTCAAAAATTTTAGAACTCCAAAGAAATAAGTTAGTTTTAAAGACAAATACAACAAAATAATTCCAGTGTAACAGGACATAGTGGGATCATGGAAATCCTTTTTTACTGCCTGGCAACTAGCACTCATGTTATATAAGTTTGAAAAGGATTGAAAAGGTGGTCTTCTTGCTCTGGTGTGGCTGGAAAAACTCCCATGAGATTTTCCATAGAAATATCCTACATGCTCTAGAAAATTATTGCTTCAAACATACAAATTTTGTAGGGTATTTCTCTACCATTTCTAGTGATTTCTCCATTCCTCTCAGTCTACCACAACTGCAATCTGCTAAAGACAGGCATGCTCCCTTCCGTGGCTCTTCACATCATCATTTATAAAGCCTTGACAGTGGACCTACTTAAGTCTTCATGAATATCTATAAATCTCTCTTTGAAGAAATAGCCCTGAAATGTTTGATTCTCCCACTTCAATGTCACCAACTGTGTACTTACCTTCTCCAGTTTCTCATATTTTAATAATCATGTATGAAGCAAAAACCATGAGTCCAACACCCTGCTAGGTGTTACAAGGAACAAAAGAAGGATTAAGTCTTGCCGTTGCTCACTAAGATTACAATCTAGCCAACTTGCTTCTACCTTTCACTTACAAAGTTTCTTTAGTATTGTCTCCTTATTGCCAAATTCAGACTTAAATGGAAGAAAGTAGGGAAAACCATTAGACCATTCAGATATGACCTAAATCAAATACCTTACGNTCCATGGGAGTTTCCAGGCAAGAGTACTGGAGTGGGATGCCATTGCCTTCTCCAAAATTGCCTCTAGGCCCAAGGAATTTAAGAATTCCCCGGTGCTTTGAACTGGACAGTAACTTCCTAGAACCTTGACACTATGCTGCTCTACAGAAGTGTCTTGAAGTTTCATAAGATTATAGATTGAATATAAAAAATGTAGACTGAAGTTTGTTGTAACATTTTATTTTTTTGAGGCAAAATGTACATAATATAAAATTTGCCATTTTCAATTGAACAGTTTAATGACCCAAAGTATATTCATATTGTTATGCAATTATTACCAGTGACCATCCCCACATTTTCCTTATCCCAAAGAAAATTCATGCATCTCTGCACACATCAAACAATAATTTCCCATTCGCTTCTTCCTTTAGTCTCTGGTAACATAATTTGGCCACCCCAGTACCTCATATAAGTGAAGTCATACAACATTTGTCTTTTCTGTCTGACCTACCTCACTTAGCCTGTTTTCAAGGCTCATATATCTTGTAGCACATATCACAATTTCATTCTTTTTTAAGGATGAATACTATTCCATTCTATTTATATGCCATATTTTCTTTACTCTTCCATTTCTGATGTTTCCACCTTTTGTAGTGCCTTCTTAATGAATATCTACTTTCTTGCCTATCACAGCACCTAGCACATTGTAGGCCCACTAAACACTAAATGTTTATTGAATGAATAAACATGCTAAAAGTTCAGGTTTCTTCAGCCTTCAGCAATTTTGTCCTGAAGGTATGCTATTCTTAGACAGATGTTTTTCATTTGGCATTTTTAGAAGAAAAACATCAATATAGCCAAAAAAATCCCCATCAGTTGCTAAGCATGAGATACCACTTATATGCCATCTGAAATCCCTGTGGCTCCACCTCCACCTCTAGTGACTCCTGTGACTCCAAATTATGCACAGCTTTAACTAGATTTCTGTGACTTCAGCTCACCAACAGCTGAGCAGCCTGATTTCCCAGAGCTTCTCTGAGAATGCATGTAGAAACCCACTTGGCACTCACTCATGAACAACTTGACATTGGGAGAGAGTTACCAATCATGGGGTCATTCTTGACCAGTTGGGAAAAGGGGCAAGAGAATATTTATTTTCTGATATCAAAGTATCACATGCTTTGTGATATCATCTGCTAGGCTGACATACAGTAGCTTACTACTGAGAGTTACTAAGACTGACTATGTGAAAGATTGAGATGAACTGTAGATAGGAAGTGAAGCATTTTATGTTATCTAACATCCTTGGAGAAATTAGTATCACATTAAACATTCAAAAGACACTGGAGACATGGTCCACATCATATTCCTGTCTAATTGGTCAGTTGCATTTCTAAAAAAGGTAGAACTGAATGGATTGTAGAAGATGACAGCAAGTTGCTCTAAACTTAATAATCACATGTTAGGCCCATCTGCAGATGGTATGAGAGATATGGTAAACTACAACAAATCAACAGGACCTTGGTAGTCAAATACTGATCTCAAAAAGGTGTTTTCCTCAATTCTCATTAGTAAAATGAATCAAAAGATCTTTGCTTTTCCTTGAGTCTATATAGCAGACACAATCACTCCCTCATCTTGGAGACAACATTTACGCATTTGTCAAAAAGAAAATCCCACTCAGTTTACTCCAGTCGCTCGGTCATATCCAACTCTTTGTGACGCCAGGCTTCCCTGTCCATCACCAACTCCTGGACCTTACTCAAACTCATGTCCATTGAGTTGGTGATGCCATCCAACTATCCCATTTTCTGTCATCCCCTTCTCCTCCTTCCTTCAATCTTTCCCAGCATCAGGGTCTTCCATTGAGTCAGTTCTTTGCATCAGATAGCCAAAGTATTGGAATTTCAGCTTCAACATCAGTCCTTCAAATGAATATTCAGGACTCATTTCCTTTAGGATAGACTGGTTGGATCTCCTTGCTGTCCAAGGAACTCTCAAGGGTCTTCTCTAACACCACAGTTCAAAAGCAGCGATTCTTCAGTGCTCAACTTTCTTTATAGTCCAACTCTCACATCCATACATGACTACTGGAAAAACCATAGCTTTGACTAGATGGACTTTTGTTGGAAAAATAATGTCTCTGCTTTTTAATATGCCATCTAGGTTGGCCATAGCTTTTCTTCCAAGGAGCAAGTGTCTTTTAATTTCATGGCTGCAGTCACCATCTGCAATGACTGGAGCCCCCCAAAATAAAGTCTCTGACTGTTTCTATTATTTCCCATGAAGTGAATACCACTGTATTCATGACATTGCTAGTTGGATTTGGTGACTAGGAAGTGACAATTAGACATATCCTAATTAAAAAGACAAAACAAAACAGGTGGCACCCTCAAAACTCTGACTGGAAATCATAGATTACCGCGTTCATAAAGTGTATTTTCTACTTTACTGCAGGTGACAGTATTGCTTAAACTTTCTGTCATGATATAAGAATCCCCTTTCCTCAATCTCCATAAGGTTCTCACTTCTTTTTTTTTTTTAAATCTTTACTGGAGTATAGTTGCTTTGTAATGTTGTTGGTTTCTCCTGTAGAGCAAAGTAAATCCATTATACATACACATGTATCCACTCTTTATAGATTCTTGTCCCATTATAGGCCATTCCAGAATATTGAGCAGAGTACCCTGTGTTATATAATAGGTCCTTATTAGTTACCTGAAGGCAATAACACCCCACTCCAGTACTCTTGCCTGGAGAATCCCATGGATGGAGGAACCTGGTAGGCTGCAGTCCATGGGGTCACTGAGAGTCAGACATGACTGAGCGACTTCACTTTAACTTTTCACTTTTCATGCATTGGAGAAGGAAATGGCAACCTACTCCAGTGTTTTGCCTGGAGAGTTCCAGGGATGGGGGAGCCTTGGGGGTTGCCCTCTTTGGGGTCACACAGAGTCAGACACAACTGAAGTGACTTAGAAGCAGCAACAGCAGTGTGCATATGTCTAACCCAATTTATCCCTTCCCCCACTTTCTCCCTTGGTAAACATAAGTTTTCTATATCTGTGACTGTTTCTATTTTGTAAATAAGTTCATTTGAACCATTTTTTTTAGATCCCACATTTAAGTAATGTCATATGATATTTTTCTTCCTCTCTGACCTACTTCACTCAGCATGGAAATCTCTAAGTCCATCATGTTTTTGCAAAAAAAAAAAAAATAATTCATTTTTTTATAGTTGAATAGTATTCCATTGCATATACTACCACATCTCTACTGTTCCTCTGTTGATGAACACTTAGATTGCTTCCAGGTTCTGGCTATTATAAATAGTACTGCAATGAACATAGGAGGTACTTATATCTGCGTAAAGTTATAGCTTTCTCCAGGTATATGCCTGGTAGTGGAATTGCTAGGTCATATGGGATTTCTGCTTTATTGACTATGCCAAAGCCTTTCACTGTGTGGATCACAATAAGCTGTGGACAATTCTGAAAGAGATGGAAATCCCAAACCACCTGACATGCCTCTTGAGAAACCTATATGCAGGTCAGGAAGCAACAGTTAGAACTGGACATGGAACAACAGCTGGTTCCAAATAGGAAAAGGAGCACATCAAGGCTGTATATTGCCATCCTGCTTATTTAGCTTATATGCAGAGTACATCATGAGAAACACTGGACTGGAAGAAACACAAGCTGGAATCAAGATTGCCAGGAGAAATATCAATAACCTCAGATATGCAGATGACACCACCCTGAAGAAAGTGAAGAGGAACTAAAAAGCCTGTTGATGAAAGTGAAAGAGGAGAGTGAAAAAGTTGGTTTAAAGCTCAACATTCAGAAAACGAAGATCATGGCATCCGGTCCCATCACTTCATGGGAAATAGATGGGGAAACAGTGGAAACAGTGTCAAACTTTATTCTTGGGGGGCTCCAAAATCACTGCAGATGGTGACTACAGCCATGAAATTAAAAGAGGCTTACTCCTTGGAAGGAAAGTTATGACCAACCTAGATAGCATATTGAAAAGCAGAGACATTACTTTGCCGACTAAGGTCCATCTAGTCAAGGCTATGGTTTTTCCAGTGGTCTTGTATGGATGTGAGTTAGACTGTGAAGAAAGTTGAGCACTGAACAATTGATGTGTTGGAGAAGACTCCTGAGAGTCCCTTGGCCTGCAAGGAGATCCAGCCAGTCCATTCTGAAGGAGATCTGCTCTGGGTGGTCTTTGGAAGGAATGATGCTAAAGCTGAAATTCCAGTACTTTGGCCACCTCATGCAAAGAGTTGACTCAATCGAAAAGACTCTGACACTGTTAGGGATTGGGGTCAGGAGGAGAAGGAGATGACAGATCATGATGGCTGGATGGCATCGCCGACTCGATGGACATGAGTTTGTGTGAACTGCAGGAGTTGAGGATGGACAGGGAGGCTTGGCGTGCTGCAATTCATGGGGTCACAAAGAGTCAGACACGACTGAGCGACTGAACTGAACTGAACCGAAACCCTACACTCTACCAAGCATTAACCTTTCTAGTTTTATTTCTTAAACTAAATTTCCTCCACCTCTATGAGTTATCCTTCTTGATAGTAACCCCAACTGTGCTTTTATATATCTAATTCTCTGTGCCAGTCATGGGGCTTAGTTCTTTATGAGTAGCTGAAGTACAAGCTTCACTGACTATAAATTTAGTGAACCAAAGATGTAACTTTATTTTTTCCATGACTGAACTTCTATTTCAAAACTCACTCCACTGGTACAAAGATGGAATCCTAATTTTGGAATGAACCAAGTCTATTCAGAATTTCTTTTCATTCTTATCTTCAAACTTCTACTGCCACTGGAGTGGATAGGGTAGTTTGGAGATATTCATGTAGTATCTAGTTTTTTGTAAAAGAAAGTATTTTGTCCTCAGCCGTTTCTCATGTAGGCTGACCTCCCCTGAGCTATGTGCTCATTTGACTGTTATGATCTTCATCCTTCCTAATCAACCTTTCTCTGTCTTACTTGATTCTCTGGTACTTGCTGTTATATCCTCTCCATGGACTGAAACAACCCTTCAGATTCCACACTACCAATGTCTCCTCTGCTCCATGCTGATCACACTGAAAACCAGTCAGCAGCTCCCCAAGACAGACAGAACTGGATGTTTGCCAACCTCAGAGTCCTTTGTCTAGAAATAGCATCAACCACTCCTCCTCTGTTCCTCTCACACCGTGGTGATGTCCCTTCTAATCTGAGATCACCAAATGTATCTGTGGAAATTGTACCGAGGAGGGAAACATGGCCTCCTTCCTAAGAAATTCTCAGAAGTTTTATCTCATCCACATAACTGTTCCCTTTTCACACTACCCATCTTGTCTCCTATCCCAGGGTATGCTTTAGCCTCTGCAACAGAAAAACCAGACTCAGCAGCTAGTTAAAATCTCTGGTGTTTTCAAATAACAAGAAATAACTTTTGGTTTTGATGTGCTAGGTTCTTTCTGAAAAAGAAAACAATCAGCTAATATGCTTCCCTGGTGGCTAAGATGGTAAAGTGTCTGCCTGCAATGTGGGAGACCTGGGTTCAACCCCTGTATTGGGAAGATCCCCTGGAGAAGGAAACGGCAACCCACTCTAGTACCCTTGCCTGGAAAATTCCATGGGCAGAGGAGCCTGGTAGGGTACAGCTCAAGGGTTACAAAGAGTCACACATGACTGAACAACTTCGACTAAGTTCTTTCTGAAAAAGAAAATAATCAGCCAATGTATAAAAATACTCTCTCTGCTACACAAATGTGAACTCATTCTCTTTTTAAAGGTATGGTAGGTATCATATGATAGAAGAAGAGGTTTGGTTGCTTTCCAAAGGTCATGAATTTAGTAGGTGAACAGAGTTGGAACTGAACCCAGATCATTCTATGCCTGGGGTTTATGAATTTAAACATAATCTTTTCTAGAAAAAAACATTTTCCTCCTAACTTCGCATGAGCAGTAATGCTTTTCCTGGTGGAATGATGCTGGTCACATTTGTTTTCTGATTTGGCCACTAAATACTAATGTCCAAGTAACTGATAATTCCTTAGCTATTTGGTCAAAGAATTTCATGGCTCTGGGATCAGGATTGCTCTTCAAAATAAAAGTATAGCTAATTTCTGGGGCCTGGAAGATAAACCCAGCTAGGCTGAGTTGAAGAAAACCTTAAGTGGTGATATTTCGGGTGATTGTCACAGTCTTACAGTTAAACTAGCCAGATTCTCAGCTAAGTTATGTGAGTCAACAGTATTTAGAAATCAGATACATGGGTATCAGTTGCTACTTTGGGTCCTGAGGATATAAGAGCATAAATACATGATTTTGACTCTCATGGACTCTAAAGGCTGAAGGTGGCGAGGGGTTCATTTATGACTTTTAATCTGGATAAAGTAAGATTTGAGAAAGTGACACAGAAAATTTAAGTCGTATATTCTGAAGTTAATTAACGCATTTTTAATAGTTGCAAAAATGGCAATTCACCACTTACATGACAGACTTTGGTTATTCATTCTCCCATCATTTGTTGACAGTTGATCAACTACTCTGTACTAAACATTGTGTGAACTGTAAAATAATTTACCTAAAATTTTGCAACAATTAGAATCAACTTTACAGGGAAAATACAGCTTCTCTTACAGAATTTTATTAAGTAAGGTGTACACTCTTGAACTAAGTACTTTTAGCACTCACTGCAGGAGATTTTCATAAACAAAGAAATTTGGGAAATCTTGCTTTAAAAATACAAAAATAAAGTAAATATAAAACCCACTCTCTAGGATTTTACATCCTCTCAAACATCCTTGATTAGATTTTTTTTAACATTTGAAAGGATAATTCAGACAACTTTACAGTTCAGTTAAGTGGAACTAGAATATAATGTCTTTGACATTTTTAGATAACACCAAAACTAACATTGCAGGAAACTTCAAAAATGCAGTTCTTAAAATATTTGGAGTAACTGATTTCTCATAGGGCTAATTCCAAGCACAAAATGTATTTTTAAAAAACCACAAAAAACAAAACTTGGTGTTATTAGAAAAAAAAATCCATTACTTTAAAGCCACATGACTGATGTCATATTATAAGCTCCCCATTTCTTGTTTACAGAAAAAGGCTTTAGTCTCCTAAGCTTTCCCTGAGTTCCAAAGAGCAGGCACAAGCTTAATTAGAGAAGTGAGGAAATGTAGAAACAAAGAAAAAAACAGTTAATAAAGTAATGACAATAGTTTGCTATAAAATAGGGTCCTAGTCCCTCCTCAGGGGATATACATAGCAATCTTATGAGTATCTTTGAGTTGTTCTTCAGGAACTATAACATCCCCTTCTCCCCTTAGCTGCACCCCTGGCCCTACCCACACACACTCAGCTGCAGNATAGTTTGCTATAAAATAGGGTCCTAGTCCCTCCTCAAGGGATATACATAGCAATCTTATGAGTATCTTTGAGTTGTTCTTCAGGAACTATAACATCCCCTTCTCCCCCTAGCTGCACCCCTGCCCCTACCCACATACACTCAGCTGCAGCCAGCAGGTGGAGAGTGGCAGCTACATGCTGAGCAGACTCTAGAGTGGTTGGAACCATAGGGCTGGTAATCCAGACTCTTGGAACACCATGCTGTTACCTCACCACCAACCAACCAGAACAAAGCCATGAATCCTTAGCCTTCATTCCCAAATATTGTCTTTAAAAATGCTTCCCTGCAAACCACTAAGAAGTTTGGACCTTTTGAGCATGAACCACCTATACTCCTTTCTGGGCCCTGATATAAACACTGTACTTTCCTTCATCACAACCCAGTGTCAGTAAATTGGCTTCACTGTGCAGGAAGGAAAGCTGACCTAAGTTTGATTAGGTAACAAAGCTAAGAGGGAGCCTGAAGATATCTCCTTCACTTAAAAATTTGTAAGAAAACTAGACCCAGAGAGGCTGAGTTTCCCAAATGTATAGTCCTAATAGAGAAGAACTATTCTGTCATCTAATTATTTTAAAACTCATGATTTCTATATTGTTATATTCATTCCATCCTTAAGATGCAGGGAGAAAAAACAGGGTCTTTATAATAGAGTTGAGGCTTCACCAGTGTGGGCTTTAGTTAGTGTGTAACCTAGCAGGTATTGCAGTGCCTGGAATGTTGTAGGTGAGAGGGACCATCACCACTCACTCCATTCACAATGTTGCAAGTGGATTATCAGATTATCTTTCCTTCTCCCAGCTTTTCTGAGCAGCCAGCCTGGCACCCAGCTCAAACCTCCCTCTGCCCACCACTCCCAGCCCCCAGCCCTGCCTTTTTTTGATATACAAGTATAGAAGTATTTCCACCAGGTCCTGTGGAAACCTTTGGGGGACTTACTTCCAAAATGTTCCCCATATCAGCAGCATCAGCATCAACCTGGAGCTTATTAGACTTGTAGAATATCTGGTCACCCCAGACCTACTGAATTAGAATCTACATTTAACAAGATCCCAGGGTGATTCATATGCACATTAAAGATTTTGAGAAGCACTAGTCCTGGGTCCATATCAAATGCACATTAGATATACATTTTACTTCCTATAAAGATGTAATAGCAAGGGAGTAAATTATATTTTAGGAGAGAAATAGAAGGTTGCTGACCTCTTTTGAAGAGACTGATCATTTTATTTCCAAGCTACAATTACACTATTCTTAGAAATAGTTGTGTTTCTTTTTTTTTTGGGGGGGGTATCCTGTATCTAATTGGTCCTATAATAATAACTTTTAAGTCCTAGGAAGATTTATTTGTTTATTATATTGTTAATTTAAACTAGCATGATTTTGGCAGCTATGGTTGCAGTACAGGGCATTTCTTGAGGATTAATGACAAGTTAGAAGGAATGGCTGGCTTGAGGAAAGACTGACTACAATTAATCCAACAAGTTATTAATTCTTAACACATGCCTTATGTTGAAGTTGCTATTGTTTCATCTACAGAGCACTGGGGGGAAAAGAGAGAGAACAAGTTCTATAGATCTTTTCTCATGCTTTAGGCAGTTTCATTTTGCTTTTTCACTAATGTTTTCTGGAGGTCCTCATAGAGAACCACTGTTTTGTTCATTAACCTTTCAAATTGCTTAATGTTTTCAGCACACTGCAAGATGATCTATTGCTTTTACCTTAACATTTCATTTCATTGACTCTGTTACCCCTACCACACTTAGGAAATACACTGTTGGTTCCAAACTCATTATGCAAATGCTATACCCAGACACTAGTATTCTAACTTCTATTAGCTCTACTCCACCATTATCCTGGCCTCCTGTGAATCAGAGGTATCAAATTACACATGGAGATTTGTGCAGGTTTGTTTGAGTTTCGATGTGAAACTGAGTGGTCTCCCAAAGACTTAGAAAATCAATTGTGTTTGAACTGAATGGTGCATTTTATATTTTCAAATATTACGGTTTGAATATGTCCTCTCAAGAAAAACATTACAGCATATGAGCCTTAAGAATTAGCTTAGGAAATCTTAGGAAATCATTTCATGTTTACAGAATCAGAAACAGCTCCCCTCAAAACACCTGTAGACCTGTATGTCTGCTGAAAGTTCTTTCTGAAGATGGTGGCTAGTTCTAGACTAAACAATAGGTAAGATGCTGCACTATCAAAAATCTTTAAAAACAAACCAAACCACTACTTAAGATTTTAGCTTCTATATATCAGACTTTATGGGTATATCAGGCCTTATATTTTTTAAAAGGTACATGTCCTAAATAAAGCTAGATGCTTCTGTGTACAATAAAAATGTATTTGCATTTCCTCAAGATTGCTTAAGTTTCACCTAAATATACTGTGTATTTGAAGAAAGCAAACATCCTGGACTTGCCTGGGGGTGCAATGGATAAGAATCTGCCTCCCAGTGCAGGGGACAAGGGTTCAATCTCTGGTGCTCTGGGAAGATTCCACATGCCATGGAACAGCTGAGCCCATGGACCACAACCACTGAGCTGCTCTCTAGGGTCCGCCAGCTGCAATTCCTCTCTGCGTGCCACTACACTGAGGCCCACGCACCCAGAACCTGTACTCCACAACAAGAGAAACCACCACAATGAGAGGCCCACACACTGCAACGAAGGGTAGCCTCCGCTTTCCACAGCTAGAGAAAGCCCATGCAAAGCGATGAAGACCCAGTGCGGCCAAAAATGGTGGTGGCGGTTTAGTTGCTAAGTTGCGTCCAACTCTTTCGACCCCATGGACTGTAGCCTGCCAGGCTCCTCTGTCTATGGGATTCACCAGGCAAGAATACTGGAGTGGGTGGCCATTTCCTTCTCCAGGGGAATTACCCAACCCAAGAATCGAACCCAAGTCTCCTGCATTGCAGGCAGATTATCAACTGAGCTACAAGGGAAGCCCTAAATGAATATATACCCTTTGTCTACAAATTCACATGTAAAATCATTCTTTTATTCAAACAAAAACTCTTAAAATACAAAAGGACATTTTGTCATGATGAAAGTATGAATGAAAACTTGCTTGGTTTGTGCACTCTTCTCAAATGACTTGGTTTAGCCATATGAGTTATTTGACCTGACCTAAGTGTGTTTGGATAAAGTATTTTTCCCTTTCCCCACCACTAAAGCCAGAGCCCACTGACTAAATCTCCAGCTGGTTCTAAACAACCTCTATAATGTTGGCAAAAATCTAGACATTTTGCATCAATCTTTTGAGAGCCCCCTCCTCACCAACTTGACTATTAATCAGTGCCTATACTCCGGGAGTTGATGATGGACAGGGAGGCCTGGCGTGTTTCGATTCATGGGATCGCAGAGTCGGACATGACTGAGTGACTGAACTGAACTGAATACACTGAATAAGTATGTCTCACACATGTATGCTTCCTTACCTCTAAGTATATAGAGATGCAATTTTAGTTAATAGGAAGATAATGCACTTAAAATTGCTATTAAAATAGTCATTTTTAAAATCTAAGTTTATGGATACTTGGTTCAATTCTTACAGATAGAAACTGATCATTTTAGAAAACAAGCTAAACACAGATTCATGGTTGAAATGAGGGCAAAAGTACTCTAGGAAAAAGAAAACATGTTCAAGTATACGTGTGTCTTCTGCTGCTTCTGCACTATCTAAATCTCCCAAATGCCCGCAAACACCTATTCTGTGCAAACTTTATCATAGGCATTGACAGTGCCAACACGCACACGTCTCAGTCTTTGATCTGAAATAGTCCATAGTAAGTAAACATAAATAGGCTGAAAGTCTACATATGTAAGCTGGAATATGAGTTTAATTTTTATATAATTCATTCAATTTTAAGGGAATAAAATGAAGTACAATATATGAAACAAATGTATTATGGATTGCATTAAGAGTTTACATAAAGTACATGTATTGGGAATCTGGGAAATTTGTGGGAATTAACATTATTTCCACTGTTCAGAAAGATGGTTAATGGTGACAAGGTAAATATGTGGGTGAGAACAGTTTCAGGTACACAAAATCTACTACACATTTAAAATATTGACCTCAACAACCTTAAAAAGCCTTTGATTTGTATGTACTTTTAACCAGTTCAATAGATTCTTCAACAATTTTTATATGCTGACAACCAGGGATATTGATCCAAACATATTTTTTCACTAAAAGCAGCTGATGTATTTAAGCATCCAAAGATTTTGGTTTTAGTGCATTTTTATCTATGAGACATCTTCCCAAGACCCATGACTGTGCTATGTAAGGCAGTGATTTCTTGACATTCATTTAAAGAATTTAGATTCTGATTTAATTGACTCTTTCATTTGATAATTATAATACTGTTATAGACTCCTCCAAATCCTGGTCTTGGAACTGACCTCAGATAAAGAGTATATTAGGGCAAATATTTTGGTGATAAGTCACCAAACTATCCTTGTTTGAATAAATTACCTGGCTAAAATAAAATGTTTCATGAATGGACTCATAGATTTCTTTGGCTAAATGAGCAATAAATTTAAACAGGTTATCAGTTAAACTCTTAAGACTAATAATTAAATAGTTAAATTTTGAGTTACTATTTGTTGATCAAGAGTAGATTCTTTGATGGAAAAAATACTAAAACCAAGATCTCTTGCCTTTTTAAAATTTGTTTAGCTTTGCAATCAAGTAATCAAAATGCATGCAAAAAACTGGGTAGGACATTTGACTTCATTTGACTTCACTGAGTAAGAATAAATGGATTAATAGAATTAGTCACTAACCTTCATTATCCTTAAGAACTGTTGAGGTAGTAAAACAATTCTCTTTGACCCACAACATAACTGATAAATATTTGTAAACTATTCCAAAAATTTTGGAGAATATATATGAAAACTTTGTTTTTAACAGAGCATTTGGACATTGGATATAACACATATTTATTAGGTTCCTAGTAAGTCAGACTCTTCTTTAAGTGTTTTCTCAGAAATAGGACGATCTTGGCTGTTTTTTCCTCAGTTGCCAGTTAATGAGGCTTCAATAGTAGAATTCTTGCAACAGTAAGGACAAAATAGCCAAATCAAAGTGTATTATTTGGAACATGAATTTTCTAGTTTGGATGTCTTCATTGATCCATCCTTTAAATAATTGTTAAGCTCCAACTATTTGCTGATTACTTTGTAAATGCTTGGTTACCAGTGGAGAATTCCAGTCCCTGCTCTTATGTCACTTGTTTTTTCTAGAGCACTATAAAAGGAACACATAAGTAAACAAATAGATAAAAATAATAATTCTAAAAATCTTTAAAGCTATGAAGAAAAAGAAGGCAAATCAATATATAAAGTCCCTTAATTTGATACTTAGTGGACACCATTGGAAGTTTATGACCTAGTTTACAGGAAAAAAATCAAACTGTACTTGTAATGAGTTTAAGCTCTAACAAGGAATATGCAAGCTAAAGAGGCACAAAATTACTTTTGACACATGAGAAAAATCTATAAACACAGATGTGTATGATGAAACCTAACAACTCTGTAGAGGCTCCCTGGGTCAGGAAGATCCCCTGGAGGAGAAGTGGCACCCTACTCCAGTATTCTTTCCTGGAAAATCGCAGGACATGGGATGGACAGAGGAGCCTGGCGGGATACAGCCCATAGGGCTGCAAAGACTCAGACACGACTGAGTGACTGAGCATACACACAGGATCTTGTAGAGGTCAGATCTCTACTTTAATGAATCACTAACACTTAAAGATTTGTATTAATATGATATTAAGATTGGGACATAGCAAGAAGAATAAAATTTTAATGTTCTGGTTACTACCTAGTTCTGTTACAAGCCCCGCTATTTTATAAACCTCAGATCTACATGTGTCAAGTGATGGCAGACAGAGCCATGGGATAAAAAAAAATGAAGACATGTCAAACTCTGAGCAATGTGCTCTGCTTAGTCGCTCAGCCATATCCAACTCTTCACGACTCCATGGACTGTAACGCACCAGGTTCCTCTGTCCATGGGGATTCTCTAGACAAGAATACTGGAGCAGGTTGCCATGCCCTCCTCCAGGGGATCATCCCAACCCAAGGATCAAACCCAGGTCTCCTGCATTGTAGGTGGATTCTTTATCATCTGAGCCACTAGGGAAGCCCTCTGAGCAATGCTATGTAAAAAGATACTACATGCTTTTATCTTTCTCAAAGAAATCCTGATCAGCTTTCTTAGTTAATAAAGTAGTTGTTTTTAGTTTCTCAGAGCAATATATTCCTCACTTATAAATTTATGAAAGACAAGGAATGATTTATTCAAAGCATTCATTTTTTAACTTCATCACTTATTTATTGCACAAATATTTATTGACCATATATTATGGTTCTTCCTAAATCTAATTTGGTCAATACCAAGCTGTCTTACCATTAATTAGTTTAAAGGATCACAACATGGTAAAACCATTCGTGTGTGTCATTCATAACAGGCCTACTTTGTTACCAGGGATTCCTACAGGGGTATACATGGTACAGGGCTTCAGGTTAATCACTGTGAACTTACTTAGGACATCATATAGTTGTGCTGAGTAGTTGGTTGTTTTGTTAAATTTTATAGACACTAAGACCACTTGTATATTAAGGGAAAAAGCCTATCACAAATGCTAACTGGGGACTGTCTGATCTGTAAACGTTGAACAAACACAGTATTTGAATACGACACAATATAAAGGAACCACAGAACATCTCCTGTTATAGTTAGCACTGGTTNCGGATCCAAAAATACCCTCTGGCCTGGGCCGAGACGGCAGGAGTAGGACTGGCAAAACAAAGACCTCCCATCATTGTTGAATTAAAAGCAAATGCTACCTCTGTGAGGGTAAAGCAGTACCCCATGAGTCAAGAGGCCTGGCAAGGAATCACGCCACACATACAGTGCCTCCTGAAGGTAGGGATTCTTAAAAAGTGTTGGTCCCCATGGAATACTCCCCTGCTGCCTGTGAAAAAGCCCAGGGGAATGGACTTTAGACTTGTCCAAGATCTTCGTGAAGTCAACAAACAGGTGAGTGACATTCATCCCACTATCCCTAACCCATATACCGTCCTGAGTGGCTTGCCACCAGACTACATCTGGTACACAATCTTGGACTTAAAAGATGCCTTTTTTAGTTTGCCTCTGGCCCCCCAAAGCCAAGAGATCTTCGCATTCAAATGGACTGACGAAGACAGTCAAACTGTAGAACAGCTGACCTGGACTCGCCTTCCATAGGGATTTAAAAACTCGCCAACGTTGTTCAACGAGGCTCTAGGAGAGGACCTCTGTGAGTACCGGACTAGCCACCCCGACGTTGTCCTATTGCAATATGTGGATGATCTCATGCTGGCCGCTACTGCCAAGGAGGTATGCCTAGAGGCCACAGGCGACCTCCTTCAGACTTTGGGNTGGGCTGCCGTCTATGGGGTCGCACAGAATCGGACACGACTGAAGTGACTTAGCAGCAGCAGTAGCAGAGTGAGAGTGGGATGAGTAGGAATGAGCAGGGAAGAAAGAAACAAATGAAAAAAAGAGAATGAAATTTGTTTTGTACTTCAGCATTTGGCTAGCTATATCTAAAATGTTCTTTTCCCAAAGAATCTCTAAACAAGAACAAGTTTAAGCAACTTGTAGAAAGTCCCTAAGCCCTTAATCATCACCACACAGGGCATTACTATTCTAGAGGTCATTCCAAAGTATTCATATGAAACCCAGAGATCTGACTTACTGGCCTAAAAAAAAAATAGTTGCTCCATTTTTATTGAATGTGAACTATGTGCCAGGCATTTTCCTAAGATTTACATTCTAACATCACATCAACACTATGAAATAGTTATCCTTAAACCTGTTTACCAGTGGATTAGCTCTAACATGAATGTTCAAGCACTTTTGCCCAAGGTGTCCCTAGTGGCGCAGTGGTAAAAATTCCTCCTTCCATGCAAGAGACCCAGGTTCGATCCCTGGGTTAGGAAGATCCCCTAAAGAAGGAAATGGCAAACCACTCCAGTATACCTGCCTGGCAAATCCCAGGCAAGAAGAGCCTGCAGGAGAGAGGAGCCTGTAAGCTACAGTCCATGGGGTTGCAAAGAGTAGGACATGACTGAAGCAACTTAGCACACAGCACCAGGAGCTGAAGAGTCCAAATTGAAAGCCACTGAACACCATCCCTTTGCACTGATCACAGCAGAACTTGGGGCTTATACAAGTGTGGGAGCTTCTGGGTTACATCAAGCAGGCAGGAAGTGTGTACACACTTTGCCACATCACACATGTAGGTCATTGCTGCTGCTGCTAAGTCGCATCAGTCGTGTGCGACTCTGTGCGACCCCATAGACAGCAGCCCTCTAGGCTCCTCTGTCTCTGGGATTCTCCAGGCAAGGATACTGGAGTGGGCTGCCATTTCCTTCTCCAATGCATGCTAAGTCGCTTCAGTAGTGTCCAACTCTGTGCGACCCCATGGACAGTGGCCCACCAGGCTCCTGTTTCCATGGCATTCTCTAGGTAAGAATACTGGAGTGGGTTGCCATTTCCTTCTCCACATAGGTCATTAGAATGTCACAATCCAATTGTTTTTGAAACTAGAATTACCAGAAAATAAACTTGCACTGACCAGCTAAAGTTTTAGTCACTATTCAAGTTCTTGCAATAGCTTTACCAAAAATATAGCCTTTATTTAGGGTGAGTAGGCAGCTGATAAAGTTACTTGCAAGTGCTAAAATCACTAAACACAGAGAATTTCAATTATTCTGACTCAATAGTGGCTAACAACGGTTGAATCATTAAGAAAGGATTTATGTACCTGTAAGTAATAAAATACTGTTTTCTCTCTGAGATTTAGGTCTCTAAGGCAAATTCCAACTTAGTCATACAAAATAAATGAGGTAAATAAGACAGAATTTAGTAAAAGTGTTGTCTATAGTTTCAAATATTCGAGAACTTGAAATGTCTAAGAAGGTATATTTGAAATTAATGGTGCATAAGGATGAAAGTTTTAAATGTCAGTCTTGCAAAGAATGTGAGTAGGATGAGAAAATGGAAGTTTATTCGATTTTAGCAATATACTACTTTAAAGTGGTTTTGGTCTTGCCTTTCATGGAAAATATATTAAGTCCTTATTAGTCTTTTTATAAAAAAACTTGTGTGGGTGGTAGGCAAGGTGGAGGTCTGAGGAGAGAATTAAAAAACTANGGGGATTCGGGATTGGGAGCTTGTGTACACCTGTGGTGGATTCATGTCGATGTATGGCAAACCCAATTGGGTATTGTAAAGCCAAATCAAAAGATAAATAAATAAATTAATTAAAAAAAAATAAAGACATTTAGTTGCGATTATATTCCGACCAGAGGCATAATACTTTACAACAATTTGTCAGTTTCATCTGCTGCATCCCAGTTGAAATTTTGAAGCAAGGAAATGCTTAAATACCTGAGAAAATTCAAGTTAATCAATACTAAGTCATTGTGAGCATACAAAGCCTCCTTCTGCCCTCTAACACCTGAATACAACCCATACAATATTTGAAACAAAGGAAGAGGTGCTGGAATCTAAACAAGCCTCACTATTCACATCAGAAATATGATCTTTTCAAATAAAACATGACTTGGTCTAGATACCACATTCACAAAAGAAAAAAGCAACCAAAAAAAAAAAAAAAAGCAGCACTGAGATTTTAATTTATCCCTGTGGGAAAGATTTCAGTGTAGAAAATCAGGCAAGAGCTGATTCTGTTTATCGACTACCTGCAGAGTCTTCTCAGACCTGAGGAAATATTTTTGACAAAATTCTTTATGGGAGGCTGAGGAACAGATTCTAATCTTTTTCAGTGCATGGGCAAGACTGAGTGAGGAACTGTATTCAAACTGGATGAGAAAATTAAACTGTTCGGGGCTACCACTGTCAATATGACAACTTCTGGCAGAGAATTCAACTTCAAAGATGGATTCTTGACTTTAACGAACTAAGACCTTGAGATAAAGAGAAGAAATTGGCAATACCTCACTTCCCAATTCTAACTCTTTTCAAAGTCCATCCTAGGCTAACATAAATCAATTTCCTCTGACCCTCCTCCATCTTTCCCTTCTAGTTTTTCTTATGGAATTATTTATGCTACTTAGTTTTGTTCTTTCTGATGTGTTACTCAAAATACTTGGAGGAGGGTGTGGCAACCCACTCTAGCATTCTTGCCTGGAGAATCCCATGGACAGGGAAGCCTGGCTGACTACACTCCAAGGGGTTGCAAAGAGTCAGACACAACTGAGGTAATAACACACACACACACACTCTCTCTCTCTCTCTCCCTCTCTCTCTCTCTCTCTCTCTCTCTAAATACTACCACAGTCTTAGTCTACCCAAGAGTACTGTCATTCTAATAGATTTTGAAAGATCTCCAGCAAGGTTAAGAAAGATGTTTGTGTGTGCTTGATTCCAGATACTATAATAGGTATCATGCATAATTTTTAACATTCTCATTAAAATCTAAAAGAATTTATTTCCATTTTCAAAATAAGAGAACTGAGACATAGAAAAGTTTAGCCTCCTTCTTCCCAGTACACGACCTGAAAATGTTGAAGTTGGAATAGGAGTCAGTGTCTAAAACCCCATCTCTTGTATTGTGCTCTCTCCCCTTTTTGTTGTACTTCACCTCAGATTTTTCTGCTTCTTCTGTCTACTAGGTCAAGCCAACTTTCTGCGACTCAAGACTGAACATCCATCCCTCCCATCCATTACTTGGGGCTCAAGTAGAGGACAAAAGCACATGAAGGCAAATAAGTAGACAGCATTATTCTATAGCTCAAGGATCTACAATATTTTCTATCTCTAATGATATCAGTTCTAAATTCTGAGGACTAGATGGAGGAAGTGTGGAAAGAATAACAGATTTTACTTTCTTGGGCTCCAAAATCACCATGGATGGTGACTGCAGCCATGAAATTAAAAGGCATTTCCTTGAAAGAAAAGCTATGACAAACCTAGACAGTGTATTGAAAAGCAGAGACATCACTTTGCCAACAAAGGTCAATATAGTCAAAGCTATGGTTTTTCCAGTAGTCACTTATGGATGTGAGAGTTGGTTCATAAAGAAGGCTGAGTGCTGAAGAATTGAGGCTTTCCAGTTATGATGCTGGAGAAGACTCTTGAGAGTCCTTGGTCAGCAAGGAGATCAAACCAGTGAATCTTAAAGGAAATCAATCCTGAAATTCATTGGAAGGACTGATGCTGAAGCTCTAATAGTTTGACCACTTGATGCGAAGAGCCAACTCATTGGAAAAGACCCTGTCACTGGGAAGGATTGAGAGCAGAAGAAGGGGGTGACAGAGAATGGGATGGTGGATGGCATCACCAGCTCAATGGACATTAATTTGAGTAAACTCCAGGAGATAGTGAAGGACAGGGAAGCCTGGCATGCTGTCCTTCATGAGGTTGCAAAGAAACATGAATTAGTGACTGAATGACAACAAATAACTCAAGGTTCTACAACACTTTCTACTTCTTGTGGTATCAATTCTAAATTCTGTAACTACTCCAGGTTTCAAGACCTCTAACCTGGTTTCACTTATTTACCCAACAACTTGGACTCCTCACTCAGGCCAGTTTCTTCACATTCCTCCACTTCTAATAGCATGATTATTTGCATACTCAAAAATCCTATTACTCTCCTTCTTTAAAATTATTTTCCTTCTGTTTCCACTTTCCAAGTTCCACTCAATCTTTGAGACCCACTGTAGCTCCAATCCTTCTTAAATCTTTGCCAACTCTTCTAGATTATGCTGAATTGCCTTTTCTTTGTCCTTCTGGGAAAGTCCTTGGAAGCTATGCTATTTACTTTTCTAAATTGTTTCATGTGTTTTATCTTGCAAATTAGATAGTAAATGAGAAGTGAATAAAATGCTAGATCATTTGTTTTCAATAAATACTGGTTGAGTTATTTAAGACTGAGATATCTTTGAGACACCATGGAGTAAAAGACGACACCTATCCTCCTCCCCACCACCAGAAAAAAAATCATTCTACAGCCAAAGTCATCTTCACTGTAAACGTGTTAGGGTCAGGATGTGATTTTTCAATAAGCCTTTCTCAGCCAAGTTATAGGACTTTGTGTTTGCAAGGGGTGAAGCCTATAGGAAATTCTTGGATTTATGTTCACTATGAGGGCAGTTTGCTGAATTTTTATAGTATTAACCCCAGCTATTTTTAGAAGAAATTGAAAATTTATTGATTATATCTAAGTCATACATTACTATTTCTTAGGTTTAGAAGCTTGATGTTAAGAAAGAAGAAAACCTCTTTTAAAAAGTGTAGTATATACTGTAGACAGAAGCCTTGTTGATTCTTTCACTGTGTTCCTGTATATACTTAGTGAATGTATCACTTCAGAAGATACTCCAAAGAGCACCTTGTTAATATAATCCTGGAACTTTGCAGAGCTAGCAGAGAGTCTGCAGCTGAATATTCTTCTTTAGAACAGAGCCTAATTGAAGAGCTGCAATGAGTCACTACTTTAAGTCTAGCTCAGATTTGTATAATGAGCACAAACTCATAGAGAAAGATATTTCTGATCTATTGGCAAGACTCTCTTTATATTTTAAGTTCACCCCAGTTAAACACAATCTGACTGCTGAAGTTTCCAGCCCACAGCTTTTCGGATATTTCACCCCAGCCACTATATCTTGGATCTGTCTGTTCTCCCTGCTCTATGTAGACACTCTAGGGTGAAGGAGAACAGGGACAAATTCTATCTGTTCTTTCCATTCTAACATTCTCCACTTTACCCATAAAGATGACACATGTAAGAGGTATAGATCCTTTTGGGTTTTAGAACCTGAGTTTTCTCTTACCCCTTTACCAACATAAACTCTCTAGTCCCTGTAACTTCTTAACTTGGCAAAGGCTGTTAGCGGTGCCACCATGCAGAATGCCCGCTGCTGGCAAAGCGTGTAGGTCCTTAATGAACAGTGGCTACAATCATTTTCAAATCTTTTGTCTCTCCCTCAGTGATTCTGACAATACCGGGCGCACAACAGGCCCGTGGCACTGTTGGTTAAGCTGACGTTATGCTTAGTATTCTGGAAGAAAACTTCTCTTCAAGATATTACTTGAGAAGACATCTTATATTTACCCAACTTTGGCAGAAAACTCAAATGGCTGCTAAAACCATCTCACATATGTCTGTAAACCCGTTTCTTTGGGTTACAGTATCTATTAATACCTGAAGAGTAGATAAAATTTAATGACTTTGTCTAAAATATGTTAAATCAACAGTAACACT
Source organism: Neotragus pygmaeus (assembly GCA_006410875.1). Classification (NCBI taxonomy): domain Eukaryota; kingdom Metazoa; phylum Chordata; class Mammalia; order Artiodactyla; family Bovidae; genus Neotragus; species Neotragus pygmaeus. The sequence continues at coordinate 1,177,731 of SJYV01049496.1, forward strand.
TTTACAGTTAGGGATCAAGTTAACATTCTTGTGGTTATTCAATTTATGCTGTGAGAGTTCAGTGGAGATGTCTTTGACAATAAGTTATCCTTGCCAAGAAGCACTGAGGCAGAATAGCAAGACAATACTTGAAATTCTATTAGTTCTCTCAGCTTACATTCTGTTAGCTGTGGATATTTCTCTCCCCGCTCCCCCAAATATAATATTTTTTTGTCAAAATATTGGCTGCTCAGTTTTAAAGAGATATTAGATAAAATGATAATGTTTAGATGAATAGGGATACCAGTCTCTTTGAGGCTGGGTTTACCTTTCTACTTCCTAAAATAACAAACAATATCGAGGCAATTCTGATATGTCATTTTGATATGATATGTTCAAATAAACAGACTCCAGTGTCCTGTGGCAAGTTGTAACCAGCAGCCTACCTGACACTTGTGAGTGAGGGTCATCAGAGCAAGTTGCAACTGTCTCAACTGCTATTTTGTATTTTCTCTTTGAATCAGATGAGTTGTTTTACCCTCTGCTCTGTTCCACAAAAAGAAAGAAACTGCCAAAATCCCCTTTACATGTTGTTATTTCACCAAAGGGCTTCTCTCATTGTTTAGTTGGTAAAGAATTTGCCTGCAATGCAGGAGACCCGGGTTTGATCCATGGGTCAGGGAGAGCCACTGGAGAAGAAAATGGCAAACCACTCCAGTATTCTTGCCTGAAGAATCCCCATGGACAGAGGTGCCTGGTGGGCTACAGTCCTTGGGGTTGCAAAGAGTTGGACATGACTGAGTGATTAAGCATATATTCCACCAAAAGTCTTCAGAAAAGCCTGGATTAAAATGAAGATGGCAATGTTATAACTTCCTTCTGATTTCCAATAGTCTCATATGTTTACATCACTGACTTTGAACCATAACAGTGACACAGTATTACCTCAACCGCAGTCTTGATTCAAGCTCGGCACCTAATATCCGACTTGCTCTCAAAATTGGAGAGAACATCACAGCGAATATACAGCATGGGAAGGAGTGAATCAAAATGTCTTTGACTTGATTCTAAAGGATTCTAAAAGGTTGATGTATCAATGAACTTTCAAATTTACAAGTTTTATTTCAAGATTCTTGATTAATTTTCTCCACTACCCTTATGTGTCTCATTCAAAGGAGATGTGAAAGAATGCATGAAGAGTGTGGCTATCACCTTTGGTAACCCACCTTGCCCTTCCAGCTCTTCTCCAAGAGGCCTTCTAATAACCACCTTCTCTAAATTGGTAGTGGAACAACATGCCATCTTGAGAAAATACTTCCTTGTGTTCTGAACATTGGCAGATACTACAAAGCACTATTGTCAGCTTAAAACTTGACTAGAGTATCTTATAGACACTTAAGATTTTTGTTACTATTCTTAATAAAAAGTTGTTATATCAAGATATTGAATTGCTTTGCAAAAATTTTTCTAAAATTATTTTAAAGTGAAAGTCACACATTCATTTTTGCAAAAACCTAAGTATTATATCAATGAGAACTCATTATTGATAACAAAGCCAATCTGCTCTCTGGGTGGGTTAAATTTTTCCTATTTATTATTACTAGGAAATGTGCCACTCATTCCTTAACTGAAAGAGGAAGTCAGTTTACGTCTTTCACTCTTATTTTCAACATATAGGTCATAGTAGGATTGGATTAAATTTGAAGCCATAAGTTTTGTCAAACTTTATTTTCAAATACCCACCAAAAGGAACACCTAAAATTAAATTCTAAGTGGCATGTATGAAGGAGGAGTAAATTTTCTTACCTGGCATAGTTAAGGTCCAAGAATCATTTTTTATAGTACTTTTCCAAAGCTCTAAATGAACATGTCCACTCTTTGGATCTTCCCTTTTAGTTAAATATATGACTGTTATTAAAAACAGATTCTAATCCTTATACCTTTATTACTTATATGTCTACATGAAGCAGTTGATAGATGAGTCTATATACTGTCTTCATAAAATCCTTTCTGAGAACATTTTTATTGAATTTCAAAATGCTATAACACTAGAACAGATCTTTGAAGTAAAAATTTATTAATGTAACAATTTTCTGCATTATAGAACTAAAAAAAGGTTTTATTATAACCCAGTTTATTTCCAAATTAACATCAATGTACAACTTAGCAGAAGCAGCATAAAGGTGCTAAATGTTTAGAAGTACCCAAGATTAAATGAATTTTTAACAATCTTTATTTCTTTATATGTAACATGCCACTTACAGTCTTTTATTGATTATTTTTCCAGTTTTTTCCCATTTATGCCCTTTTGCATTAGCATTACTTTTTTCTATAATAGTCTAAATTAATATTTTAATTTCATATTGAGGTATAGCTGATTTACAGTATTATGTTAGTTTCAGGTGTACAGCAAAGTGATTCAGTTATATATATCCATTCTTTCTCCAATTCTTTTAATGGCTAAATCCTTGGTCTATAATTTGTATTACAGGGGGTCATTTTAAAATTAGACCACATTCATTTCAGTGGGATCTCACTGTGTAACTTCTTTGATAATGTATGACTTTCAATAGAAGGCAGTGCTAAATCACATTATATCCAAGCAAAGCCTCAGTTACTAAAATATATTGAAGACCTCATAATAATCCCATTTTTCCTTAAAAGCAATCCCATAACACAGACTTTTCTTTACAGAACATCCTTCTGAACTTTGTAACCAAGAATATCTGATTTAATACTTAAACATTGGATAGAGAGCAAATTTGATTTTCCTTTCAGTGGTAGATGAGAGAAAAGCCACAGAACATGAACAAATACCTGAATGCACAATGTGCTTGTGTGGGGCAAGGACCCCTCAGAAGGCATTTTAATGAGGTTGAGGAATAAGGAAAATATGGGCTAGCGACATCTAATAAAGTGACTAATGTTCTTGTTTCATACAAGTTTGGAATCTTTATATATATGTATTGACCATCCACAGATAGAGCCAGTAAGTTCCAATTTCCCTCAGGGTTACTTTTCAATAACTAAAAACGTCTTTCTTACTTTCGATGCTTAAATTGGTATGACTTTTTTAATATTAAAGTGTTTTATTATAAATCTGAAGAAAAAGGTCTCCCGAAGTCTGTCTGCCGTGCTTGTGATCCCATGTTCCTTGCACATTAGTAGGCAGAAGAACCAAATGCACAACACCAGGATAAACACAGTTGTGTCCGTGTCTACTCACGTTATGTCTTAGTCTGTCCGACTGCTTTAAGAACATTACCTTAGACTGGGTGACTATAAACAAACATAAGCCCCCGAGCACTGATTTTATAAGACACAAATTATATTAATGAGGGCTTTGTCCACATGATCTAATCAGTTCCCAGAAGCCCTACCTTTAAATACCATCACATTGAGAGTTAGGATTTAACAAATTTGGGAGTGACACCAATAGTCTATAGCATGATAATAATTCTAAAGACCCAGGAATTTGTCTCTTTAATATTAAGATGAATCTAGCAGCATATACCGGAGAAGGCAATGGCACCCTACTCCAGTACTCTTGCCTGGAAAATCCCACGGGCGGAGGAGCCTGGTGGGATGCAATGCATGGGGTCGCACAGAGTCAGACACGACTGAAGCGACTTAGCAGCAGCAGCATATACAGTTGTTTTTTTTTTTTAATTCCATCATCAGATAAGGTATATAAAGCAGACAACTCTGAGAGAGGAAAATGGTGACATATTCATACTACGGTGAAAATGGCTAAAGCACATCCCTTGCAGAAAGTAGGTCTTTTTTTAAAACTTTTTATTTTATATTGGAATATAGCTGATTACAATGTTGTAGTAGTTTCAAGAGGGCTTCTCTCATGGCTCAGTGGTAAAGAATCTGCCTGTCTATAGTCATGTATGGATGTGAGAGTTGGAGCATAAAGAAAGCTGAGCGCCAAAGAATCAATGCTTTTGAACTGTGGTGTTGGAGAAGACTCTTGAGAGTCCCTTGTTCTGCAAGGAGATCCAACCAGTCCATCCTAAAGGAGATCAGTCCTGGGTGTTCATTGGAAGGACCGATGTTGAAGCTGAAACGCCACCTGATGCAAAGAGCTGACCCATTGGAAAAGACCCTGATGCTGGGAAAGATTGAGGGCAGGACGAGAAGGGGATGACAGAGAATTAGATGGTTGGATGGCATCACCAACTTAATGGACATGAGTTTGGGTGAACTCCGGGAATTGGTGATGGACAGGGAGGCCTGGCGTGCTGCAGTTCATGGGGTCGCAAAGAGTTGGACATGACTGAGGGACTGAACTGAACTGAACTGATGCAGAAGATGTGAGTTTGATACCTGGGTCAGGAAGATCTCCTGGAGAAGGAAATGGTAACCCGCTCCAGAATTCTTGCCTGAGAAATATCATGGTCAGAGGAACATTGTGGGCTACCGTCCACAGGGCTGCAAAAGAGTTGGACACAACTGAGTGACGAAATGACTCAACAGTTTTAGATGGAGAGTAAACACCTCAGTCATACATATACAGGTATCCTTTCTCCCCGCAAACTCCCTCCTATTCAGGCTACCACATAACACTGAGTAGAGTTCCCTGTGCTATATAGCAGGACCTTGTTGATTATCTATTTTAAATACAGCAGTGTGCACATGCTGATCCCAAACTCCCTAACTATCCTTTTCTTCCATTGTTCCCTGTTGGCAGTCATAATCCAGAAGGTAGGCTTTGCAATGGACAGAGCTTGGGGGTGAGTGCTCGAAGAGATACAGTGATCCCATAAACAGGAGGGAGAAAAGATAGAAAAGGATATTTGATATAACATTTAAGTGGCACAAACAGGTTTAAACACAGCATAAATGTTATAGTCAGTACCTCTGGCCTTTCTAGAGCTGGCATAACTCTATCTTCTAAGAGGAATAAGGAATATCTTGAATTAAATGCTTTTTGAAGACTCTTTGGAATTAGGCACCCATGAGGTCACAAAAGCAAAAGCAAACTTTCTGTTCTATCCTCCTATCCTGAGAATTTCAAAATCCTCTTAGGAGAGAGCTGAGTGACTCATGTGAGTCAAAATAAATAACAGAAGATAATATTAGGTCACTTTGTTCTATGCCTGACAGAGTTATTAGCTTTCTGCCTCCATTAACTCTTGCTGAACTGCCTTGAATTAGTAATCATATACAGTGGTCCATAATTGCTAATCAAATAAAATGTATTTGGAAGGAAATAAGAGGTGTGGATATTTTTAAGTTGATTCTCAGTTGCCCAATTTTCCCAGTGACCTATTTGTGAGTGAAATGTGAATATGCTGTAAATAAATTATGAGGTGAAAACCCTCATAACTTCTGATGACTTTGGATATCAGTGTTGGCTACATTAAAAATTGTCAGTACTTCAAAAGGCTATTAAAATATCTAAACATGTAAGCAGTACTTGTTTCATGACTTGCAAAAACACATCCACTAAGACTTTTAGGTAAGTACATGCCACTTAGAAGTGAAATATAGATGCCTCATCTATTTTGCATAACACATTAGTAAACTTTTCAAAATATACCCAAGGTTAAAGCTACAATTTTTTTTCTCTTTTCTAAAAGTAACAATACAACTAAATTTTTATTTGAACTGACTCTTACTGGTTAAAAATGGCCCAAACTTACTATATTTAAAAATTTGGTAGGATTATTTCTCAAACCTTCATGTTAGCATTTAATATCACTATGCTCATTAAAAACTACTAACCTCTTGGCTTCCAGATTAGCCAATAATAGTCATAATCACAATGTATAAAATTTTTTATGGGACAATGTACTAATTGTACATTTTTAACCATGTATGTTTGTAACAGTATTTGAGGTAGATACTGTTTCTATGCTATTTAATAGACCAGGATATTGTATTTTAGTTTAAGAGCTGACTAACAGGGATGGGGAAGCCTGGTGGGCTGCCGTCTATGGGGTCGCACAGAGCTGGACATGACTGAAACGACTTAGCAGCAGCAGCAGCAACATTATTCAACAGCTAAGTGGTACACAACTTAACATTATTCTTTCTGTTTCTAGAGGTCAAGTTCTTGATTACTTCTTTCTATAATTTATTTTAATAGCATTGTTACTTTGAATTTTTATTCTTCCCTGCAGCTACTGTTTTTGTCTTATATTTTCACCATTTTATTAGTGATTTGCTTTATTTTCTCTATTTTGTGTATTTTAGGCAGCACATTAACTCCAGTTCCATATTTCAAGTTGCCTCTTGAATATCTCTAAAGGCTTCTTTGTCATATGAAACTCAACAGAAGACACATTAAGCTATAACACAAAGCTAGGTCCAGAGTTAGGAATTCTATGCTATTGTTCTGGATTCATTATTAACTACTTAGTTTTTAAAATGCCACTTAAAATCTATGGATTTCAAACTCTTTATCTACAAAAGGATGTTAGTTAACTCCATAATTTTTAAAGTTATTTACAATTTTAAATATGTGATTTTTTTCCTATCAAATTAAACATACTTCTAAAACATACTCTGATTTCCAACTATTCTGTTTTTCCTATGATGATTCCACTTCTGTAGGATCATCTTCAACTTTGATCCATTCCCTTATTGTACAATTTCTATACAGTTACAAAATTTCTCTGTCTATGTGTGTTTATTTTGCCTCACCAGCATAAAGTCTCATTTCTTAGTCTCACATTGGGGGGCTTTGGTAAACAAAATTAAAACAAGAGTGACTATGAACCAAGTTCTGTGATACTACGATATATAAGAAAATACTAGTTTTCCAGGATTGTGAATTCCAGGATTGTCTTTCCAGAAAGACCAAAAATTAACAAAATTGCCATAGTAGGGGTACTAAGCTGTGTGTCTGTATACAAGTGTGGCTGAAGGTTAATTTTTAAAGTTAAAAACAGAAGTAGATGGAGTTGCATTGTTTTTCCTCTAAGCACATGGACCTTTATACACTGACAACAGAGAAACTGAAAACCCAAATGCTGACCTGAGTTTTCCCAAGACACAATGGGAAGAAAAGAGAAGCTCCCTGATCAACTGGGAGTTATAGATTCTATGACTCCAGAAAGTTTGAAACTATGAGACTGAAATATTTTCAATGCCCTATGGGCATCCAGCCTTCTTGTTCACGGGGTCCTGCCAGGTATAATAGTAATTCCTCTAGTGAGTGGCCTGTCATTCAGTGGTCAGGCCACTAGATACATGTAACTCAATTCTTTTAACAGGCAACAAAGCCTATTAGACTTTGATATTTCAAACATAGCATTTACACAAAAATTAAAATTTCTATATAACAATCAAGTTGCATTAACAATTCAAGGACTACATATGCAAGGATTCCAGACTATGATTTTTAAAGGTCTCTTCTTTCTGGAGACCAAAGAAAGTCTCATTACAAAGTGACATTTATTTAGGAAATTTCAGGCACCAGAAAGGAAATTATCAGAGCTGCTTACAAAGACAGTCTGTGTGATTTTTCCACAGTAGGTTCAGAAATGTTTGTCCTGATAATTTTACCTTATCAACAGTCACTTGCATGTCTGGAATCACTGTGAAGAAAGTGTTTGAAGATATTGCCAAAAAAAGAAAAAAGCTGTGGCTAAATACCCCAAGTGATCGTTTTATTGATGATATACACAAGGACTAAGTCATTTGAACCTACAGTTGGGCTTCAGTCAGAGAGACATTTAGTAAAGAAACCAACAACAACAAAATAATTAAAAAACATGTTTCCTAAAGATATAATTGAAGTTAAAAAGTAAATGGAGCTCTTTTTGCTTAAGCAATTATCATGTAATCCTCCCCCACCAATATTAGAAAAAATCCAAACAAGTCCTTTATTTGTTCATAAAACTAAAATTATTTGTTTCAAGAGTTATAAACTTCTGGCCACATTCCACTCAAGAAAAATCAGGACCTCAAATGCCAGCAGTGTTACCTAATAATCAAGCAACAAACTTTCTTGGCATTAGTGAATTACTACTACACAGCATTAATTTTATGCTTGTCTACTCTAGTAAGCTGTGAATGGTTACAGAAAGTTAGAAAGCATCAAAGAGTTAGAATAGAGTCAAGAAATCTCCTTGGAAAAGGGGGGAAAAATAAATAATTGAAAGCATTTAATGCAATTAAATAAGACTGCAACAGAGTTTCAAAAACATAATTTAGGGACAGAAGACTGTTCAAGTCTATTGCACATGCATAATTCATCTTAAAAAGTGATTGAAACATGACTGGACAAGATGCCCTGATTTAAGTTGAAATTGGAAGGCTTAGGAATGTACGAAAGCCAATTTCTTTCTGGTCATGTTAATTCCCCAACCAAAGCTTGTAAAATTTATTTTACACTAAACTAGTTAAGACTGAGGACCTTGGAAAAATACAGCAAGCTACAAACCAGTAATGAATTTGGGTTTTCTTTTAAAAATTAATTCTTCTTTCTTCATGATTCCACTTGTCTATTCATAATAAACTTTCTTAATTTTTCATTTTGAAGCGTTGGTTTAGTCTGTAATGTAGCACTGACTATCCAGGAAGGTTTTATGCTCTAATAAATTGCACCGAGGTGCCAGCAGTCCCTGAAGTCCTTTTCACTCTGTGTCTGCATGTCCCCAGGGTTTGGTTTGGTTTGATGCCTCATGGGTGAAAAGCAGAATGACATCTCTATGTGCATGGAAAATTTCAGCAGTAGTCATGCTACTTTTGCCATGGAATCATATTGTCTACTCTTCACTGAAATCACTTGTCTTCAGCTCCCAACAGGACTCCAAGACACACCATTATCTTTATAACTTCATGACATTTATAGAAGCACTTTAAGAATATATTTAAAGAAGACAAAGCACCTGAGGATTGTGTGTGTCCTTTAGCACTCTTGATTTCACACCTATTCTTAATTTCTCACTTCCTTAAAGAAAAAAAAGAGGGTGGAATCTGGACATATTATTATAGTTGAATCAAATATGGTAACCATTTCAGGTGTGTACTCATTATCTGAGACAAGTACAATTCTGGCCATTGCATATGTATGTTGCATATATATGATCTGAAGAAAGTCAACATAAGTGCTATTTTGTCTACTTCTCTAGAATGGGTAGAGAAGCTTGGGAGGGAGTAGGGACTACAGAGCCACCAGCCTGTTTTAAGGCCATAGATTTGCCAGCTGGTACTGAACAGCTGTCTGGTGTTTGAACTTTGTGAAAGGGTTTCAGAATGATTTTTTTTTTTTTTAATGAAAGATATGCCTAGAAGCCCACAGAGTCAGTAAGATGTAACTTTGTCAATATACCTTCTGTGTGATGTTCAGAAGTTCACCAATTTGCTGAAACAATCCAGTAACCATACCAGGACCAAGAAAGTGACTCATTCAAAACGTTCCATATGCACCCGTAAAGGCAGAATTTGTGTACAATAGAAAGAAACATAGAGCCTGGTTAAGCCAGGAAGGTACCAAGGACAGCCTGAGAGAAAGACTCCTGCTGGGAACAAAGGGTATAGAATATGGGCTCCAAGTATCAGGGTTCCAGAGAGAAACAGGGGATCTGGCAGGGGAAAGGTGCTTCAGAGTTTTTATCAAGACTATTACTCACAGGTCTTCTGTGATACCCATAGCAAAGGCACGTGCGTGGCTGGCTGAGCTGAGGTGATAGAGGGTTGAGAGTTGAGCCAGTCTGATCATAACACATTCATTCTTGGGTTCTGTGTAGTGGCTTTGCTCAAAGAAGTTTTGAGTGAGGGTTAACTATTCTCTCTGCTGCTGCTGCTGCTAAGTCGTTTCAATCATGTCCGACTCTGTGTGACCCCATAGACGGCAGCCCACCAGGCTCCCCCGTCCCTGGGATTCTCCAGGCAAGAACACTGGAGTGGGTTGCCATTTCCTTCTCCAACGCATGAAAGTGAAAAGTGAAAGTGAAGACACTGAGTTGTGCCCAACTCTCAGCGACCCCATGGACTGCAGCCCACCAGGCTCCTCTATCCATGGGATTTTCCAGGCAAGAGTACTGGAGTGGGGTGCCATCGCTGGCTCTCAAATAGAAAAACGCTATATGTCCATATACTCATTAACTATTTTTTATTAGCAAATGAGTTCAAATATAATCTGTTTTGACTCTCTAGGAACTCATCTTGATGTTTAGAAGTTTCAATCATCACCTTGCATAAAAAAGTTCACTTGAAGAAAACTTCAAGACTAGGCATAGAATTCTCTTAGCCTTAAAAAGTCAGCCTCAGGCAAACAAATTCCTCNAGGAACTCATCTTGATGTTTAGAAGTTTCAATCATCACCTTGCATAAAAAAGTTCACTTGAAGAAAACTTCAAGACTAGGCATAGAATTCTCTTAGCCTTAAAAAGTCAGCCTCAGGCAAACAAATTCCTCCAATGTTCATCTTGGAATAAAGGACAATTTAGAGATTTAACTTATGCTTTCAAATAAGATAAGAAAGTTCAATTTCCTTGAATTCTTATATCTTATCTATGCACGTGTTAGAGATGTTCTTAGCCATATGCCTCAAATGCCTTTAATCTCAACAAAAAATCCCACTTTAATTTTTCATGCTATTTAAAAGGCACTATGTCGTTCAATACAAACCTATATCTGACAGTATGCTAATTGTGAAAGCCTTGTTAATTAAAATTATGAGAACAAAAGCATTTGTGGTAGGTATTTCAAGAATGTAAGCTTCTGAATTAGAATTCCAATACCATTTCTTATTTACCTTTATCTAAATATGACACATATACTGACATATTTCATATAATGTTGCAGATATTTAACAGGAAAGCTGGACAAAAATCACCAAAAAATCACTGTTGTCTTTTCCTGTATGTATTAGTCTAAGCTCTTTAATAAAAACAAACAAACAAACAAAACTCACCTACAAAGTTCTCATATTATTTAGTATCATATGTATAAAGTAATAGTTGCTTTATATTGCATAAAACCCGATGGTTTTCTAAAATGCAGAATCTTGAATCTCACCATACACCTACTAAGTCAGAATTTCTGGGAGTAGAACTCTGGTATTTGCATTGTAGTAGTTGGAGAAGACTCTTGAGAGTCCCCTGGACTGCAAGGAGATCTAACCAGTCCATTCTGAAGGAGATCAGCCCTGGGATTTCTTTGGAAGGAATGATGCTAAAGCTGAAACTCCAGTACTTTGGCCACCTCATGCGAAGAGTTGACTCATTGGAAAAGACTCTGATGCTNACAACAAATTCTTTCCTATTAGGTGGCTTTAAGTTAGTATATTAAGCTGCAGACTGGCAATACAAAAAGCATCCTATTAAATCACATCATAAATGATCCATGTAGAACAGTTTATTTTTCATTAACAAGGTGAGGAGGTGTGGGGCCAAATAAATCAAAATGAACAAGGCAATAACTGTTCCTCCCACAATATCACCTTAAATGGGGAAGTGATGAAGGAAACAATTTAAAGAATGTTTTACTGATGAACTCATTTTTATGTTAGAAAAACTTCATGCCTCTGGGAAAGAGTTAGCCTATTATTTTATGTGAAAAGTAAAATTTAAAATACAAAGTTAGATTTATAAAGCAGGTCCAGGAAGTACTAATAATTAACTCAAAATTTTAGAAGTGCAAAAAAAAATTGAAACTCTTAATAACTTCTGACATGAACCCAATGGTTGCAAACATTAACATCCAGAAAGTAACATTGTCTCTACAATTTTTTAGATTCATAATAACATAGATTTCACAGAAATGTAACATAATTATAAATTCTTGAAAATACACATTACTGAAAATTGGCAGTAACATCCTCATAGGCAGTGAGAATCCCATAGTTCAAATATCTCTTCTTTAACTTTGAATAGGTTATATCACCAATTCAGTGGTTGTTGGCCATACACAGATTTTTGTAATGCTACAAAGCAACTAGATATGAGTTAGTGATGACCTTCCAATATATATTTTTCTAAATCTTATATAAAATAAGGAGGACTTAGGAGAAGCTTTTCTCTGTTTTTAGACAAAGTGATCAAATGTCAAAACTCCATAACAAACAGCAACCAATTCTGCCTCTTCTATTTGGATTATTTATACTTAGAAATTGGAGGAGGAAATGATGACCCACTCTAGTATTCTTGCCAGGAAAATTCCACGGGTAGAGGAGCTTGGCAGGCTACAGTCCATGGGGTCGCAGAGTCAGACGTGACTAAACGTGACTGCTACTTAAAAGCAGCCTACTCTTATGAATGATTTGGCTTAATTTTTTTCTCCCCCAGGTAAGAGTAGATGTGTAAGTAGTGAAAAATTGAGCAATCATATGAAAATGTGATATGGTAGATGCGAAAGTATATGATGTCTAGTTCTTACTTCCTAGTCAGAAACCTGGGGGTTTTGAGAGCAAACCAGATGGGATCAACCCCAAGCAATTTTTCCGAGTTATAGCTAAACTGTTGATGCACTGAACGACATCGTCTAAAGAAACCTGGAAAGTGTTCACCATTTGTGAATTACACTTCTAAAATATTCTCACTTCTAGTATATTCTTTATAAGTGAAAAGATGGGGTAATTCATGAGGCTTGTAGACCATATACAAAAATCCGATCCTATCACTTAGTTAAAATTCTTTACCAACATTCCCATTTCTTTAGGACAAAGTTAAAACTCACTTAACTAGAACTTTCTTTACTCTAAGAAATATATAGAACTTTCTTTATCTAGCCCCAAGTTCTCAGGGTCTTTCAATCTACTCCTCAGTCCTCTGCACCCCGCCTATTTAGAGCAAACAAAAACACGTGTACAGGGCTGCAGCCACGCAAACAACTTCTGTGCTCCCCGCAGTGTGACTGGTTTTGTTTTGTCTCTGGGTACTTGCCTATGCTAAAAGTAACCTTTATTACTTCTTTCCTTGTTAATTCCTCATCCTTCTAGTCTCATCTCAGTTTACACCTAATTCAAAAAGCCTTTCCTATCTTCATCAGTGTAACTAGGTTTGGTAGTCACCCTTTTATGGACCTCTAACAACTTCTTGACTTCAACATAAATTTGGGGTTCAGCATAAACTCTTGTAAATGTCCACCTGATAATTTGAATGTCCTTCTGGGTTCATTAAAGAAAGAGACTATATCCTTGTATTTTTTGTCCTTATAACCTCTATGTTTAGCATGGTATATGGCATGTGCTCAATGAGTATATATGGCTGTGGAATTGAACTGAAATCTCAATGGAAATGTTGAAATGTAGAGATAAAGTGAAAACAATGACAGGATTTTGTATCATAAAACAATAGGACAAAAAGCACCTAAAGTATGATGTTCATGAAAAAAAGTAAATTTAAATGTTTACATAACAGCACACAGTATCTAGAAATAAAATTTAAACCACTAACATCAATTGGCAAACATGATTTCATAGGTGATATTAGCATATATATTGCATTGGGCCAAGGTATCTTTATATATCTAGAATATTTTTTAAACTTTAAATTTTTATTCTTTAAAAGTATATGAATATTTTATGCTTATGGAGAAGAAAAAAATTCTAGGATTTCTATATCCAGTAGACGCCAGTTTAGCATTTCAATATTTGTTCTACTAAAACAATTTTCCCTGTTTGTTATATACTGCTTTCCTTTTGTTTTTAAAAGGAAAATCTAGAAGTTTATGTTATTTTGTGTATTTGAATACAGATTTTCATATCTATAACCATGTTTCCACATCAACATATCTGCATCATGAAAAAAAAAGGTATATAGGTAATAATATGAAGATTGAACCACCTGAAAAGAAGCATTTGATTGATTAAAATGGTGAGGAGTAGGTATGATATGCCAATGGAAGAGCATTATAAACAACTCAGATAATATGTAAATAATAATTTCCTAAAATATCTTGGAAAACAGGCAACATGCAGTACTAAAATATTTACCTGAAAGTGTGCAACCTAGAAAATTGAAGAACAGAGCTTTCAAACAGAAGTCTACAGGTCAGCATTTATCTAAAAAGCCAGTGAGCTTACTTAAAATCCAGCTTTCTAGCCCCCAACCAAACCCTCTAAATAAGAATCTCTGAGGCTGGCTTCATGGGCTGGCAGACAAGGGGCCCATGCATGGTTTAATGTTCTGCTATTATCATCTTGAAATTCCTAAAGACTTCTAAACAAGGGGCTTCACATTTTCATTTTAGTGTGCTCTGCTATGATGTGGCTATGCCTGGGAATAAACACTCTAAAGTCAGCATTTTAAACACCCACTGCACTTGATTTCAATTCAGATGTCTGCAGACCACACTGTGATACACGCTGAAGATTGAGAACAGGTGACATTGATGGTAAGAAAGCAAAGCAAAGCAATGCTACTGTGGACATACTTCTTATCTCTAGGAAGAAGGGGCTATGAGCATAGAGGCAACAGACATCATGGGAGATAGTAACCATGCCATCCTAGTGTTCATAAAAGCCCAGGAGTCAGACTCAGAAAAGCCAACCACTATACTCTTATTAAAGAACATCCCCAAAGTTCTGAGACAGGTTGGATTGTACATTTGGTCTGAAAACAATCAGAGATTCTAAGTTATTATGAACTCAATGTAAGGCCTGACCAAATTTTTAATCAAAATCAAAGATAAAACATTCATGACTGAACAGGGAGTTCCCAGAGCTCAGATACTTAAGACTGAGAAAACACAATAATATCAAAGACTGAGAGAATATGAAAGAAGTCTACAAAGGCCTAGAGCATTTGAAAGTTCTAAGGCAAAATAGCAAGGACTTTTGAATAGATTAAATAGAAAAGGAAAGGGATTCAAATAGAATCAAAATCCAACAATGGGAACCTTGTCCAAGAATCTGATGAGATAATCAATCAGTTCTGAGGAATAACACTTTCCCTGGCCCAAAATGAGCCCACAATCTTCCCTGATTTCTAGTACAAATACAGGGACACAACTTAGATAATTCGCACCATGCTAGGGTAATAGCAACCACATAGACACTGGGCCAGATACAGAGGAGGTGCTTCATAGATGTTAACTAAATTTGTAACTATATATTTGCTAATATATGGAAGCTCTACCTTAGGCTGCCCCAGATTAAAAAACTGCATTCAGCTGGAGTGTTCCATAGAACCAAAACTCCCAGGAGCTTCGCCACTGACTTTTCCCAAATATTGATTAATTTCATCAAGTTCACCTCGGCAATTTGAACACTTATGTATAAATTTTTAGTTTCAGCTTCACTGGCTATTAACTGGCCTGGACCCCTGATAAGTAGTCTTTCTGGGCTATGTTGCAGAAAGACTCACTTGCTCAAAACAATCCACAACCCTGGGGAAAAGTTTGCAATTTATGACAAAAAAATATAGTGTTAAGGAACAAAGCAGAGAGAATAGATTTATTCGTAGTCTGTTTTGCTTCTCTTTTCCATCAAAGAATATAATTTTCAAGCTGGCAAATCTAGAACAAACATCATTAGGAGGGAATTGAAGCGCAAGATAGGTGCAGAGATAATAAGGGAGTGCTTTACAGCTTTAAATTAATTCAAGCCTTCAGGCCCAGATAAATTATATCCCAGGATAGTTAAATAACTTGCAGATGTGATCAAGAAAGTATTGTTGTTAAACTCTAAGAAATCACAGAGAATAAGGCGGCCCCAGAAGTCTAGAAATGGGCAAATTCAATCCCTGTTTCTTACAGTGGATGTGTGGGTGAGAGGCAGAGGAAACATTTGAAAAATTAAGAACTCAATGTAAGCTTCTTCTAGTCAAGATTTTGAACAATGGTTAAGCAGTCTATGAGTCAGGAACTCCCTTGAATGCAGAGAACTGTCTCTGAAGCTCAGCATTAAATCATAATCACTTACTTTAAAAAAGAAAATATTTTTTTATTTTAATTGGAGGCTAATTACTTTACAATATTGTAGTGGTTTTTGCAAAATCACTTACTTTTTTGCTCACAGGTCGCATCCTTGTGGTGGGCTGTGGACGCTGCTCCATGGCATCCTCACTCCAGAACTCAAGGCACCATTTGAAACACTGCTCCTAGAGGCAGAGAGAAAGAGAAAAACCTGTGCTGGACTGGCAAATCCTTTCTTAACAGCTACCACCTGGAGTAGATGCATGCCTCCCCGTTCCTGCCATTGCCCTAACAAGTCACATGGCTACACCTACCTTCAAAGAGTGAAGAGGAGTGTGAACTTACCTGGTATCCAGGAGGAAGACCAGAAAAATCTAGTCCAAAGTACCAGTGGCTACCATAGTCATCTTATTGTGTAAAATGGAAATTATAATAGCTATCTGTTAGGTGGTTTATGGGCTTCCCCATGGCCCAGCTTAAGAACTGCCTGTAATGCAGGAGAGGTGGATTCAATCCCTGGGTGGGGAGATCTCCTGGGGAAGGAAATGGCAACCCATTCCAATATTCTTTCCTGGAAAGTCCCATGGACAGAAGAGCCTGGAGGGCTACAGTCTATGGCGTCTCCAAAGAGTCATTCACAGCAGTGACTAAACAACAACAAGTGGGTTATGATACAATTACAATATAGCTATCTGTTATAACTATCTTTTTTGTTGTTTTAATAAGAAAATGTCATAACACTGTTTTTCTGAGTCAATTGAAATTTAATGCTGAGCCACCAGTGCCTAAGCTGGTGAATAATTTAATACTAATTCTGTTTTTGGTGGGATTGTTTTGAGAATGACAACATTTATCTTCTTAAGGTTGCACAAGTATTGGGGATTCCCTAGCAGTCCAGTGATTAGGACTCTATGCTTCCACTCCAGAGGGCAAGAGTTCAATCTCTGGTCAGGGAATTAAGATCCTGCATGCCTTGTAGTGCTGGCAATAAATAAATAAAATCGGTCCTTAAAAAATAATGTTGCACAAGTATCTAAAGAGCTTTCATTCTGCCTTGAAAGTAAAGAAAGATCTTCTGCTCTTTAATATATCATGGTCACAGCTAAGAAATAAATTACCCAATCCTTTGTGATCCATTAGAAAATGGGCTTTGACTGTACCTTGTGGCCACCCCTTTGGAAGTCCTGTTCCCTCCTTAGGTTACTACACAGGAACATAATTTCCACCATTGTGTTTATATGCCTTCTACCATAGTCTTAAGGAATACTTTAATGCCACGGCTCTGTCTGAGCTTCCCTGGTGGCTCAGGGGTAAAGAATCTACCTGCCAATGCAGGAGATGCAGGTTTGCTTCCTGAGTCAGGAAGATTCTAGTATTCATGCTTGGAAAATCCCATGGACAGGGGAGCCTGGAGGGCTATAGTCCATGGGGTCTCAAAATAGCTGGACATGACTAAGCAACTAAACAACAATAGTTCTATCCAATGCTACTTACTCCATACCTCCCACCACATGCGGTCTCTCTCCTATCCTAAGGAACTGGCTTAATCCATTAAGTGGATTTCTGTTTTCAGAAATGAGAGGTGGAGAGAGGAGGTTGTGATTTGGCAACATCTGCTTTAAACCTGCAATATTAATACCCCTGAAGCGAGGCAAGAAAAGCCTGGCTGAATCCTTGTTAAGGGGAAGAAATACATGGGAGCAAAATACAAGTTGGTAATACAACAAATCATCTTTAAAAATATTTCAAAGTAATATATGCAATTTAGTGATTAAATGTAAAAATAAATACAATCAAATACAGTAACTGACAGCAGGCTTTCAGTAAATGACAGTTTCTATTATAGACTGTCAAATCATATAGAATTGGCCTTATTTCTATGTTTAAAACAGTTATTCAACTGATTATTTGAAGGATGATGTGGTCAAAGTGTCTCTGCTCTGTGGATTGGGGGAAATAAGCTCTGTGAATTTAGGGCATAGAACATGGAATCTTACAACTAATTCTGTTCCTTTATTTGACTGATGAGGGTTCATAACACATGCAAACTTTTAAGTCAGAAATGTTGCATTGTTCCCTTTGAAGAGTGTTACTATCCAGTTCTCCTCCTGTTTTTTTGTTTTAATGTTATAAAAAATAAACCATTGTGTGTGTATGTATTTATCACATACTGAACTCTCATCAGGAATTATTTTGATAACTCTAAGTTGAAAATTCTATTAGGCCACCTTCAGTTTTATTCAAATAATTAGAAATCATTTGGCCAGCAAAAACACCAAAATTTTGCATTTCACTTTGGAGGTTTTTTTTTTTTTTTTCCTACTCCAGGGTTGTTTTTTAAAAAAATTTTTAACAGTTTGGGGTAGTGCACTATAGTAGCATTTAGCATGGATGACAGGTAAAAATCTTTCTTTAGTAAAATACGAACTGGGGGCAGGGAAGGAGTTGGTAAGTAACAGAACCTGAGAAATTCATTCTAGGTAGAACAGTTTTAGGAAAAACTGGGCGGTCAGACAACTGATTCACATGCCTGTGAGCCCTTGCAAAGGACTCCAGTTGAAAGACACCAGTGTTATACCAACAGTAACCTCTAGGCTCGAAGTCATCCTGTTTGGGTTGAGCAGGCACCTCTGGAGTTCTCAGGGATTAATTTGAGAGAACTATTAGTAATATATATTCCTGACAAACACTTAGGAAGGCTTAACTAAATTATTATTGGAAGGATTACATTCTGTTTTTCAAATTTATATACTTTTTAAGACTACAGAGAAATTTGAAATCAAGACTGACCTCAATTTATTATCAAGCCAGAGTGTAACAAGCAATTTCAGTCTTAATAGTCTGAGGAATAAGGACCAAGACTCTGAAGATCCTGAATTCTGACCAAAGCTTTCAACACTGTACTTCGTATCCACTTTTTGACACTAGCTAATAATGTCACTGACTCACTAAATAGAATCAGAAGCACTAAAAGTGTGAAGAAAGTTTTATTTCGTTCCTTTTTAAAGTGTTATTTTCTTTATTCTAACCTTTTCTAGTATGAAATAATTGTTTATATTTAATATAGAGACTAAAAGAGAAAAAAAATGAGCCTTTTCTCTTTTTATAAGTTTACCATTTGCTTTTTCCCGGTTAAAGCCTCCTTTAATTTTATTTCATGTAATGTAGACTCTCACTATAAATTTCAGTGTAGAATTGTAAGAGTAAATTATATACAAAGAAACTATTGCAATATTTTAAAAAATAAAGCCCTATAATCTATGAATGCTGCTGCCACCGCTGCTAAGTCACTTCAGTTGTGTCCGACTCTGTGCGACTCCGTATACAGCAGCCCACCAGGCTCCTCTGTCCCTGAGATTCTCCAGGCAAGAATACTGGAGTGGGTTGCCATCTCCTTCTCCAATGCATGAGAGTGAAAAGTGAAAGGGAAGTTGCTCAGTAGTGTCTGACTATTTGCGACCCCATGGACTGACTGTAGCCTACCAGGCTCCTCCGTCCTTGGGATTTTCCAGGCAAGAGTACTGGAGTGGGTTGCCATTTCCTACTCCATAAATCCATTATAGTATATAGCAAAAGAGGTTAAGTAACTGTCTCAGAAGTGATATAGGGGTACAGAGTACAGATATGAACAAATTTCAGTTCAGTAGGTATGGAATGACCCCATTTATGTTATAAAAATATTTATATGCATACATGTATTTTGAAATGCATAGGTGAATTCTCAGTTCAGTTCAGTTGCTCATTTTTGTCCGACTCTTTGTGACCCCATGGACTGCAGCACGCCAGGCTCCCTGTCCACCACCAACTCTCAGAGTTTAGTCAAACTCATGTCCATCGAGTCGGTGATGCCATCCAACCATCTCATCCTCTGTTGTCCCCTTCTCCTCTCACCTTCAATCTTTCCCAGCATCAAGGTCTTTTCAAATGAGTCAGCTCTTTGCATCAGGTGGCCTAAGTACTGGAGTTTCAGCTTCAACATCAGTCCTTCCAATAAATATTCAGGACTGATCTCCTTTAGGATGGACTGGTTGGATCTCCTTGCAGTCCAAGGGACTCTCAAGAGTCTTCTCCAACACCACAGTTCAAAAGCATCACTTCTTCAGTGCTTAGTTTTCTTTATAGTCCAACTCTTACATCCATACATGACTACTGGAAAANATGAGTCAGCTCTTTGCATCAGGTGGCCTAAGTACTGGAGTTTCAGCTTCAACATCAGTCCTTCCAATAAATATTCAGGACTGATCTCCTTTAGGATGGACTGGTTGGATCTCCTTGCAGTCCAAGGGACTCTCAAGAGTCTTCTCCAACACCACAGTTCAAAAGCATCACTTCTTCAGTGCTTAGTTTTCTTTATAGTCCAACTCTTACATCCATACATGACTACTGGAAAAACCATAGCCTTGACTAGATGGACCTTTTTTGGTAATGTCTATGCTTTTTAATATGCTGTCTAGGTTGGTTATAACTTTTCTTCCAAGGATCATGCGTCTTTTAATTTCATGGCTGCAGTCACTATCTGCAGTGATTTTGTAGCCCCCCAAAATAGTCTGTCACTGTTTCCCCTGTTTACCCATCTATGCCATGAAGTGATGGGACTGGATGCCATGATCTTCGTTTTCTGAATTTTGAGTTTTAAGCCAACTTTTTCACTCTTCTCTATTACTTTCAACCAGAGGCTTTTTAGTTTTTCTTTGCTTTCTGCCATAAGGGTGGTGTCATCTGCAGATCTGAGGTTATTGATATTTCTCCTAGCAATCTTGATTCCAGCTTGTGCTTCATCCAGCCCAGTGTTTCTCATTATGAATTCTAGAAGGATAAATTAAAAACTGTGAACAGTTATTACTTCCTGGGAGTAGGTTTTGGGATCTTACTGGGAAGGTATCTTTCTCTTTCCACCTTCCATCTTACTTTATGGATTAAACTTTTGGATCAGTATATATTCATTGTGTAAAAANAATTCTAGAAGGATAAATTAAAAACTGTGAACAGTTATTACTTCCTGGGAGTAGGTTTTGGGATCTTACTGGGAAGGTATCTTTCTCTTTCCACCTTCCATCTTACTTTATGGATTAAACTTTTGGATCAGTATATATTCATTGTGTAAAAAATTTACTTTTGGATTGTATATACCCTCTCAAGGTTCCAGTTAGATATTAATATATGGTTTGTATGTTAATTTTATAATATAGCCTTGTTTTTAAACAATTAAGAAATGTTCATCACAATACATTTCAACATTAATCTTTTAAGGAATTCAGCTCAAGGAGATATCCAGAATATAATAAAATAAGTGAGGGAACTAGAATAAGAAAAAACCAGGGAAGAAAACAAATTAAAGCTAACGGTTAGTACATAAAATCTTACTAAGAAGTTCACTCTAGTTTTTGAAAAGGGCTGTTGATAAGCTCTTTGCTTCTATGTATTCAAATAAAATGGGCTTCCCAGTTGGCTCAATAGTAAAGAATCACCTGCCAATTCAGGGGACACAGGAAAAGCAGGGGGTAAAGATAATCAGTTTTAAGAATCATGTAGTATCTTCCTTTTGTTAAGGCCTACGAGTAATTTCTTATTACTCTTATAAACCCTGAAGTATCTAAGTAAGAGAAGGCAAATTAAATTAATTTGATTCTAAACCAATGAGATTTTTCTCTAGAGTATATCAATGACAGAAGAAAATTTTAATAGCCATTTTTTAAAATTTGAAATAAACAATTTGACTTTCTGACATATTTCATCTCACAGAAAGAGATATGGATAGAACAGAAGAAACAGAAGAAACTGTTTTGAAAAGATCAGTTATACACCCGTGGCGGATTCATGTCAATGTATGGCAAAACCAATACAGTATTGTAAAGTAAAATGAAATAAAAATAAAATAAAATAAAATAAACCCTGAAGAAAGCTATGTTGCCCTAGTAAAATGCTATAATATAGTGGGAACTTTCTTTTTAGTTCAGAAATTAAGGCCTTTTTCCCACTACAGCTGCTATCATTTTTGTCTAGCAATTTCAGACTTAGCTTTTCTTTTCAATATTTGACCATGATGAAAACCAAAGACATATCATATTAAATAAGCACAAATTTATATTTTTAAAAGGTGAGATGTGTAGTGGTATATCAAAATGTTTTTGTTTATATTTCAGCCTTCCTTTTTTTTTTTTTTTGATTTAACAAAACATAGAAAATCAGCCATTATCTCCTACTCAATTTAAACTCCACATCATCCATCACTGTTTGTGGTTCCTTGTTGTTAGTTTCTATTTATTTAATTTTCTCCACCTTTAGTCCTATTCTGTAATTGCTTGTTTTGCAAGGCTTTTGGAAAAGACCTTAAGAAAAATGAGATGTTTCTTCAGCATTCTGATTTTATTTTTCTTTCATCAAATACATGATGTGAAAAAAATCACTCAAGTGCATTAGTGTGTTACACTACAAATATAGATGGAGTCTGTTAAGGTTCAAAATAGGCTCTGTGCCTATCCTTGTTTTGAGACAAAAGAGAAAGGGAGAAAAGGAGAAGAGAAAGAAAGAGGAGGAGAACGAGACCAAGACATATCAAATTTGCATAAAAGTGGCATATTTTAAATATTTTTGTATATCAAAATAATATTTTAATTTAAATATGTAATGTCTGTATGAAAACTTCATTTGGAGACAACATAAAAAACATAAATTTGAAGCTCTTTGAGGATTGAGATGCGGGCCCAATGTCCTCCCGCTCTTTCAGACCCACACTTACCTTTCCTACCTTCTTCATCTCCTTCCTTAGCCTCATCCCTCCTCTGGCCTGTCTGCTTTCTTTCTTTTCCTTCTGGGATATTTTTTTCTCATTAATGTTTTTTAATTGATGGAAGTGTATTCAAAGAAATCAATAACAACAGGGATTTTTTTTGATGTAGGTAATATTTTATGCAGTGTAGTAATTATAAGGTTAACATATGTTTGTCATAGAGCTTTAAGAGAATACAGAAAATTATAGAATAAGTCATAACCTTGGAGAAAATAATTTTAAAGCATCATTTAAAACTTTCCTAGAATATTTTCCAAAGAAATTGCATATTTTTTTGCATTTGTAAAGTTAGTTGACAGATTAATCACCTCACATAGCTAATTTTTTATGTTTACTGAAAACATTAAACACTTACTCTCTTAAAATTTTTTAAATATATAATACAATATTATTAACTATAACCACAGTGCTGTATATTAGATCTCCAGAACTTATTCATCCTGCATAACTGAAACCTTGTGCCCTTTGACCAGCATCTTCACATCCCTGCTGCTCACCTCACCACATCCCTATTAGTTCTTATCAACTACCACTTTATTCTCTGCAATGGGTATCTGACTTTTCTAGATCCTACATAGAAGTGAGATCATATAGCATTTGTCTTGCTCTGTTTGGCTTATTTCACTTGGCATACTGCTCCTGCAGGCCCATCTGTGATGTTGCAAATAACAGGATCTCCTTCATTCTTAAAGCTGAAATGCTCATCTATATCTATGTCTATGTTTATATCACATTTTCATTATCTCCAATGGACACTTAGGTTGATTCTGTATCTTGGCTAATGAGAATAATGCGGCAATGAGCATGGGAGTATGGTTATCTCTTTGAGACACTGATATCATTTCCTTTGTATATATACCCAGAAGTGGAATTGGTGGGTCATATGGTAGCTCTATTTTTTTGTTTTTAAAATTTTTTTTGAGGACTCTCCATACAGTTTTCCATAGCAGTTTCACCATTTTATATTACCATCAACAGTGTACACATGCTTCATTTTGTTCATATTCAAATCAATAATTATCTTTTATCTTTTTAACAATGATTTTTCCAACAGGTGTAAGATCTCACTGTGGTTTTGATTTACATTTCCCTGTTGATTAATAACATTGACCTTCTTTTTTCATGTGCCAGTTATGTCTGACTCATGAAGAAATATAATAAGGAGATTAAATCATCAATCAAGAGACTCCCAACAAAGAAAAGCCCAGAGCTGATGGTTCCATGGGTGAATTCTACCAAATACTTAAAGAAGAATTAACACCAATCCCTCTCAAACTTTTTCAAAACATTGAAGAGGAATAAACACTTCAAAAGGCCAGCATTACCTGATATCAAAGTGAGAAAAAGATAGTACAAGAAAACTTCTGACCGATATTCTTGATGAAATTAGATACAAAACCTCCAGCAAAAAATTAGCAAATTGAGTTCAACAATACAATAGGAGGATCATATACCATAATCAAGGGATATTTATCTTTGGGATGAAAGGATGGTTTAACATTCACAAATCAATCAGTATGATTCACCACAGTAACAGAATGAGGGATAAAAATCAGATGGTCATCCTCAATAAGTACAAAAAAAAGCACCTGACAAAATTCAACATCCTCTCATTATAAGCAGTCTCAACAATGTGGGTACAGAAGAACCATACCTGGACATAAGAAAGACCATATATGACATGCTCACAGCTAATATGATACTCAATGATAGAAAGCCGAAAGCTACTCAAGATGAGAAAAGGATGCCGACTCTTCCTACTTCTACTGAAAATACTCCTGGAATTCCTAGCTAAAGCTATAAGAGGAAAAAGAAATAAAAGGCATCTAAATCAGAAAAGATGAAGTAAAATTATCTGTTTGCAGATGTCATGGTCTTACACATGGAAAACTCTAAAGACTCCACCAAAAATATGTGTTAGAACTAATAAATGAATTTGGTAAATTTGCAGGATACAACATTCAGAAATCAACAATATTTCTCTACATCAACAATGAACTATCTGAAAAACAAATTAAGGAAATGATTCTATTTACAATAGCTTCAGGAATAAAGCAAAATAAAAATAGACACATAGATCCATGGAACAGAATAAGAACCCAGAAAAAATCCAAACATTCATGGTCAATTGATTTTTGACAAAGATGTCAAGAACATATAATGGGGAAAGGATAGTCCTCTTTAACAAATGGTGTTGAGAAAATTGTATATCCACATGCAGAAAAATAAAATTGGACCAACTATCTTATATCATATACGATAATCAAATCAAAATGGATGAAGATTGAAATGTAAGACCTGAACATTTAAAACTAGTTTTACCATAAAGAAACACAAGGTAAAAGTTTCTTGAAATTCATCTGGGTAATGAATTTTTGGATATATACTCCAAAACACAGGAAATAAAAGCAAAAATGGAGAAATGGGATTATATCAAGGTAAAAATGTCCTGTACAGCAAACAAAGCAATTAACAGCCTATGGGATGGAAGAAAATACTCGCAAACATTTATCTGTTGTTGGCTAGTTGCTAAGTCGTGTCTGACTCTTTGCGATCCCATGGACTGTAGCACACCAGACTTCCTGTCCTTCACTATGTCCTGGAGTTTGTTCGAACTCATGTCCATTGAGTTGGTGATAACATTTAACCACTTCATCCTCTGCTGCCACCTTCTCCTCCTGCCTTCAATCTTTCCCAGCATCCGGATGTTTTCCAATGAGTTGGCTCTTCACATCAGGTGGCCAAAATATTGGAGCTTCAGCTTCAGTAGCAGTCCTTCCAGTGAATATTCAAGGTTGATTTCCTTTAGGATTGACTGGTTTGATCTCCTTGCTGTCGAAGAGCCTCTCAAGAGTTTTTTCCAGCACCACAGTTCAAAAACACCAATTCTTCAGTGCTCAGCCTTCTTTATGGCCCATCTCTCACATCTGTACATAACTACTAGGAAAACCATAGCTTTGACTATACAGACCTTTGTCAGCATATCTAAAATACGCAAGAAACTCAACTAATTCAGTAGCAAGAAAATAATCTGATTAATAGACAAAGAACCTGAATAGACACGTCTCAATATATACAAACGTTCTGCCTTATATATGCAGGAATAATGCTGAGTCTTTTCAAAAGATGGCTCATTGGTGAAAATTCTCCCAGTGGTTCTTTTTTTGGCAGTACCACACAGCCTCTCCAAGGACATGTGTTTCTCCTCACAGCTCATGAAAGTGAATTTGAAAGTTGCTCACTCTTGCCTGAGCCTTTGCAACCCTATGGATTGCAACCTGCCAGTCTCCTCTGTCCATGGGATTCTCCAGGCAAGAATACTGGAGTGGGTTGCCATTTCCTTCTCCAGTGGATCTTCCCAACCCAGGGACTGAACCAGGGTCTCCTGCATTGCAGGCAGATTCTTTATACCTCGCAGAGGAAATGTATTTCTCTCTACATTTNCAGGCAAGAATACTGGAGTGGGTTGCCATTTCCTTCTCCAGTGGATCTTCCCAACCCAGGGACTGAACCAGGGTCTCCTGCATTGCAGGCAGATTCTTTATACCTCGCAGAGGAAATGTATTTCTCTCTACATTTCTCCAGAACCAGGACATAAGAACTCAGTTTCCAATCAGGAAATTAGGGAAGAGAGGAGGGAGAATTCTATATATGCCTGTGTGAATCTTTGTCATGTGTGCATTGTAGTAGGTACATATCTTAATACTCCAGACTATTATTTGAGTTGTTAAAAATCCAGAGAAAATGAATTATTATCTAGAATTTAATATTATACCAATAAAATTCCAATAGAATGTTTGGGTATACGAGAAACTGGTTCTAAACTTCATTTGGGAATCAAAAAGTGCAAGAATAAAAAGGATACTTTGAAAAAGGAATGCGTGCACGTGAAAGAGAGAGAAGAAACAGAAAGAGAGAGAAAAGAGGAAAAATTGATGTTTCAAATACTAATGCTTATTATATATATAATCATTATGCTTATTGTGTGTTTAAATGCTTATTATATAATTATGTTTATTATATATATATAAAGAGTTAGAATGCTACTGGACAAAAAAACAGATGAATTAATGGAATAGATTATTTTTGGTCCAGCAATAAAGCCAAATACATAGGAGAACATGATCATGATACAAGAGACTTTTCATACTGTAGAAAAATAGATTATTCAACAAATAGTGTTAGGACCACAATATAATCTTTATATGAAAAGTCTTTGTAGATACCTCCCTAATTTCTTATATGAAAAAAATAAATTTCAGAAGAATCTTACAAGTAAAGAACATAAAACAATAAAAGCAGTAAAGATAATACAAGATAATTGAAAAAATAAATTTGGCATTGAGAAGTATTTTGAAATATAACACAAAAAGTAAAATTCATAAAAATTTAATATGGCAATAAAATAAAATTTAAGAATAAATCTATTTGGCAAAAGACAACGTCAAAAGACAGCAACAATCACAATTTAAAAGCAAATGAATAAAAGACAAAAATCTTAGAAAAAATACTTATACACATTTAGCAGTTAATATGCAAGAAGTTCCTATGAATCAACCAGACTAAAGACACAACAGAAGGACAGAAACAGTTCACAGAAAATAAATAAAAGGGGTTTTAAGTATATAAAAAGACATTTGATCTCACTTATTTTGGGAAGAAGGCAAATTAAAACCACCAAAAATTCCAACGTTCATTTATCTAATCGTCAAAGATCAAAATTTTCAGTAACATAAGGAAATAGAAAGAGTTAGGCGTTATTGGTCTGTGAATTGATATAAATCTTTAGGTAGAGAAATTCTGTAACATATGACAAAATTGAAAACATATGTTCTTTTCCCCAGGAGTTTCTAGGCATTTATCTAGTGTAGTCTCACACTTGTGTGAAATGATACTGGCACTAATATTCAGTGTTATAATATGAGGACCATAATTTAAGTGGTGAAGGATGGGATTCAGTTAAATAAATTATGCTGTATCCACACAAAGAAACATGATGCCACCATTAAAAATCGGGGAATTTATATATAACTCAGAAGACAAACATGGTTATTACATATATGTGGATATATAGATATATAGATATATATATATAGAGAGAGAGACAAAGATACTCTTTTGGATCTTACTTCTTTGCTGTAATATATAACTATTTGGGTAAAGAGAAAAGAAGAAAGGAAATACACACACGCACACATGTTTGTGTATGTAGACTATTTCTGAAATTGATGATGGTGGTAGCTTCTAGAAAAGGGACAAGTGGCTGGGGCAAAGATGAAAGAGAAGACTATTTTGCCTCTGTATCTTTTTGTACATTATGCATTTGCTGTCATGGGAATGCTCTGCTTTTCAGAAATCTTTTGTTAATTAATATTTAAAAGAAAAAAATGAATTCTAAGGAGTTGAACTTGTGTCTCACTGCAAAATGTCAGATATGAGTATGAAGATAAGTACACAGAGGTTTTGTGCAAAATTAATTCTACAGTTGGAACTCATTTTTCATTTGCAAAACAGTGATTAAATAAGAGTCCAGATAGGTAGTTATTGTTGAAAGTTTTTTTTCCTATGGTTTTCTTATATTCCTTTCATAGCTCCTATTTGTTTATCAGCCTTTATAGATGCCAGGTGGAATGCTCAGGGGACGTTCTAATGCACCCCAGCCAAATATGGCTCTGTTTGGGCAAGTTATTCTGCATGGGAGATTTTAGAGCCTGCAGCAGTTTTCAAGGCTAATTCCAAAGGTGAAACTGTCTTTGTGATTGAGATGCATATGTAAAGCCCAAGGGTCAACACACTTAGCTGGCTTTAACGCAAGCAACTACCAAGCCATCTAAGTGATTCAAATTCATCTTCATCAGAAGAGCCTTCTTTCTTAGATTGTGTCATTGCCCTCCCTATTTATAATCAGAACTCTGATTTTACTAATGTCACATAAAAGCCTTCAACTTGAGTTACAGGAAAGGAGATGACATTGAGTGCGTGCACATACGCTACCGGGCCTGGTTTGACTTTTGTCCTTTCCCTGTTCTCTGGAGGCCTAAGGCCTTTGAGTATCTGTGAAAGCTGGTACCTACAGGTTCTTTCTGTCAATACCATAGCTCAGTTCACTTTATTGAGAAGGTCTAAAATGGAAACTGAAGAAGATCAGGTCCCAATTCTCCCGTCAATATACTGGGCATCTAAATTTAAAACTCTGGACAGGGTAGAGTAGTGGGGCATTCATACTACCATAACTAGTATAATGGTTCCATCAGCCCAGTAGGGATACTGCTTTGCGTTCCACACAGTTTGGTACATCCACAGAGCATCCTTGGGCCAAACATATGTACCTATATACACAGAAGTTCCCAGATGATACTAGTGGTAAAGAACCTGTCTGCCAGTGCAGGAGACATAAGAGACGTGGCTTCAATCCCTGGGTTGAGAAGATCCCCTGGAGAAGGAAATGGCAACATACTCTAGTATTCTTGCCTGAAGAATTCCATGGACAGAGGAGCCTAGAGGGCTACAGTCCATAGGGTTGCAAAGAGTTGGACACGACTGAAGCAGCTTAGCATAGCACAGTACCTATATATACACATATATACCAAGAAAGAGATTGTATGTAACATATTGCTGATACTATATATTATTCCCTTCATTGTTTGCTTCTAGCAAAAATAAAAAGTTATGTTTTTTGAAACGTATTTTCTTTTTGAGGATCAGCACCAAGCCTGAGGAATAGCTTAAAATAAGCCTGTTGGTTTTCAAATCCTTTCATCTCTATTTTTGGACCTCAAGCAATGTAAGTTTCCTAGGCCTACTCTTCAGATCCACGCACTGAATTTTTCCTAACTCTCTTCCTCTTCTTTCTTTATTCTTCTGAAAGTGTTAGTCATTCAGTCATGTCCTATTCTTTCTGATCCCATAGATTATAGCCCGGCAGGCTCCTCTGCCTATGGAATTCTATAGGCAAGAACACTGGAGTGGGTAGCCATTCCCTTCTCCAAGAGATCTTTCCCACCCAGGGATCGAACCTGGGTCTCCTGCATTGCAGGCAGATTGTTACCATCTGAGCTACAGGGAAGACCCAGTGCTTCTAAAGGATACCAGTATATGCATCCCCAAATATGCCACTTTGGCATAAAAATTATTTTGAGCTAAAGGCATTTGAAAAACACCAGGTATAAGAAGAATATTCTGACCTCCTTTTTTGCCCTAAAAGCAAGAGATAAGACTCCCATCCTTCCTATACCTGATAAAAACATCCTTCCTATACCTGAAGGAAAGAAACATTCTTATCACCAGAGAAGATGATTTGAGGCTGAAGAGGATTCTGAACAAAAATACATTTTTAAAATAATTCTTAAATTCATTTAGCCTTTCCCAATATTTTAGTTACTTTTCCTCAATTGCTTGTTTTGTTCAACCTAATATCAAAGCCTTTAGGTTTTGCCCCCTTTTAGAGTTTTATTTCCTTATGTAGGCTTCCATATTATATAAAACTTGTGTTAACTGAAATCTGTTTTCCTCCTGTTAGCCTGTCTTACGTCAATTTCCTTCTTGGGTCCAGCTGGAGACCCTAAGAGGATAGAGGTAGAGTTTTGCCTCGTCTACAGTTTCTTCTCCCATCAAAATGTAATGGTCTTACTACCCATTTCTTCAGTGTCAGATGTTTGTGAAAATACATGTAGCCTAATGCATAGCTGAAATTCTAATATATGTGCTAATGTTATACCTTTTTATACAACATATTTGCATTTAAATAGAGTTGTCTGGAGATTTAATGATTTAACCCAAAGGGATTAAAATGTGTCACATTTGTATAGCACTTGGTAGATTATTTCAAGAAGCTTTCACAAACAAGATTTCTTATGAACCTTTAAGTCACCCGGAGGCAGAGAGAGTAGGCATTTTAATTTACATGCACATCGTTGAAAACTTGAGAAGTTTAGTAGCTGCCTTAGAGCCACACAATAAATATTAAGATATTGACAGAGATCTGGTGACTCCTGATTCAGCATTCTTACTTTCACAACTGACAACTCAAAAAGTAGATGTAACCTGTATATTTGTCACTCACAACACACAAGTGCCCAGTGGTCCATTTGCTCAGAGATCCAGTAACATTCAAGGGATGAAGCTGCAGATGGCATTCTAAACCTCTCCCCTGTATAGACGCATAGAGAGCTCTTAGTATTTTTATCAAACAATGGATAAAACCACTTTACTGGTTGACAGAATATCCCAATAATTTTCTTCCAAGTTACAAGAAAACACTGCATCGGAAATACCTGGGCTTGGTGTTGGGCCTTCTGTTAAAAATGCATGTTTCTGGGCCATTAATTCTATTTACTTAATCAGAAATACAATCTCTCAGGCACAAGACATTTTGAGAAACTATAAATGATTCCCTTGTCTTGTTATTTCCATTCTAAAATTCTCCTGTGTTTGTGATGGTCTCATAGACAGGTTCACCTTTTTGGCATATAACTCAAAGCTTTCCAGTTTTTCCCTAGGCCGTATTCCCCAGTTAGTTCCTTACAACTACTTTTTATGTTGATTTTTGTGTATAGTCTGCAGTTTTCTTCCTTAGGATATTTCCAACCATGAAGTGCCATTACTTTTATTGCCTAATTTCTCTTTATCAGTGAGATGTTCTCCTTCCTCTGAACTCACAGCCCCCTTTTCAGTGTTAGTTCTATGACTTTTGACAAATGCATGTAGTCATAGAGCCACTACAATCAAGACATAGAAGTTTCATCCTTCAGGACTTCCCTTAGACCCCTTTGTGGGGAATGCCTCCTCTCCACTCTCAGACTCTGGCTCATCAGTTTCCCATCCCCATAGTTCTGCATATTCTGAATGTCGTTCAAGTCGACTCGTACAGTATGTAGTCTCCTGAGCCTGGCTTCCTACACTTAGCACAAAACATTTGATAGTCATTCATATTATATTGTAAATCACTTATTTATTCCTCTTGCTTGCTTATTACTTCATTGTGTGAATGTGTATTTCCTTAATACATTCACCAATCAAAAGGCATTTGGATAGTTTCCACTTTTTAGATGAATATAGCTACTATAAACACTTGAATACAGGATACAGATTTTTGTGTAAGATTTTTATTTCTCTGAAGTAAATATCAAAGGTTAGAATTTATGGGTTGCATGGTAACTGTACCTTTTAACTTTACAAAAGACTGCAAACGTATTTTTTCAAACTGTTTTGCATTCTTACTAGCAGTATTTGAGAAATCCAATTGCTGTACATCTTTCTGATGCTATATGTTAGTATCTCATTGTGGTTTTAATTTGTATTTCCTTAATGACTGATGATGCTAAATATATTTATGTGCCTATTTGTCATCCATATATCTTCTTTGGTCTTGTGCTTATTCAAACCTTTCTGTATACATCTGTTTTTATTAAGTGGTTTATTTCCTTATTATTGAGTTTTAAGAGTACCTTAAATATCCTAGATACATGTCCTTTATTACATATAGGTTTTACAAATATTTTCCCAAGTCTGCGGCTTGTATTTTGCTTTTCTCAATAGTTTCTTTCAAAGAGCAGAAGTTGTTAAATTTTCATGAAGTTCAATTTATTCATATTTTAATGGACTGAACTTTTAAGAAATTTTTGCTGAATCCAAGGCCGTAAATATTGTCTCCTTTGTTTTCTTCTAGAAGTTTTACTTTACAGTCTGGTCCATGATCCATTTTGAATTTGTGCAGTAGTCAAGTAGAGTTTCCTTTCGTTGGAAAGACTAGTCTTTCTTCATTGAAATGTCNAAATTTTTGCTGAATCCAAGGCCGTAAATATTGTCTCCTTTGTTTTCTTCTAGAAGTTTTACTTTACAGTCTGGTCCATGATCCATTTTGAATTTGTGCAGTAGTCAAGTAGAGTTTCCTTTCGTTGGAAAGACTAGTCTTTCTTCATTGAAATGTCTTTCCAATGTGATTGAAAGTCAATTGACCATATAATGTGTGGTTCTATTTCTGGACCAAATACTCTGTTTCATTGATCAATGTGATAACTTATTTTTTAACTCTATAGCTTTGTA
This sequence comes from Neotragus pygmaeus, assembly GCA_006410875.1. NCBI lineage: Eukaryota > Metazoa > Chordata > Mammalia > Artiodactyla > Bovidae > Neotragus > Neotragus pygmaeus. The sequence goes on from SJYV01049496.1 coordinate 1,210,363, forward strand.
AAATAAAATTACTTTCTACCTTGCATCAAAGTTGTAACACTTAAAATGTTGGTCTGGGCTCTTTGCCTAAATTATGAACTAAGGGAGATATCTGAGTCTGATAGATCTTCAACATTGCTCAGCCTAAAGTTTGAACATAGAAGATGATCAAGATTTGCTAAAGACATGATTTCAGATTTTGTTTTTGTCTACAGAGCTACCATCACATTTTTGTTTGCAGGAGGACAAACTAAAGTTCACAGATTGGATAGAAGGAAGAATAAAATTTTCTTCCTTTTTATTCTGAGAAGGATATGTATACATTTGCATAATATAAAGATAATCCAATTTATTAGAAATTAGACAAAGACTGTTTTATCTGCAAGATCAAAATTCCAGAGCCATCAGATTCACATAGCATTGTTTTGCTGAAGGGGATAAAACAGTGTTTACAAAAAGAAATTAATGGGGATTATTTAGAACTCTGAAATATTTTCAAATGAAAGTGAACCCTTTCTGAAAGAGAAAAATAGCATTAAAGTGTTTGATTGTAAAGGTTCTTGATTTATGTAAGGAGCAGCGATAACATTAGTTATTGCATAGTACTTTTAAACATTTGAGGCTTTCACACCATGAAACAATTTATTTAGAGATAGGACAAATAGTGTTTTCCTTGTCAGTATAATCTGAACAGGAGGTCTTGATTTCTAGTGATGTTATCTGCTGGTTGCTAATCATGCAAAGCAGGTTAAAGAGCAAGTGACCTTTTCAGGAATAAGGGGAGCTCTAACCATATCAAATGAGTTGTGTCTTTTTTGTCTGACAGGACAGATGTTAGGCTGTGTTGGCATTTTCACAAAGGCACAAATAATGTCAACTATGGTTGTTAATTTTTAGAAGAATTCCTATTACCCAGTGCCTCAATATGATAAATCTTATTATCACTCTTGTTCTTATATATTTTTGTCAACATTTGCTAAGACACACGCAGGAAAATTTTGTTCTGGGAAAGGTCACTTCATTTGACTGATAGTGTTCTGGCACTGTGAAGATGATTTAGTGACCAGACATCACCAAACTGACAGTTTCAGGCAAAGTATTTAAGTAAGTATAAAACTGATAATCAGGAGGTAATCCCTCCTGAGTTTTTTTCAGAAATCTTTGAATATCACTTAATATGGATGTGAATTAGAATATTCCATTCCTCTAATTTCTTTTGAATCCAGCTTACTAAATCCTTCAGCATTCCAAAGTCTTTTTGTTTCCTTGCTCTTTAGCTGCCAGTCATGAGAATGAAAAGCAAATGCTTTCTAACGTCATATTTGATATGATGTCCCTGCACCCAAGTATCACACCAGTGTGGGCTTCATAACATCAATATGAGAAAAAATTTTAAAAATTAAAATTATATTTTATAAAAAAAGTTTTAAAAGTAAAGTATAAGAATGAAACCCCATGAATCACAAATACTGAACTTTCGAACACCTTTCATCTTATTTCTCAACTTATAATTGTTCTTTTATTTTACTGTGAGTGTATTTTAAATAAAATTCTAGATATGATATAATTTCTTCCATAATATGACTATTAGAGAAGAATTTAAAATATAATAACAGTATATTCTCCTATCTAACAAAATTAGTAGTAGTTATTTTATATCAGCCAATATCCAGTGCATGTTTAAACCTTGCCAGTTGCCTAAAACTATCTCCCTATCATTTATTTACTTGAATTTGAATCCAAGCAAGTCTCACATATCACAACTGAACGTTTTATGACTTAAATCTTTTAATCCAAACACTTCTCCTCTTTCCAATATTTCTCTTTATCTTCCTCTCAAGGTCAGTTCTTTTAAACCAGGTCATTTGTTTTATAGGCTTTCACCCATTACACATTTGACTGACAATTTTGTGGATCAATTCAGCATATTTATTCAGACTCATTTTCTCTGTATAGTGGTTGTATCTGTAATCTTGATTAGATTCAGGGATTCAAACTTCATTTTGTTTAATTTGTAAAACATAAGTGGTTCTATGTGCTTCTTACACATGAAACACACGATATCTGATAGGAAACACATGATATCTGATTTTCCTACTTTTAGTGATATTAAGATTGATCAAGAGGTTCAGCTTCATCCATTATAGAATGGCCATCAAATATTTACCTAATGGTTTTAGCAACCATTGATGACTGCTAGCAAGATCAGTTTTATATTAAATCTTACAAAAAGAAGATTTTCTAATTCTATTATTCCTTACCTATTTGTTACCTATTCCTTACCTATTTGGGGTCACAAAGAGTTGGACACGACTGAACGACTTCACTTTCACTTACCTATTTTTTAGATTTATTCTATACATTAATGTTAACATGATCAATATATGAACAAATCTTATGATGTTTTTACCTTCTCAAAAAACAAAAGACTATCATTTAAAGCAATGGCAATGATTTTGAAATNACACGACTGAACGACTTCACTTTCACTTACCTATTTTTTAGATTTATTCTATACATTAATGTTAACATGATCAATATATGAACAAATCTTATGATGTTTTTACCTTCTCAAAAAACAAAAGACTATCATTTAAAGCAATGGCAATGATTTTGAAATAGGAAATAAGAAGAGACAAGCAGATTTTCTGTGGTCCTTTGCTGAAAAATAGCAACAACAACCAGTTGATTCAGTTCCCTGGAGCACATAAACATACTGTCATAAAGAACAACCATTTGGAACACAAGTATATAAATGTGTAACAGCAAATTATATGTGAATACTGTACAATGATATAGTGCAATAGATATTTAACCAAAAATAAAATTTTAATTAAATTTCATTAGTATAAATATCCATTAGTATATCACAAGAAGTCAGAAATTTTTGTCTGCTTTGTTCTGTCCTGGATTTCTAGACCTAGACAGATGCTTGGAACATCATAGGCTCTTGGTAAATATTTCTTGAATCAATATTGAATTAATGAGTGAGATAATTTCAAGAAATTAATAGTTAACAGTGATTACAACAAAGGAAAAGAGAACAAAGAAGAAATTTCAGTCTGGTTATTTGTCACCACTGTGGGTTAAGAACCCACGTTAAGAAAGTGTGTGCACCATCATATGTAAATTATAATGGCTTTAAATTATTTACCTACTTTTCTTGCTAATAAACTACAAACATCTGTTTGTCAAAAAATGAGGGGCATAATTTTTATTTCTCCCACTAATAGTCTCTAGTCCTATTTCTCTACTCAGAAACAATTCCAAATTAAGTGTCTTCTATGGTTAGAAACTACTTCTTGAATGGATGGATGCAAAATTCACTTTACTTAGGTTGCTGATAAAATATATACTCGTTTTTTTCTCTATAGAAAAGAAATGTTTTAAGATTTCTGATCTTTAATTGTTATCTTGTTATTTTAATTAATTATGCTATTACTAGGATAGGGATAAATATGTTAAAAAAAATCCTTTCTGAAATTAAAGAAAATCTAAGTGAAAGTGTTAGTCACTTAGTCATGTCTGATTGTTTGCAACACCATGGACTGTAACCCGCTCGGCTCCTCTGCCCATGGGATTTCTCAGGCAAGAATACTGGAATGGGTAGCCATTCCCTTCCCCAGGGGATCTTCCTGACCCTGGGATTGAACCCAGGTCTCCTGCATTGCAAGTAGATTCTTTACCATCTGAGCCATTTAGAAAATCTAAAGCACAATCTAAAATGCCACATGTATGTTTTAAAGAAAGAAAAGTGCTCTTGATTTAATGATGCTAGTCTGCTGATTTTCCTCTGACAAAGAGAAAACTACTCTGAAAAAGCCCCCATCTTCTTAAATGCCCCTTCTTCTTTCCATCTCTTACATGCAAGGAATAATGTTCATTGTCACTCCTTTAGTGAGATCATCAACTCTTAAGTCAACTTAAACTTATATATCATACACATAAACACACACACACTATATCATGAGTTCTGATCTTTTTCCTGTGTCTAGATCTTCATTTTAGGTTGTACAATACCTCAAACATGTCTAAAATAGAATTATATTGGTTTGACTTCTCTAATCTCTTGAACTGGTCTCTTTTGTCCCATTCCCATGGTCTCTTTCATTGTCTCTCAGCTGAGTTGTCTTTCTCTGCTCCAATTTTGTCTCCTGCTATAGAGCAATCTTCCTAATGCACAGCTCTAAGTATATCACACAGTAGCTCCCCATTCATTCAGTTCAGTTCAGTTCAGTCACTCAGTCGTGTCTGACTGTTTGCGACCCCATGAACTACAGTGCGCCAGGCCTCCCTATCCATCACCAACTCCCGGAGTTCACTCAAACTCAGGTCCATCAAGTCAGTGATGCGATCCAGCCATCTCATCCTCTGTCATCCCCTTCTCCTCCTGCTCTCAATCTTTCCCAGCATCAGGGTCATTTCAAATGAGTCAACTCCACATCAGGTGGCCAAAATATTGGAGTTTCAGCTTCAACATCAGTCCTTCCAATGAATACCCAGGATTGATCTCCTTTAGGATGGACTAGTTGGATCTCCTTGCAGTCCAAGGGACTCTCAAGAGTCTTCTCCATTACCACAGTTCAAAAGCATCAATTCTTCTGCACTGAGCTTTCTTTATAGTCCNCATATTGAGTACAGCACTTTCACAGCATCATCTTTCAGGATTTGAAATAGCTCAACTGGAATTCTATCATAAGAATTAAATACCAACTATTTTATTTGCCGTTTATGACTTTTGTCTGAATTTTCTATAACATATCCCCTAATCTCCAGTCAAAGCAAGTTACTTCCCACTTCCCAAATAAAATCCAAAATCTCCTGCACTTTTTAAATAATGTTTCTCTTCATCTAGAATATCCCCTTTTCATAACCTGTTCCCATCCTTCATCCCATAAAAATACCCCCATCCTTCAATACATTACACAAATGACACAGCTTTTTAAGAGACTGTCTTACTCATGCCTTCATCATATTACAAACTCTTTTTTATTAATATCTAAAACATTTGTCAATACTTCTTATAGAACACTTATCACATGTGACTATATATATATATTTAGTGACTATTTGTGTACTTATGGCATCCCTATTTTAGGAATGAGGCCAAGTTTTATAATCTAATATTTTCTATTTCTCATTCACAAAACATGGCACCATATTTTTCACAGTGTAGAGCTTTATATGTTCAATTAATTTTAACACATCTTTGTGGTAAATCTGAAAAATTCACTACATTCCTTCCATGTTGACTGAAATGGTCATGTTTATATTACTACCGAAGTGACATCAGCCAGATGTTGCCTAGACATTACTGGCCTCAAAGGGCATTAAAAGCAACATATACAGCAAAGTTGACCCTGAAACTTAAAAGACAGGAAGCATGCTTTCTGCCTCCTTTATGCACACCACACAGAAGTAAATACAATGCTGATCATGCTTTGACTAATACATTCTTGCTAAATGAATAATTTATATAAATTACAATATTTGTTTCCAAAGTTCCTCCAATAATAACACTATTTCAAAATCAGCTGATCAGAGTCCTCTAATATCCAGATTTGTTTTCAACCCTCTATAGAGAAACACCAATGTCATAACAAAAGAAGCTAATTTCAGCAACTGAATTCCTGTAAATAACTCCCAGGTAGTAAGTATACACAAGGCCACATCTCAAGACCCTCCTTGCCTTGCTAATTGTTTGTCTTATGTTGTCTTGCTGCATGTGAGGACTCATATTCATAATGACAGACCAGGGGCACTGCCGGACCCCACCTGATTCTGTCTCCTGTGTCTCGTAAAACAAATAAGTACTTAATACATTTTCAGTTTTCAAAAACAGAAGTTCACACTTAAAGTGATTTTGAATAATAGAGTTAAGGAGACACCATATATCACAACCCCTTTGAACTGCAAGAATACTGGAATGGGTTACCATTTCCTTCTCCAGGGGATCTTCCTGACCCAGGGATAGAACCCAGGAGGCAGATGTTTTAACCTCTGAGCCACCAGAGAAGATAATTAAAGCCATAGCCAAGCGGTTCTAATTGACCACTTCCCACCATTTTCTACTCCCTGAGACGGAGCTGGAGTAGAAGGAAACTCCGAAAATTTAAAAAAGAAAAATAGTTGTCTGGTGCCACCAAATAAACAGAAGTTATTGGATCAAGCATCTCAGTAATTCCCTGGTGGCTCAGAGGGTAAAACATCTGCCTGCAATGTGGGAGACCTGGGTTTGATCCCTGGGTCAGGAAGATCCCTTGGAGAAGGAAATGGCAACCCACTCCAGTATTCTTGCCTGGAGAATCCCATGGACAGAGGAGCCCAGAGGGCTACACTCCACAGGGTTGCAAAGAGTCGGACATGGCTGAGCGACTTCACTTTTACTTTAGACATGGACAGGTATATAAATACTCTATCTGTCTATCTATGTATCTATATATATGTAAATACTCTATTAAGTGCATAAGAATGACATAATTTTGTTAGAGCTGTGGTAGGTTAAAAACAGAAGGTTCGTGGTGAAATGGTGGAGCTCTTTCTCCCCCACTGAATATCTTGGAAAAGGAGGGGTCATTGGAGTAAATAAACATTGATGAGTGTTACTTAGGAGAATAGAGCAGGAAGAATCTCTTCTATTGCTGTCTTAGGAGAATTCTTTTTTATTTCTGACTTCCTCCCTAAATATATCAGCAAAACATATAACTTCCATGAACCTCAGCTTCTCCTCACACTATAAAAGGAAGTTGAACCACATGGTCATTATGGGCCCTTTCTGTGTTCTTTCTCTTTAGGAGAAACAGACAATGAACCTGTAAATTAGTAATATAATTTGAGATAACGACAAATATAGGTAATAAAGCCTAAAGAGTGACTAGGAGTGAGATGGTGACACTTAAGCTGAAACGTGGGAGTGTGCTTGGCAGAGAGAACATAAAATGCAAACACCTCAAAGCAGGAGAAAGGCCACTATGTGGGCTGTAGTAGTGACAGGAAATGACATTGGGAAGGTGAGTCGATGGTATGGAGTTTGGCTTTGAGTTTAAGGCTATTGATATAAGGAAGCCACTGAAGAGTTTATTCCTGGAAAGTGATATGATCTTATTTAAGGTTGAAGACAATCACTTGTGGTTGCTACGTGGGGAACAGGCTGCAGAGAAGAGAGAGTGGAAGCAGGAAAACAGAAGGGGGAGGATGATACAGACAAGTTCTTCAGCAATGAGACCATGCTGAGAAACAATCAACTTCAGTATAGATTCAAGAGGAAGCAAAAACAAGACTTGTGAATTGATTGGAGGTGGGATGTGAAAAAGAAAAAGAGAGAGAGAGAGTTAAAGATGCCTAGTTACTGATCTGATCAAATATATGGTTTTATCTGTAGAGATAACATATAGGCTTATTTGTATGCATTTGCAACAGTTTGCAACAATTCAGTTGTATGTGAGGCTGCATTTCAGTGGAGATGTCAAGGTTGAAATGGAGATTTGGGAGACCTCAGTTTATAGATGGTACTTAAAATCATGAGACTGAGTAAAATCTTAAATGCTTTCACATTCACCTTTTTATTATCTAGCTGCAGAAAAATTGGATCAGGTACATTGAGTAATTCTTATTAAATTACTTGCCTTGGTATTTTAAAGTTCTTTGTGCTGATTTAATGAAGTGATACAGATGGGGAGAGAAGCTATGAAGTGTGCCTCTGAAAATACATGGTTTTAGTTGTAGCTTAATTTAAGGCTTCATTGTTGTGCTTTATAACTGTGCAATATTTTCTGGGCATACCTTCACCTAATGCTGTTCTTTATCAGACTGGAATGGAAGAAACAAGTTTTACCATTTAAATTTACTTTGATTATGTACTGTTACCATTTAGTTTCTGATCTATCCAAAACCAATTGATTTCCAATTAAGAACAAGGTTTTAAATCCATTTAATTAATTTTAAACCCATTAAATTAATTGTTTTAATTCCAAAGATAACAGAGTTGCTGGGGAAAACTTTGTTTAAAGTTTATTCTTAACTGAGGAAAACAGAAGATGGTAGAAACTGGAAACATAAGCATCTTTTGTTAACAGTAAGTTCTTTCTCTTTTATAATAGAATATAGTGTTTCACATTTATTTCCTCCTTATTATGATTCTAAGACAAACACTTTAGACTGCTTTACATAAATGGTATGAAAGACAAAAGGTTAATTCTTTAATAGACAAAAGTTCTTATAAATTAATGAATCAATAAATAATAATGCACATCTCAAGTTTAAAAAGGCAAAGAATAGAGTCAGGAAGTTCTCTTAAAAAAGATACTTAGCTTTAATTTATACTCACTGAACTCTGCTTTTTCCAAATATTTTTTAAATTTTTGAAAGTAAATTCTAATATTTAGAAACCTGCCATGTAATTCTGTATACCACTGATTATTTATTTCCTTTCCATCTGCCACCTAAACTATTTCTCTTGAGTCTCCAAATTTAACTCTGTTTTTAATCCTAATTGGCAAACAGAATCTCTTCAGATTTAAGTGGAAGGAAAGTGATGAAATGGAAGGGAGCATTGCTGGTCCTAATTATATACTCTCCCTCTTGATCTTTTTTTGATACATTTTCTAAATTTTCTTTTTGATGACACTCATTTTCTCCCAGCTTCTGATTGATCTACTTTTTAAATTTTCTTCTGTGTTTATTCTTACAGGCCTTTCTGCATTTCTATACCTTTAAAAATGTCTAAGCTTTTCTTATAATTCCCTAAAGAGAAACCTAATTAATATTACCATTGAACATTAATTAATATGTTATTTTCCTTGAAAGGTATAGAAAAGTTTTGAGAATTCATACTAAGGAAAGTGCTCTCAAAATGGCATTGTAGAAGTGAAAACTGTGAGTGGCATCCAGCAGGTAACAGGAGAATTACTCTTAGGATAACAACGTTTCTCTGAAGGATTCCTTAAATTATTCTTACACATTCAGAAACTAAGCTTTGGAAGTTTGGAAACTAAGAACTACTTTTTTTTCCTTGAAAAAAGAAATGATTGATCAGAGTAAGCCTGGAACTCAGCCAAAGTCTAATATGAAGAGGAGCTTAAGCAGTTTCTAGGTAAAGGATAAGGAGTTAAATGAAGAAATGTTTCCTCTGTCCTCTTCACAAAGGCACTTGATTTTTTTAAATTAAATTTTCCTTTGATGAAGCTCTATTCTAACTGCCAAAGTATCAGATCCAGATTTAGCTATTTCCAACTTTTTACCTACATGATGTGAAGAGCTGACTCATTTGAAAAGACCCTGATGCTGGGAAAATATTGAAGGTGGGAGAAGGGGATGACAGAAGATGAGATGGCTGGATGGCATCACTGACTCAATGGACATGAGTTTGGGTAAACTCCAGGAGTTGGTGATGGACAGGGAGGTCTGGCATGCTGCAGTTCATGGGGTTGCAAAGTCAGATACGACTGAGCGACTAAACTGAACTGAATCTACATGATGACTCACATACATCNGCATCACTGACTCAATGGACATGAGTTTGGGTAAACTCCAGGAGTTGGTGATGGACAGGGAGGTCTGGCATGCTGCAGTTCATGGGGTTGCAAAGTCAGATACGACTGAGCGACTAAACTGAACTGAATCTACATGATGACTCACATACATCACTATTGGCTCACCAACAGGATTTAACTCTCTAGGATAGACAGATCAGCCATCAGAGGGAGATATGTGGTAATGACAAAAGATTTTACCAATAGTTGCTGAAATTAGGTCCAAAGATGGCCCTCATGTGAACACTAACAGGAAAATATATTGGACCACATATTGATCTTTTACACCAGAGTAACCAATATCTGACACAGCTGATCAACTATGGCAGCTCTGACTAGAACCGTAATCCTGAAATGATCACACATGGAGTAGAGGCAGTTGGATACCCTACTCCTTAGGTGGGTACCATGCCTGGAAGTATTAATAGAAGCCATTTCCCCATCAAACCATTGACAAATCCATTTATTGGTTATCTGCTCTGCAACTTTTGGAAACTGTTTTCCTAAAATGAGACAGAGATAGTTTGGCTTTAAAAGACCTAGCCATATCTCTTCCTCTGAAACTTGGAACCTAGATTCAGTGCTGAACTGAATCCCTGCTTAATGGCAAATATTATTACATTAAAGTCTCTACCTTTTTGTCTCTTGGTCTTCATATCTGTTTGTTTTTCCTTTAGCCATCAGAAATAAATTAGTGATAGAATTAGCTGGAGGAAGACTCTTGAGAGTCCCTTGGACTGCAAGGAGATTCAACCAGTCCATTTTGAAGGAGATCAACCCTGGGATTTCTTTGGAAGGAATGATGAGAAAGCTGAAACTCCAGTACTTTGGCCACCTCATGCGAAGAGTTGACTCATTGGAAAAGACTCTGATGCTGGGAGGGGTTGGGGGCAGGAGGAGAAGGGGACGACCAAGGATGAGATGGCTGGATGGCATCACTGACTCAATGGACGTGAGTCTGAGTGAACTCTGAGAGATGGTAATAAACAGGGAGGCCTGGCGTGCTGCGATTCTTGGGGTCGCAAAGAGTCGGACACGACTGAGTGACTGAACTGAACTGAATTATTAGTAAAAAATATATTTAGTTTGTGAAAATGGATTTAAAACAAATTCAAAAGCAGCAAAAGTAGTATGAAAAAAAGTTATTTTGGGAGTTAAGAAACTGTATTAAATTGAATCTCTACCAACCCACTCTCAGATAATAACCCATCAGAAATAGTTTAAAAAAAATAAAAAAAGAATGTTGATGGAGTATGTGGGCTGAGAAGACTTGAGTAGAACAAAAAATGTATCCATTTGGTGCAAAATAGAAAGAACTATTAATTTGAACTATTTTTTAAATAAGCCAATTTTTCCATCAAAGTCCATTCTACTGAAAAGAAGCAAAAATGGACTTCTTTGAAAGGCTTGCATAATCAAAGAGATAACTCTAATTTCAATCAGGACATAGAACTTTTCATTATAAGTTTTGTGGCTTTCATGTACTTCTGTACCCTTAAGTTTATACCCTTAGATATTTATTTGAAATCTATTGCAGGTTTACCAACACACACACATGAAACTAGAATACAGATAAATTACATAAATTACTGAAATTTTAAGTTAGTTCCTAAGAGACAACACTTGAAAACTGGGTGCAAAACTCTGGATTTTTAGAGAATCAACAATGGTATGGCATTGGGACTTTTGATCAGTAAAATCTACAGGATCTCACATTGTGACTCCCCTCTTAGAGCTTTGGCAGTTGTTCCTTTTGCCCTTCCAAGCTGTTTTGATCTCAATGATGTGTGTGTACAAAATTACCCCCAAATTTAGTGGTTTAAAATATCAATAATCATTCATCTCATGATTTTCATGGGTCATGATTTCAAGAAGCTCAGCTGTACAGTTCTGTCTCAGCTTTATTTACTCACATCATGCATTTGATCTGGGAAGAGTCAAAAAGTTGTTCACCAAACCAGCTGGGGCCTTGGGCATCTTTTGCCATCTCTCTAGTCTGTCCACATGATCTCTCCTGCGTGGTGACTTAAGGCGACAGGCTTCTTATATATTGTCCCAGAACTCCCAAGGTGTGTGTCCTGAGAAAGTGAGAGTCAGACAGAATGTATCACCTTTTACGACCTTGACTTCCACCAGATTTATTGATGAAGTCAGTTAAAATTTTCTGCTCAGGTTCAAGGGGAAAGGAACATAGATGGCAATACTTGGTGGAAGAGGGTCAATGTCATACAGTAAAATTGTGGCATGGATTATGTATTGGTATACAGATCTTCAGATAATATGATTTGCCACACTATCAAAAGTCTGGCTGAGACCCACACTCAGATCTTTTCCTAAACAATGATATTCAGGATGGACTGCAGCCTACCAGGCTCCTCCGCCCATGGGATTTTCCAGGCAAGAGTAGTGGAGTGGGGTGCCATTGCCTTCTCCATTCAGGATAGTAATGTGTCCTAAATATCACCAGCAATGGAGGATTTTCTTCTGTTTGATGAAAAATGGCACCATGTGACAGTTTTCCATACATAATTGTTTCCATTTCATTTACACATTGAATTCTTGTGTTTTCTCATTGTTTTGTTCCAGAAATATTTTTTGATCATTAGTAAACCATATATGGGCTTCCCAGGTAGTGCTAGAGGAAAAGAACCTGCCTGTCAATGCAGGAGATGTAAGACACATATGTTCATCCCTGGGTCGGGAAGATCCCCTGGAAGAGGGAATGGCAATCCACTCCAGTATTCTTGCCTTGAGAATCCCATGGACAGGGGAGCCTGGTGGTCTACGGACCACAGAGTCACAAAGAGTCAGACATGACTGAAGCAACTTAGCACGCATGCAAGCAGTATATAGGGTGGTGAGAATGAAGTGGTAGACACAAAGACATAGGCTTGCCCTCATGGAACACATTGTACATGTACACACTCATAACTGTGTTTTTTAATAGCTTGTGTGTGAGACAAGCCTTCAATGAGAGTAGCAGATGTAAGTTTTAGAGCAGGGAATTCATGAAGAACTAAGTGTTACATGAATCTGATAAAAAGAAAACTGAATGTCATTATTTTGAAGCCAAAGGAAAGTCTAAGAAAAAAAGTAGAGACTCACTTTCCTTTGGATTTATAAAATCTCCTGAAATAATCCAAAGAAAAGAATTTTAAGGAGAAAGAAAGTTTTTAGACCATAGCAGGAGGCTATAAAAGACACATGGTTCAGCTTTTCCAGGGAAATTATTAGAAAGAATATATTCATTTGATTATGTGAATTTGAACATAATCTTAAGTGCTTTACTGTATAACCTATAGAGTTGTGTGTATGTGTGTGTGTGTGTGTGAGCCTCCTCATTATTCTAGAACATTCTCTTTGAAGACCAAAAGTGAAGTCGCTCAGTCGTGTCCGACTCTTTGTGACCCCATGGACTGTAGCCTACCAGGCTCCTTTGTACATGGGATTTTCCAAGCAATAGTACTGGAGTAGACTGCCATTTCCTTCTCCAGGGGATCTTCCTGACCCAGGGATCGAACCCACACATTGTAGACAGACACTTTACCATCTAAGCCACCAGGGAAGTCCCTTGAAAACCAAGACAACATCTAAACTATTGCCAGAAGAAGGCATTTATTTTTTGAAGAAAAGTTATACTTATATGACAACTTAAAAATTCAGCTAATTATTAAAAATATTTTTTTTAAAAAAATCTGAGGTCAAAGGCATCTTTTAGGCTTGGTATTCTGGTATAAAATCTGCACAAAACAAAGTCTTAAAATCTCAGCATTTGTAGGGACTTTAAAAATCATCGAGCCTCAAACTTAGTGTTTTGAATCATTTCACAAAATGTCTCACCAAAATTGTTCAGTTTCTGCTTTTAACTCTAGAGAAAGGGCAAAGCAATGGTGGTGTCTATTTTATTTTCAGTGTCTTTGCAAATAGAGTCAATTCTCATTATTTTTGGATTCTGTACTTAAAATTTTATGTATTTGTAACCTCAGAATCAATACTCATGGCATTTTCACATCATTTATAGACATGCACAAAGTGTCAAAACTTTTGAATTACAGGATGTACGCATTCCCAGCTGAGTTACAAGATGACACTGCCTGGTTTCAAATATCACACTGTAAAAAAAGTGTCCTTTTGGTGGGGGAGCTAATAAGTGCCGTGTTTTTGGCATTTTTGTGTTCTGTGTTGGTGATTTTGCCTAAAATAGCCCTCAAGATATGCTGAAGTACTGTCTAGTGTTCCTGAACCAGGAAAGCTGTGCTGTACCTCACAGGCAAATATATGTTTTAGACAAACTTTGTTTGAAGTGAAGTGAAATTGCTCAGTCGTGCCCGACTTTGCGACCCCATGGACTACAGCCTACCAGGTTCCTCCGTTCATGGGATTTTCCAGGCAAGAATACTGCAGTGGGTTGCCGTTTCCTTCTCCACTTGTTTAGCATAAATTATAGCCTTGTTGCTCTTGCATTCAGTGTTAATGAACCAATAATATGTATTTAATAAGATTATCTTTGAATGGAAACACACATAAAACAAAGTTATGTATTGATCAGGTGACAAAAAGAAATTGAGCAGCAGTGTGATAGAGAAATATGGTCGGAACGAAAACTAAGCCATTCTCGAAATTTATGACCCCACACTTTGCTACCATGTGTGCTATGCTGCTTCAGTCGTGTCCAACTCTTTGTGACCCTATGGCCTGTAAGTCGACAGGCTCCCCTGACCATGAGATTCTCCAGGCAAGAATACTGGAATGGGTTGTCATGCCCTTCTCCAGGGGATCTCCCCAACCCAGGGATGGAATCTGCGTCTCTTGTGTCTCCTGCATTAGCAGGCGAGTTCTTTACCACTAGGGCCACCTCAGATTAAGATTCAATGGTAGTCCTTCAGCAAGCACTTTAACAAGTGTCAGTATTCCAAATGTGTGACCAGGACTTGACAGGAAATGAAAGTTTGTCATATGTTAAGGGGTTGAGAGGGTGGAGAGTTTCATCAAGGGAAAAATTAAAGGTCTTGGGCTAATCTTTGCTTAGATTAATACTCTGTTTTCCTCTTTGTCAAGAGCCCATGGAACATTCAGTATGGAGCCAAGATACAGTCTAGATATTTATGTATTAATTTTCACATCCTCCCCAAGATTTCTCAGCCTCTTTGTAGTTAGGCAAGGCCATGTAATTTGTTCTAGCCAATGATGTCTGACGAAAAGTGATATAACTCTTTTGGTAGAAGCCTGGCACTTGTGTCTTCCACACTGCCTCTCCTGCATTCTCGTCCCCTGCCACAGCAAGTCCTAGAACTTTACTGTGTTGATGGTGCCGTGAGAAGGCAGAACCTTCGTCATTCTGGGTCACTGAACAAGAAGCAGACCTCTCCCACCCAACCTAATGAATAATCATCATAAGGAAGAAAATTTTTTGTTTTGTTTTGTTAAACTATTTGATTTGGGGATGATTTTGTTTCATTACTGTCCCTTTTTATTCACTTTATCTGGAATGCACACATTAGGTGTTCTGGGTCAGAGACAGATTTCTCAGTAAATTCCTCACAGTATATAATAAATACACTGGATCCCACTTGCCTTAGTCCTTACATTACAGTGGAATATTGGAAGCCAAATAGCTGAGCCAGATTTCAGCTTTTAAAACCCACCTACCTAGAGAGGTCTTCAACTTCTGGATCTTTATCCCTTTTTGACATGTAAATCCCTGAGCGAACCCTCTAGTCTTCCAGGTACCTTGGGACCTAGGCTAGGGACGTGGTCCAGGCTTTAACCTATTGGTCTTCTTGAAAGATAAGAGTTTCATCCTTTCAAATCAAAGAAATTAACTAGGTAAGTGACTACAAAGCTAATTTTTGTGGTATAATTTGCTTTTATATGCTAAGAGGAGTGAAAACAGACATTCTCTAACTTTATATCTGTTTTCTCTTCTCTTAGAAGGTAAAAGGCAGCAGGAGCATTGAGAAATCCAGGGAAATTTTACTTCCCTATCTTTATGATGGTCAAGCCTCATCTGAATAATGAAAGGGTAGACCAGACTAATTTGGCAAAAGAAAAGCATAGTTATAAGAAAATAGAAAAGATGATCCTGAAAAGGTAGTCTGCATATATATTTTTTTGAGGGCTAAGCATGTCAGACCAAGGGTTTTGTATTGTGTTCATCCAAAAGCATTACAATGATTTTCAAGGATTTATTATCCAAAGGTGTCTATATATCAATTCAAATATTTCTAACAAGTGTCTGATATGTTTCAATGTGAGGGAGCCTCAAAGCAGTAGTCAGCTTCTAGTGAAGGAAGAGAACTTCCTTGGATAAATTCTGAAAAAGCAGTCTCCACAAGAGGCTGAGAAATTTTCAGCCTCTGAAAATTTCAGCCATTGACTCCTTGGAGTCTGACACAGTCTTAGTATGATAACTTAGAGTAACTTAGCTATAGGGTCTTGACCTAGAATGTGCCTTCAGGGGACAACCACTTCCCCAGGCTTGGCTTCCACTGTCACTTTTACGATACTTTTCTCCAGTGATGACCTCCAGCCGTTGTAATTCAAACCGACTCTAAATTGGAATTGGTATCTAAAGGACCAAGAGAAAGTTCAATTTTTTTTTTCCTTTAAAGGCTAAAACTCTCAAGCTAAGGTAATTATTATATCATTAAGTGAAACTAAACAGAGATCTAAATACCAGCTGTAGAAAATATCTTTCTAATGTAAATTCTAACTCATGTAAATTCTAATTGAGGTTTCAAGAGAGATATGAGGTTCTCTTGAGGAATCAGGATTTTATGAACATGAATCTTTGGTGCGCGCTGTGCCAAAGATTCCTCTTTTTGTGAACAGAAAACCTAGCAGAACACAGCATGAAACAACATGAACTTGTCCTTCACTTTAGTCTGTTCGTTTTGAATTTGGTTCATCAATACAGAGCCACGGGGGTCTGTCTAAACCTCTAATATTCTGCCTTGAGATTAGACTTGCCAATGAAAATAATAAAAGTAATGTTTTTTTTCCTCCCATAAAACCCATATACTCAAAAAGTTGAGGTATATAAATAGTGATTGTATTTCTTATATCAGTTATGCATATTATTATAGCATTTCACACGCTGTTTGTTTTTTCACCTGTAACTTAGTTGAACATCTAGAAGTGAATATCTGAAGCATGCCTAGTTATAATTTTCCAGCTCTTAATAGTGTCTCCGTTCAGTTCAGTTCAGTCGCTCAGTCATGTCTGATTCTTGGTGACCCCATGAATCGCAGCACGCCAGGCCTCCCTGTCCATCACCATCTCCCAGAGTTCACTCAAACTCATGTCCATCGAGTTGGTGATGCCATCCAGCCATCTCATCCTCTGTCGTTCCCTCTCCTCCTGCCCCCAACCCCTCCCAGAATCAGAGCCTTTTCCAATGAGTCAACTCTTCGCATGAGGTGGCCAAAGTACTGGAGTTTCAGCTTCAGCATCATTCCTTCCAAAGAACACCCAGGGCTGATCTCCTCTAGAATGGACTGGTTGGATCTCTTTGCAGTCCAAGGGACTCTCAAGAGTCTTCTCCAACACCACAGTTCAAAAGCATCAATTCTTTGGCGCTCAGCTTTCTTCACAGTCCAACTCTCACATCCATACATGACCACTGGAAAAACCATCGCCTTGACTATATGGACCTTTTTTGGCAAAGTAATGTCTCTGCTTTTCAATATGCTATCTAGGTTGGTCATAACTTTTCTTCCAAGGAGTAAGCATCTTTTAATTTCATGGCTGCAGTCACCATCTACAGTGATTTTGGAGCCCCCCAAAATAAAGTCCGACACTGTTTCCACTGTTTCTCCATCAATTTCCCATGAAGTGATGGGATGAGATGCCATGATCTTAGTTTTCTGAATGTTGAGCTTTAAGCCAACTTTTTCACTCTCCTCTTTCACTTTCATCAAGAGGCTTTTGAGTTCCTCTTCACTTTCTGCCATAAGGGTGGTGTCATCTGAGGTTATTGATATTTCTCCCAGCAATCTTGATTCCACCTTGTGCTTCCTCCAGCCCAGCGTTTCTCATGATATACTCTGCATAGAAGTTAAATAAGCAAGGTGACAATATACAGCCTTGACGTACTCCTTTTCCTATTTAGTTAAAGTATTTGGGCTTCCCTTGTAGCTCAGTTGGTAAAGAAGCTGCCTGTAGTGCAGGAGACCCAGATTTAATCCCTGGGTTGGGAAGATCCCCTGGAGAAGGAAATGGAAACCTGCTCCAGTATTCTTGCCTGGAAAATCTCATGGACAGAGGAGCCTGGTGGGCTGCAGTCCATGGGATTGCAAAGAGTCAGGCATGACTGAGCGACTAACACTTATTTGCTTAAAGTATTTGTTCAGTTCAGTAGGTATTGTGAATTTAATTGACATATAAACAATATGTTTATGGATGAAAAGCACATACTAATTTCCATATCAAAAATTGAAAGTAAATAAGAAGTATATTCCTTCTAAGACTTTTGACAGAGCCTTTCCAATAGCTTATTTTTTTCTTATAATTATGTTATCAGGATAGGTTTAGCTCAAAATAAGAGTGTTTATCTTAGCCTTGATAAGATTCAAATGCTGATATACTGAAAACTGAAGAGGAGGCAAGCAAATACTAGCTGACAAAAACAGAGAAATAAGTGAGACTCAGAGGGTGTAGAGAAATAAAAAGAGAAATTATTTACAAAAGATACTTATTTTGGAGGGGAGGGAGTGAGTCATTGTATAGTATCCCTCCACTTTCTTCTTTCCCTACCCTATGTGACTAAGAGCTGCTGTGGCAAGGGTGAGACATGAATGTACATGTCCATATATCATTTAATAGGTACATATCCTTGGACACACTTGTGTACTCCCTGAGCCACAGTTTCTTAATATGTTAAAAAGTATCTTTCTTCTATCTCTCATCCTTTAACAGGTAATTTGCTAGGAAATCCTTTTCAAGAAATCCTGTTAGCTCTACCATCAAAATATATCTCTCCAAGTCTCCATCATTATTCTTCATCTGAACACTGCCATATGCTTCTCCTTTGCTCTTGCTTCCAATCTTGTTCCCCACTGTCCTTTCTCAATGCTGCAGCCACAGTGAACCTTTGAAAATTCAGGTCAGATGCTGTCATTTCTCTCATCTAAACCGATCCAGCGACTCCCCTTTTCATTCAGACTACAAGACATGGTTCTTACAAAGGCTGGCAAGGTTCTACCTGCCCTAGCCCCCTGTGACCTCTCTCTAACTAGACTCTCTCACTGTTTTGCTCTGGCTACTCTGACATCTTTGCTGTTCGTTAAACCCAAAAGATAAACTCCTTCCTTAAGAACACTATTATTCCAAACAGCTCAAGTTTTGCTTAAATGTTAACTTCTCAATAAGGCCTACGCTGATCACTTTATTAAAATTTACAACTTACCTCTCCATACCCTACCCACAATCACTCTGCCTCAGTTCTATTATTTTTTCCCCATGGCCCTTTAACCTCTAAGATATTATGTAATTTGCTTATTATGGTCAATATTTGTTATCTCTCTTTATCCTTTGATATGCAAACTTAACAAAAGCAGGGATTTTACTCTGTTTTGTTCACTGATGTATATCCAGCTCTTAGATCAATACATTGAATCTAGTAGGTATGCAACAAATATATGTTAAATGAATGAATGAATGACTATATATGCCATAATGTTATTTTAAAGATTAACTTCAGTTGTTCAATAATACTTACTAAATACTAACTACTACTAAATAATACTACTAAATACTACTAAATTCTTGCCTAGATATTCCTAAACTTTCCTATTTATAAAATGTCATCACTCAGTTCAGTTCAGTCACTCAGTCGTGTCTGGCCCTTTGCAACTCCATGAATTGCAGCACGGCAGGCCTCCCTGTCCATCACCAACTCCTGGATTTCATTCAAACTCATGTCCATTGAGTTGGTGATGCCATTCAATCATCTCATCCTCTGTCGTCCCCTTCTCCTCCTGTCCCCAATCCCTCCCAGCATCAGAGTCTTTTCCAATNTGTTTCCACTGTTTTCCCATCTATTTGCCATGAAGTGATGGGACCAGATGCCATGATCTTAGTTTTCTGAACGTTGAGTTTATTATGCTTAGCTGTTCTCCAAGAGGGAAAATGGCTTGATTAAAGAGATTGCTGCAAAGGCAAAAAGCAGCAAAGAATGACCAGGACTGCTTTAAAGCATCTCCTGAAAGAGGACCAGTGGCTGAAGACCCAGGAACTCAAAATTCTGGTTCCAGGATTCCCATGACCTTGCTATCTGACCTTTTACAATAAAACAAACAAAAGTATGTATATATAATAAGGTATGCTATCTCTTTTAAAATCTGTTTTCATTTCCACCTTATAGATGTATTGCATCATGTCCAAATTCTTTGTGACCCTATGGACTGTAGCCCACCAGGCTCCTCTTGTCCATGGTATTCTCCAGGCAAGAATATTGGAGTGGGTTGCTGTTTCCTTCTCCAGAGGATCTTCCTGACCCAGGGATCGAACCTGAGTCTCAGGCATCACTGGCATTGGAAAGTGGGTTCTTTACAACCAACACTACCTAGGAGGCCCTGCAGATGCAATGAGGTGGCCAAAAAGTTTGTTCAGGTTTTTCTGTAAACCGGGAAAACCCAAACAAAATTTTTGGCCAACCTAGTGAGAACAGTTAGCAAGAGGACTCATCACTCAGTGTCTCAACTGAGTAAGGATGAGCCCTGATTCATATCCACTTCCCTGTGCTTTGATCCTTCAACCATACTGTTTTTTTTCTGCTGAACTTCAAACTCTTTCAGAAAATGAAGATTCTGCATACACTCAGCTGTCTTCCTGCCTCTGAATCCAGAACACAGAAAGTAGTGCTTTTCTTTCCATCTTGTCTTGCCATCTCAGAGCCAAGATCCCTCAGCAAGTCCCAGACTGGGTTTTCCAACTCCAAGCCCAGGAGAGAAGGGATGGTAAAGAGACCAGACCGAGAGAGAGAGAAATTGGCCCACACAGCAGAACACCAGCAGTGAGCTTTCACTTGATTTTGAGCTTCATGGTTGGGTAGATTTGAGGCTGACATTTGGAAGAGATGATTGGGATGTCAAAATGAAGCCAATACCTGATTTATAGTGGCTAGGATCTGTGCCCAAGAACTCAACATCTGATTTTACCCGCCC
>SJYV01049496.1:1231179-1250416 GCA_006410875.1 Neotragus pygmaeus
AATTTACAGCTCTCAAGTCAATTTAATTGCATTTGTCTTCAATGGGGCTGTTAATTGCCATTCGAGAAGACAGGCTTTCAAAATTATAAGAGCCTTCAAAATTGTATTGGGGATAGTGAAGAATTCGAAGATAAGAATTCCAATGTTCCTTCCTAATTTACCCACACAGCATGCAGCAGGGTGAGAAGCATCTTAAGTTAGTGTGTTATCCAGAATGACTTGGCTGAATTACAACTTTGGCCAAGTTTAGCAAGATCAACTTCTTTTCCCCAAGCCAATTGCTTGAGGATTTGAAAACTTGTCTCTCTGTTCTTCCTTTGAACAAAGAAACTCAAAGTTACCTTTCTGAACCTTCCTCTCAAATTGAGTTCTCAAGATGTTGTCGAGAGCAAATTTTCAAACAATCTACCAGCTTTTCAAGATCATTCAATGGAGCTGTCACTCAGGAACTCTGAAAGAACTGTGAAAAAGTACAAATTTCGTTGGTCTTAGAGTCAGAAAAGGTGCACTTCTTTTTATCTCCAACCTGTTTGACCTTGAACGAGTCACTTCCCCATTTCCGTTCAAGGATTTTTTCACCTATAAGAATAGTACCTCCCTTTTCTGCCTCAGAATCCATGAGGATCAGCTTGGATGGGGTGGACACATGCCAGGCAAGTATGAAGCACTGTTACTGCTACACTGATGGGGCAAAAAGGAAGGGTATCCCCCTTCCCCCAATGGGGCAGGGGGGGCTGGAAGGTGAAAGGGGCCGTGCAGGGGGGCACATGGATTTTAGAATGATGTACCCCAGGAATTATTCCCCAGGTCTGCTCCTGACAACTTTCCCTTCGATCTCTGGATCCTGATTTTCTTTTATAAAATAAAAGAAAGGTATCCCTTATTTGTTGTCAAGATGAAAGATGATTTAAACCCTGATATTTAACACAGAGTAAGAACTCAATCAAGTGTTCTTCCCTAGTTGTAGTGGTTAAACATGCCAATTTTATAGCCAGATGATCTGGCTCCAATCTTGGCTAGGTAGCTTCCTAGCTGTGTGGTCTTAAACTAGTGACTTAACTTTTCTGAGTCTCAATTTCCCCATCTGGGCTGTGCTCAGTCACTCATTTGTGTCCTATTCTTTGCTACCCCATAGACATTAGCCTACAAGGCTCCTCTGTTCATAGGACTTTACTGGCAAGAATATTGTAAGTGGGTTGCCATTTCCTTCTCAAGGGGACCTTCCCAACCCAGGGTCAAACCTGCATCTCCTGCTTTGCAGGCAGATTCTTTACTGCTGAGCCCCCAAGTAGGCCCATCCCCATCTGTAGAAGAGGGAAATGACAGAACCCAGTACATAGGAATGGCACGTGAATTAAATGAGTAAATCATTTCACACGTCTTTAGAAAGAGGCCTGTCCATAGTAACTGCTACTTATCAAATCATTTCAATAAGAATTAACTCAATAAAAATTTTTAAAAAAAGAATTAACTCAAATCTCTTCTTTACTCAAACTGTACTATAATAGTAAATGGAATTAACCAGATGAAAGGCTAAGGCTAACTCTTAAGCCAGCATCACCTCATCGTGAAAGGACTAATTCCTCTCGTCAGGAAGATCTACATTCCACATCTGTATACACAAGAGAGAACAAACACAGAAAGAAAACACCCCATCAGGTCATCCCCGTGTCAAATGACCCTGTGGCTCAGAAAGATAGAAAAAGGACCAGCACAGATGTGAATAACAACCTTCTCCTTGCTTTTGTAATTTAAATCTTTTTCTTCACGTACTTGGTCAATGCAAAAACTGAATTCATCCTCTGCCACCCAAGTTTCTCTAGGTAACTTATGAAATTTCTCACCATGTACTTATTTAAAGAAAGAAATCTCTTTAACAAGTCAATTTTGAGGACTTATGGTGTTCATTTGTTACAAAGGGATTTTTATGTAAAATCATGTTATAGGCCAAGGATTCATTTTGCCTCCACTTCGGTATCCTGATCTGGAGCTATTTTATTTTAAACAACACAAGGTATAGACTGAAATTTCCCAAGAGCATTTCAAAGAGCAATTTTTCATTTCCTGCCCCTATGAATTTATGTTCTTAAAATAAAATTGTGCTAAACAGTTTCTTCTGAAATCAGGTTAATATGAACAGGAAAGGATGGAGCAAAAAAACTTGAAAAATAAAAGAACATTAGGCCTTTTACAAAATCTATTTGTAAGAGGCCTCATCTCAGTCGTGAGGAAGAAAACAAACAACTCATTAGCCCTTGCAGTTCTTAAATTTTCATTTACTCATTAGTTCACAAATATGTATTGAATGCCTTCTATATTCCAGAAGCTACCATCAGCATTTGCATTTAAAGATGAGACAGAAGGACAAGAAAAGAGGTAGGTACAGAATATGTAGGAGCTGTGGCCACGATAAGCGTAGAGTATGGTTAGAGTTCAGATCTCAATGCCCTTAATCGCTGAGAGATGATGAGGGAAGGCTTCCTGGAGGAGCATGTCATCAAGGACCTGTAAGAGTCAGGTAGAGAAGGAAAGGGACTTGACTAAAAGGAGGAGCTAAGGCCGGAAATCCAAGAGTCCCATAGACTAGGAGAGAAAACCCAGGTAAAGTACAAAAGTTATGAAGTTCTAGAAGTTGAGGCCAGAGAGAAAGCCCAGACCAGACCAGGAACAGCTATAGAAACTCAACTAAGGGATTTTGTTTCTATCCTGAGAGTTGTAGGAAACCATTAATGGACTTCAGGCAAAGAAATAATGGGCTCATTTTTGTCTTTCAGAAAGATAACCTGGCAGCAGTGTATATGGTTAAGCAAACGCACCAGGCAGGGAAAGCAGGACCAGTTAGAAAATTACTATAATGGTCCATTGAAAAGTGATGAGGGGCAGGCATATGAGTGGTGGTGGTGGTTTAGTTGCTAAGTCTTATTCAACTCTTGCAACCCCATGGACTATAGCCCTCCAGGTTCCTGTGTCCATGGGATTCTCCAGGAAAGAATACTGAAGTGGGTTGCCATTTCCTTCTCCAGGGGATCTTCCCAACCCAGGGATTGAACCCGGGTCTCCTGCATTTCAGGCAGATTCTTTACTGACTGAGCGACAAGGGAAGCCTAGGAGAGGCATATGAGAGAGATTTAGAAAAAAGGCTCCGATGGCCTGTATATTATAACCTCCTACTCATCCCTTTAGTAAAGGAGGGATTTCTGCCCTAGAGTTAGAGGGATCTCCCAACACACAGAACCAGACACTGGACAGGTAGGCTGGATGGCAGTTCATGAGTCACATACATTACAAGCCAGGAGAGGAAGGGAGCACACACCACAGGGCTACATGGAGGCTATCACGGAGAGCAGGTCACATCCACAGGAACTGTAGGAGACAGATTTTGTAGCACCAATAGGGTGAGTTGCCCCCCAGTTCCTGAAGGATGTGATTGGCTTGTTCGAATAACTTTGCAGGCCGACAGGGAGATAAAGCCTGCTTCTCAGAGATAACCAGGGGGCACAGTGGTAAAGAATCTGCCTGCCAGTGCAGGAGACACAGAGATCCCTGGGTGGGGAAGATCCCCTGGAGAAGGAAATGGCAATCTATTCCAGTGTTCTTTAAATTCCATGGACAGAGGAGCCTGGTGGGCTACAGTCCATGGGGTCACAAAAAGTCAGACATGACTGAGCACACACTCAGTGATAAGCAGAAACTGTGTCTGGTCCCTTGATAAGAAGCATGGTTTACTGGGACCTTGTCTGCAAGAACAGGATAGGGAAGGAAGCACATGGTTAAGCCATCTGAGGTCCTCCTGATTTTACCAGAAGTCAAGGCAGCACATATAGTTGAGTCTAATGTTATGTTTTGCATCACAGCCCGTCACTGAAAGGACAGAGCGATGAATGTGAGACAGGAGACTAAGTGCCTCTGGTCTTTCTGATTTGGGAGAATGGATAGGTGATGGTACACTCACCTGAGATAAAGGATTCAGAAGGTGTGTATTTTAAAGAGATCATCATATCTTCACTCTGGGCATGCTGAGTTGACAAGATTATGAAAAGTCTATGGGTTATGTTGGAGATAGAGGGAAGTTTCACTCTCCACCTTTGGGGATTCTTTCCCTTCGCTCACTCCTTGGTCAATGTTCTTTGTTTTAAGTCACAAGGTTGTGGGACACTTTTTATGCAGCAAACTCTGAAACATGCATATTGGAAACTGAGATGAGAGCCAAAGCTTCCAGTGAATGAGGGGACCGGCCCTGAAGGGAATAAAAGAGACCAAGTGGGTGCAGGTGGTAAGGTTGATTTCCTTCCTTCCTGTATTTCTAGACAGCTGGCTCATTATTAAAGGTTCCTGTTGGGAAAATAATTACTGTCTTTATCTCTACTGGGTCTTTTGGAAGGAGTATTTAAGTATCCTTTGCCAGGTTGGGGGGGCCCTCAACATGACAGGTTGCTTTCTCCAAGCCAGAAGGGAAAGAATCTATAAAATTAGGAGTTCTGTGTGGGAAGATAGTACGACTTTTGGAATTGTTTAAAGGTTGAGTCTCTGAGGTCAGGAAGAGCTGAACTTATCTAGGCTCTATTCCTGTCCTTTAAACTGTGTGACATGGCATCAGTTCCTTAACCTCTCTGAGATTTGCCGTTTTTCATTCGTAAAATGAGGGTCATGATAGTACTATTAGGTTGTCCTAAGGATGAAATAGAAATGTTTCATTTTACGTCTGGCTTGTTATTTGTCTCTTCTCTGAATTAACCTAGCTTATGATATGAAGAAAAGCCAGCCCCCCATTCTCTGACATTGGTTCTTTATCTATAAAATGAGAAGTTTCATCAGAGGATCTCTAGGTCCCACTTTATCACTAACTCTCTAGGGAAGCAAAGTATAGGACAAATACCCTCTAGGATTCAAAACTTATAAGGCAAAAACATTCAATTTTTAAAAGGCATTTAAATAACTATAATGCAGCTGTACAGGAAATTTTCATTGTTTTCTTGATTTTTTTTCTTTTTAAAAAATATCGGAGAGCTACTTGTCCTTGTCAGCGCTAAGACAAAGCATATCACATAGGTTCTATCCCGTCTGTTTTGTAGTTTGACTAGATATCATGTCTCAATTTCTTTCAGTAAAAAAGAATACATTTAGAAAGGATAGTATTTATCAAGTCAATAGAGTGATTTTTCTCACTGTAATACTGTAACATGATGCAGCAGTCTTGCCAAGCAGATGGACTGCTGTGTGATGGTTAGATGCTAAGCCCTGTTTGATAATTTATTGGCTCTTCCTTGTTGTCCTAACAGATGCCTCCCGTATTCAGACACGGCCAAGCCTATGGTCTTAGAGTCTGAGGTTATTTTCTTCCTCGTTGTCCCAATCAAAGCAGACAGTGCCCCCACATGCATGATGTTTATGGGTCTGTTCCCAGCCCTATTCTCAACTCCCCATCCATAACGTGGGCCAGATTGTAGCATCTTCCTTCTTTGTCACTCATAAATAACATTAGAAATCAGAAACAATGCATTTGCTTCTTCACATTCATATTGGAAATAAAGCAACTGCTGGCTGCATCAAGGGCAAGAAGGCCCATGGATGTGATCTACAGAGAAAACGTCAGACAATTAAAAATGAATATATTAGTTATCTACTGCTGCATGACAAACTACCTCAAACTTACCAGCTTAAAACAACACACATTTCACAGTTGCTGTGAGTCCAGAATTGGGGCTAATTCAGTTGATCCTCTGCTTCACAATTTCCCATGAGGTTGAAATTACAGGGTTGGCCATGGTCGGGGTCTTATCTGAAGGCTCAATTGGGGAAAATCTGCCATCAAACTTGCTCACAAGACTGTTGGTAGGATTCAGTTCCTCGAGAGTTTTTGGACTGAGGACCTTCATTTCTTTCTGGCTGCTGGCCAGAAACCATCCACATTCCTTTGCCAGATGGGCCTCCCCAACATGGCAGGTTGCTTTCTCCAAGCCAGAAGGGAGAGAATCTACAAGCTAGAGGTGAGCTATTGTTCTTCTCTAACCTAGTCACAGAAGTGCCATCCCATCACCTTTGCCATACTCTACGAGCTAGAAGTAAGTCAAGGAGAAGGGCTTATACAAAGTATTAATGCCAGGAGGCAGAGATCACTAAGGGACATCTTAGAGCCTACCTGCCACAGTGAAAGGCAAAGCCAAGCTGCTGTGCATGCCCAGGCAGTGGGGATAGTGGGGCCCAGACATTGCTCTGCTCCCCCAGCCACAGGCCCTAAAGCAACACTATGACTACCCCGGATAAGGAAATCCCCTTTGCAATTTATCTATGCCATTTTACACAAAAGCACCACATGGATTAAAAGTAGTCATCAGTCAAAAATTCATATTCTTAATACCTGTAAAGATGGACAGTTCCATAAATAGAAGAGGTAGAGCATGTGATAAACTTGAAAATTCATGTTCCAAGTGAAGACACTCAAAATTTTCCTCCCACCTCCACACCTTGTCTCCTCAGTGACCTGTTAGACATAGCATCTTCCAAACATCTCGGATATGTGGGCCAAACACAGCGCAGGTTTCCAAATGTGACCCAATTTTATAGCTTGCTGCATCCAAATTCCAGCCTTTTTCTTCTGGGAAGGGAGACAGAGCCCACAGTCTTGGAGAACTTGCATTCAACTTCCAACGCTTGTCTCGGAGAACCAGTCATAGCAAAACGGGGCCCAGCCTGGCCTTTCTGGAAGATAGGGCCCAGATTGCCAACCTTGCTTTATCCTGGAATTATCTCACCAATGTTACAGCCATCCCTCACATCCTAGTTCTTTGTGCTTTGCTCATTTAGTAAGAGATCACTGAGCACCTACTCTGTCCCAGGCACTGTGTGAAACACTGACATGAGGATATAAATAAGAGTCTTGCCCTGGAAAAGGAAGATGCAAAAAAATCAATGCAGTGATGTTTTTTCTGTCCATAATCTCAGTCTGACCTGGCAGAGTTGGGACACCAAGTGGTGATGTCAGAGAAAAATTCAGAGAAGATAAATTGTTGGTTTGAAACAAGTCATTAAAAAATAAGTAGGTAGGTATTAAATACTGGTTTCCTGGGAGGCTCAGCGGTAACTCCTGCAATACAGGAGATGTTTGTTCAATCCCTGGGTTGGAAAGATCCCCTGGAGAACAAAATGACAACCCACTCCAGTATTCTTGTCTGGGAAATCCTGTGGACAGAGGAGCCTGGTGGGCTTCAGTCCACAGGGATGCAAAGAGTCAGACACAACTGCACATGTACATGCAGATGCAGATGTTAATTGAAAATTAGTGCAGACCAGAGGGGATCAGAAAAAGGCAAAGAGGGCCATTTCAGTGAGTAGGCCATGAAGACAAAGAAGCCTAATGCCACCAAGGACCTGCAGTCCCGTTCCTGGGGGCCTCCTGGGCCATATCAACAAGTGTGCTCTCAGAAAAGGAGAAATATCATATGGTATCCCTTAAATATGGAATCTAAAAAGATATGATACAAATGAACTTACTTACAAAACTGAAAGAGATTCACAGACTTAGAGAAAGAACTTATGGTTGCCGACGGGAAGGATGGGAGAATGCACAGTTAGAAAGTGTGGGATGGACATGTACACACTTGCTGTTTAGTCACCAAGTTATGTCTGATTCTTTGAGACCCCATGGACTGTAGCCTGTCAGGCTCTTCTGTCCATGGGATTTCCCAGGCAAAAAAAAACTGGAGCAGGTTGCCATTTCCTTCTCCAGCATATACACACTGCTGTATTTAAAATGGATAACCAACCAGGAGCTACTGTACAGCACATGAAACTCTGCTGAATGTTATGTGGCAGCCTGGAGGGGACAGAGGGGTGTTTGGGGGAGAATGGATACATTTTGTATGTATAGCTGAGTCCTTTTGCTGTTCATCTGAAACTAAAGCTTAAAAAAATCTGCACTTGACACGGAGGGCAATGAGATGTCCCTGAAGGGTTTCTAACAGAGACCACAGGCATAAAAAGATAGCATCTTAGAGAGCTCACTATGACTTCTGTGATGGGGCAGGGTTAGACAGAGTCAAGTGCAAATGATGGACCAGATGTGAGCTTCCTCAGTGATCCAGTGGAGGCAGGAGAAAGGTATGAGCAGGAGAGGTATCAAGGGGCAGAGCTGGCAGGGTGGAGACATGAGAAGCCTGCCTGAATTGGGGCAGGAGGAATATGGATGGTACAGAAGAGGCCAAAAGAGAAAGGAATTCCTGCTAAAATCTCAGGGCCATTTAGAAGGAAGAAGAAGAGTGCAGAGGGCAACTGGATAGATGGCAGCAGATGGCAATCTCCAGAATAACTGGTAAAGAACCTGAAGCAGATTTGAACAAAAAGATGCTTAGGTTTATTTTGCACAGGTCGAGGGGAGCATTTCTGTGGCTCATTCCAGCCAAGATGAATAGTGGTCAAGTACACACGCAGATCTGGAGCTCGGGGTGGGATCTTTGCAACTTTTTTAAAATCATAATCTTCTCCCCAAGAGAGGATGGTTTCAGTCTTGTGCATCCAAAAGCCTGTGGAATATTGATTTAAAAACTTTAAAGTGTTAAAAATGAATGTTTGGATTTTGGCTCTTTGCTGTCTCCACAAATGGACATGATGTTTTTCTTATTCCCCTGTGAGCCTAGCAGGTGTGATGTCACTTCCAAACCACTAGGAAGATGAAAGTGAAAGTGAAAGTCACTCAGTCGTGTCTCACTCTTTGCGACCCCATGGACTATTATACAGTCCATGGAATTCTCCAGGCCAGAATACTGGAGTGGGTAGCCTTTCCCTTCTCCAGGGGATCTTCCCAACCCTGGGGTCAAATCCAGGTCCCACGCATCACAGGCAGATTTTACCAGCTGAGCTACAAGGGAAGCCCAGGAGAATGAAGATGTCTGTCAAATTCAGACTTGGAGGAAGGGATGACCCACCTTAAGGGACCATCTTCACTGTTATGTGTTGTGAATATGTATGTGTGTGTGATTTGTACACTTCAGGATTTATCCTTCCCAGTCATCACATTTGGCTGGGATCCAGGGAACATTCATATAGAAAACTATGAAATATAATTGCTACTGTACATTTTGTACATCTCATCTTTGCTTTAATGACAAGTGTGGCTGCTTCTTCACCAATATCTGCCCCTACACCGTTTCTCAAACCTCAACTTTCTTGCCTACTGTCATTCATATTCAAAGAATATTTATTGACCATCTGATCCATTCCAGGAGCCCAGGTAGGCTGTNAGATGGTGATGGACAGGGAGGCCTGGCGTGCTGTGATTCATGGGGTCGCAAAGAGTCGGACAGGACTGAACGACTGAAATGAACTGAACTGAACTGAAGTGAACACATACACAAATACACACAGATTAAAAAGTTAAAATACTGAAGTATCTGCTTAAATTATCCTTGAGAGCAATTCAAAGATATATATTTCTATGACTATAGACAAACAAATAAAAACAAATATGGCCAAAAATTATTTCTTAATCTGCAACTCATGCTTCAATTCCTTATTAATGATCAGTTTTATTTCTCATAGACTACATTTTATAAGCTGTATTTTAGCCTTTTAAAATTTTCTTAACATGTTTTTCTGTTTGTTACTTTGGAAGTTTTTCACATTTTCAAATTGAAGATCAGTTTGATTCCAGGGCACAGAAGTCCAAAGTTTTGTCTTAAGACTTCTTCTAACAATGTGATATTTTTGGAGTCTATCATCACTGCTTACAAACTATACAAAATACGTTGTCATAACAACAAGAGCTTAGTGGCTTAGTATTCCAAATTTTGAGATTTAATGTTTATACCTAAGTAATATCTTTCTGTATTGCTTTAGACCACCTGTAAAATAAACAAAAAGTTTACCTTGAGCATTAAAGAGGAATGCTTAAGGAATTTCCTATAAATAAGCATATCTGTGTAACTTATACACGTAAACCTCTCTCTATATAAATATATGTATGTGTGTTTATCTATATCAACACATGTAAATATATGCTCTATGCCTGTATGACTCATCCTCTTTTCCATTTCTCTATGACCTCAAATTCTGCCCATACTTTAAGGCCCAACCAAACTCCACAAAATTGTCTCAGATACCCTAGGTTCCCAGCTCCTCCATGCTTTCACAGTCCTTTTTGAGCCTTATTTCCAGTACTTATTTTATCCTAATTTGTATTCATGTGCATAAGTATCTTTCCTTCCTGAAAGATGGGAAATATCATCTTGCTCCTCTTAGTATTTTTCTTAAAGATCAGTAACTATACCTTAAAACACAGGACTTAAGTAGATACTGAGTGGAATGAATGAATGTTTGTCAAGCAACGCCTTGGGCAGGATACTAGAGTTCTGCTTTGATGGAGTACTGACATCTTTTGTACATATGCAAATAGAGCTGCCTTAAACTTTAGAGTTCAACATTCATCTTATTAAATATTAAAATGAGCTCTCTGTAGAGTATTGCCTCTTACTGTCACTTGATTAACTGCACTATAAAGTTATTTTATAATGCCACAGAAAGTGCTAAGTATTCAAGACATCAAAAGACTTTACCACAGGTCTAACAATGTTGAGACCTTAAGATTTTAAGACCAGAATTAAGTAACTGTAGAGATAGAGGAAGCAAAATACTTTTCACATTGCCTGGTCTCTTGGAGAACTTTGTAGTCTCCTTTCTTTCTCAATTCACAATGTAAAGCCTCTGTTTTTGCATTATCTACAGGTGTACGGTATAATAGAATTGCTAAAGGATTTAATAAAGCAGGTAGATGTGACAAGTTCAAAACAAGACAACCGGAAACAATGGGAAGCATTATTTTCCTGTATTTCATTATGAAGCTCTCTTATATTGAATACTCTATCCCTCCACTTTTCATGTTCTAACCCTAACTAAACCCTCAGATTACTTCTTCCTGATTATTCTTTCCCAGTTTCTCTTCTTATTAGACCATCAGGCAGGTAGTGAAAAATTAATATTACCCTTATAACCCACAAGCTCAGATTTGTAAAGAGATGACATCCACCATCAGTCCTAGACCTCAATTTGCCGCTTCAGCCTAGCTCCTAGTTCCCATCCCCACCCTACCAAGGCCTTTGTTCTTTGCCACACATATTTATCTGGTCTCATGTTAGGGTACTCAGTTAAGCCAGAGTCCTTCACACTTCCTGAAATCTTAAATTACATTCACACTCATTTCTATATTTGGAATGTTCTTCAAACATAATTCACTTCCACAAGTATTGAGTACTTATTGTTTACCAGTGACTGCGCTAGTCACTAGGGTCACTTTTCATCATTGTCAGTTCTTTCTTGTCTTTACAATTTGCATGCTACTTGAGTGAATTCTAAGGGCATCTCTTGTAGCTCAGTCGGTAAAGAATCTGTCTGCANTTATTGTTTACCAGTGACTGCGCTAGTCACTAGGGTCACTTTTCATCATTGTCAGTTCTTTCTTGTCTTTACAATTTGCATGCTACTTGAGTGAATTCTAAGGGCATCTCTTGTAGCTCAGTCGGTAAAGAATCTGTCTGCAGTGCAGGAGACCCGGGTTCAATCCTTGGGTTGGGAAGATCCCCTGGAGAAGGAAATGGCAACCCACTCCAGTATCCTTGCCTGGAATATCTCATGGACAGAGGAGCCTGGTGGGCAGCAGTCCATGGGATTGCAAAGAGTCGGGCACGACTGAGAGACTAACACTTACTTACTTACTTACTGAGTGAATTCTGAGGAAAAACTTTTCTAATTCACCTCACCTGATGCTGCTGATTCTTTTACACCATATATTCTCTGTTGGGCTGCACACCATGGACCTACAAGGCTTACACTTGCTCAGCCTTAAGATGGAAGAATCCAGGATGAAGACATCAATGGTTTAATGGATGGAGGAGCTTACATGCCTAAAGCAAGGTCATAGAGCTACACCCCACCATGTGCAGTGAACAGCAGGTGGGGCATGGAGGCAGTGTTTGCTCCTGGGGTAAATGGGAGGCAGCCAGTTATAGGTGACAGTTTGGGTCATTAGTTGCCAGGGAAATCAGCAGAGAAGCACACCCCTCACCACCCTTTTGATAAGAACAATAGCAGCTGGGGCCACAGGGGGCAAGTATGTGGGAAGGTCAGTCTTGTGAGGAGGGTGTAGGTAAAGCAGGCACAGGTCGAGCAGGGGAAGTACAGAGAATAAGAGAATAACCATCTTGAGTAGCTTGATCATACATTATGTAACTCCATAGTCCATGGTGCTTCAATTGTTCTATATAAAAGGATTTAAACCTGTGTGCAGGTCACAAAGCAACAGTTAGACCTGGACATGGAACAACACATTGGTTCCAAAGAGGAAAATGAGTGTGTAAAGGCTGTATATTGTCACCCTGATTATTTAACTTATATGCAGAGTACATCATGAGAAACGCTGGTTTGGAGGAAGCACCAGCTGGAATCAAGATTGCTGGGAGAAATATTAATAACCTCAAATAAGGAGATGACACCACTCTTATGGCAGAAAGTGAAGGACTAAGGAGCCTCTTGATGAAAGAGGAGAGTGGAAAAGTTGGCTTAAAGCTCAACATTCAGAAAACGAAGGGAAAAAAAAAAGAAAATGAAGATCATGACATCCGGTCCCATCATTTCATGGGAAATAGATGGGGAAATAGTGGAAACAGTAGCTGACTTTATTTTTCTGGGCTCCAAAATCACTGCAGACAGTGATTCTAGCCATGAAATTAAAAGATGCTTGCTCCTTGGAAGAAAAGTTATGACCAACCTAGACAGCATATTAAAAAGCAGAGACATTACTTTGCCAACAAAGGTCCATCTAGTCAAGGCTATGGTTTTTCCAGTGGTCATGTATGGATGTGAGAGTTGGAATATAAAGAAAGCAGAGTGCCAAAGAATTGATGCTTTTGAACTGTGGTGTTGGAGGAGACTCTTGGGAGTCCCTTGGACTGCAAGGAGATCCAATCAGTCTATCCTATAGGAGATCAGTCCTGGGTGTTCGTTGTTAGGACTGATGTTGAAGCTGAAACTCCAATATTTTGGCCACCTGATACGAAGAGCTAACTCATTTGAAAAGACCCTGATGCTGGGAAAGATTGAAGGTGGGAGAAGAAGGGGACGACAGAGGATGAGATGGTTGGATGGCATCACCAACTCGATGGACATGAGTTTGAGTGAACTCCGGGAGTTGGTGATGGACAGGGAGGTCTGGCATGCTGTGATTCATGGGGTCATAAAGAGTCACACACGACTGAGCGAATGAACTGAAAACTCACCAAATGATTAAGATTTTGTCCATTTCACTGTATGTGGATTTCGCCTTTTTATGTCATTTTGTATTTACTTCTCAACTGTTTTATGCCTTTCATTCAGTTCCTTTACTAAATTTCAGGGAAATCCGTCTTTCCTTAGACATCTTATAATTTCAAAGATCATTTTCTCTTTTTATTTTTTTTCTGTTTGGTCAGTTATTTCATACCTCCCTACCAGAACTTCTAAGTTTTTGAATTTTTAAATTCAAAGTGTTTTTTTTTTCTTTACTATTTACAAATATTTATTGTTGTTTTTATTTAGTTGCTAAGTCATGTTTGACTCTTTTGCAACCCTATGGGTTATAGCCTATCAGGCTCCTATGTCCGTGAGATTTCCCAAGCAGGAATCCTGTAGTGGGCTGACATTTCTTTCTCCAGGGGATCTTCCCAATTCAGGGATTGAACCCATGTCTCCTGCTTGGCAGGTGGATTCTTTTTCATTGAGCCACCTGGGAAGCACATGCAAATGTTTAAGAATATTTAATTCAGATTAGATTGTATTAAGATTGCTTCTGCTACAAGGATAGTGTTTATTGGCAGCAGAATTTTCATCAGCTGAAATGAAATGCAGTGAATCTAAATTTCTGATTAATTTTCATGGTAACTTTGTATGAATGCCGTCATAGGCCATTCACTTTGAAATTCTTTTTTACCTGTAGTAGTAACACAATTATATATAGTCAGAGTGAGAACTTAAGGATGCTAACTAGGGTTTTCGTCAAAGGGATTCTCTTTTTTCATGTGGTAAAATAGTACTTTTTTAAAAAACAAATTTTGCACTTGTTTTGAAGGGAGTGGGCTTACTTCTGATTTTGTACTCTGTTTTTACAGGAAATAATTTTGCCCTTTGGCTTCCTTTTCTTCATTTAACAGCAGGCCTATAAGGCCGCATCTCCCTGACACTTTCATTTACTCAGAAGTGGTGCCATTCTGAAACTCCTGCCTTGTGTTCTGCTCATTTTCAAATCCTTTCATTTTCGCTGTAGCCAGTGCTCTAGTCCACAAAATCTCAAGCTGATTCTGTGTTTTCTCACTCTGAGTGCAATTGGTTTTTGAGAGTGATTTTATCTATACCCCAACATCTCCAGTCTTCCTACTTTTACCCTTCATCTATACCTTCTTATCCTATCCACATCTCTACATATGTCTCCCCTTGGGTGTAGGCTCTATATGTGATTTTGGTGGTCTGAGTGCTTATTTTTCTAGTTATATGTAACTTAAAATTTGTCACTTAGTGTTTTGGGTTCCTGAACCAAATTTCTCTGTGTGTAGGCTTCCCACAGGGCTTCCCTTGTGGCTCAGTGGTAAACAATCCACCTGTGATGCAGAAGATGCAGGAGATTTGGATTCTATCCCTAGGTTGGGAAGATCTCCTGAAGGAGGGCATGGCAACCCGCTCCAGTATTCTTGCCTGGGGAATCCCATAGACAGAGGAGCCTGGCAGGCTACAGTCCATAGGGTTGCAAAGAGTTGGACATGACTGAAGTGACTGTGCACCCATGCAGGCTTCCCACACAAGCATTTCTCAAACACCAGCAGGGTGTCTGAGAATTCAACTAAATTTTGACATTACCCAGAGACAGCATGAAATTCCACAGTCCCATAAGAACATTCTCCACATTGCCTGTGCTTCTGATCAACTGGTTATAAATCAGAGGTTCCCACAAACTCCTGCTTGGGTTTGATTAATTTGCTAGAGCAGATCACAAAATTCAGGGAACCCATCTATTTACTAGATTACAGATCCATTACAAAAGATATTAAAGGACACCAATCAACAGCCAGATGAAGAGATACCTAGGGTACAGTCCAAAACTAAGGAGCTTCTGTCCTCCTGGAGCTTGGGGCCCAGCACTGGGGCACGTGGAAGCATTCTCATTCCTCAACCTAGAAGCTCTCTGAACCTTGCCCCTTTTGGGGTTTTTTATGGAGGACTCATTACACAGGCATGATTCGTTAATTCATCAACCATTGGTGATTGATTCAGCTTCTAGCCCCTTCTCCCCTCTCTAGAAATCAGGGAGGACTGAAAGTTCCAACCTTCTATTCAAGGTTCATTTCCCCTGGCAATTAGTAACATTCCTTTGGAGCTTTCCAAAAAATCACATTCATTAACTTATATAAACCTACTTGTGGGGCAAAGGGGCTGTAATGAATAACAAGACACCTTTATGGCTCAGAGGTATTTTCAGGAACTGAGGACAAGAGCCCAAGTTTTATAACAAAAAAAATGTTCCCATTGTTCTTATGTCTCAGAAAATTGCAAAAGTTTGGGGAAATATGAGACAAGAACTGTGGATAAAGACCAAATATACATGAGAAATATATTGTGGTCATTTGAATGACCAAAAACACATATATATATCTTATAAATCAAAATATCACACTTAGATTACAGGCATAGATTATGAGGGCATTTCCTACTGATCAGTAATGTTCTTTGGAAGGCATGTGGGGAAATTTAGTCTTAGGACACATCTTAGTTTGAGTTGCCATAACAGAATAGCACGTGCTATAATAGCATGTGTTGTGTGCTCAGTCACTTCAGTCATGTCTGACTCTTCATAACCCCATGGACTGTAGCCCACCAGGCTCCCCGTCCACAGGATTCTCCAGGCAAGAATACTGGAGTGGGTTGCCATTTCCTCCTCTAGGGGATCCTCCAAACCCAGGGATGAACCTTAACATCTCCTGCATTGCAGGTGGATTCTTTACCGCTGAGCCATCAAGAAATCCCCACAATATCACAGACTGTGTGGCTTATAAACCACAAGAATTTATTCCTTACAGTTTTGGAGGCTGAGAAGTTCAAGATCGAAGTGCTGGCAGATTTGCTGTCTAGTGAGGGCCTGCTTCCTGGTTTAAAGATATGTCTTCTGCGGTGTCCTCAAATGGCTGAGGTGGTTAGGGAACACTCAGGGGTGTTAATCTGAAACAAATAAACTGCCTGATATTTCTCTAGCAATTATCGGTTTATCCAGGAACAGCAGAGAATTGCAATTAGAGATCTGCAACCATAGCAAGTCACATGCAAGTCTTCACAAAGCAAGGTGAATGCTTTTATACAGAATAAAAGGAAGTTGGGAGGGCTATAATTGAGTCCTTGTCAGGAAAGAAAAGGGCTTGTCTTCCTTTTGGGCTCAGCTTCCGTAGGTTGCCAGAGCTCCTCCTTCTGGTCTCCAGTGTGTATGTGTGCTCCATTGCTCAGTCGTGTCCAACTCTTCTCGGCCCCGTGGACACTAGCCCACCATGCTCCTCTGTCCATGGGACTTTTCAGGCAAGAATACTGGAGTGAGTTGCCATTTCCTCTTCCAGGGGATCATTCAGAGCCAGGAGTTGAACCTGTCTCTTGTGCCTCTGGCACTGGCAGGTGGATCCGCTATCACTAGTCCACCTGGGAACCCCTCTGGTTGACTGACTCTAATTTTGGATTTAATTTTGAGGTCTCTTTTAACAGCACTAATTCCCTTCATGAGAACTCCAATATCATGATGTAATCATGTTCCAAATGCCCTACCTATAAATATTGTCACATTAGGGATCAGGTTTCAACATATGAACTTTGAGAGCAACACACTGTCTATAGCAGGAAGTTCTCTTTATTCTATGATAACTTGGGAGATATCTAGAATTTCCCCTCTAAATTTCCAACATTCCACCCCCCTACCCCCCTAGTCAATTTGTATCAATTTCCACACTGGCAAACATTATGAGCCAGAGTCTTTCTGTAAACTCATCCAATTTTGTGCCTCAAAATGTATTGTCGGTACTGTAATTGAGAGCACTGTCCCCCGAAGCTCTATTAAGGAAAAAGGCAGCATTTAAGAATTTCAAATTATCTTGTTCTTTAACTGGTAATGATGATGCCCAGGTTCAACAGTTTCAGTTCTGCTATACAGAGTATATGTTGCTATTTACTCACCAAGTCATGTCCTACTATCTTATAGCCCCATGGACAGCAGCCCGAAGGCTCCTCTGTCCATGGGATTTTCCAGGTAAGAATACCGGAGTGGGTTGCCATTTGCTCCTCCAGAGGATCTTCCTGATCCAGGGATCAAAGAGAGTTAACTGCATTGGCAGGTGGTTTCTCTATCTCTGTGTCACCAGGGACGCCCATACGGAATGAAAAGAAAAAAAGTGAAACTGAAATCACTCAATTGTGTCCGACTCTTTGCAACCCCATGGACTGTAGCCCACCAGGCTCCTCCATCCATGGAATTTTCCAGGCAAGAGTACTGGAGTGGGTTGCCATTTCCTTCTCCAGGGCATCTTCCTGTCCCAGGGATCAACCCTGGGTCTCCCGCATTGCAGGCAGACGCTTTTACCGTCTTAGCCACCAGGGAAGCCCAAATGTACACAATCTACTTAATTTCTGGTGGTGGGAAAATCCATGGTTTCTCAGATAGTTAAGTATATGGAGGAAAGGACTTTTATGAGTGGCTCAGTAGCTAAGAAGGGAAATTATGATCATGGAACCATCAAAAATTACCATCTATAGCTCAAAATGCGAAATAGTTTCATATGACTCAGTTTAATACATAAGCTGTCTGAAAAAAGTGATTGATTTTGGTAGTTAGCACGAGAGCCTGAGCATGATTTCCTACTATATAGTTTATAGATATAATTGCATTGAGCAAAGCTGTCAAAACATAAAGATGAAGAATTTTGTTGATTGCATTAATTTGAACCAATGAAGGGTAAGATGTAAGCCTGATGAACTTATCAATATATATTTAATAATAAGAATTTCCTTGACTTGATCCTCATATAATGGGGAAACGCTATTAAACCAAATTGACAGTTATCCTGTCTCTATCTATCTAAACACAGCTGTTGAAATCTTAATATTTACCTGACATTGTAGCAAGTTTTGGAATCCAACAAAGAAAACACAAAGTTTATTCTAAATGACAT
Organism: Neotragus pygmaeus; assembly: GCA_006410875.1. NCBI lineage: Eukaryota > Metazoa > Chordata > Mammalia > Artiodactyla > Bovidae > Neotragus > Neotragus pygmaeus. Next base: position 1,249,392 of record SJYV01049496.1, read on the forward strand.
GAAAGTGAAAGTGACTCAGTTGTGTCTGACTCTTTGCGACCCCGTGGACCATCCATGGAATTCTCCAGGCCAGAACACTGGGGTGGGTAGCCTTTCCCTCCTCCAGGGGATCTTCTCAACCCAGGGATGGAACCCAGGTCTCCTGCATTGCTGGCAGATTCTTTACCAGCTGATTCACAATATGGAGCCATTACAATCTTAAATAATTATTCAGTATCAATTACTGATATGTTTTTTGTCAGATCTGGGAAAATTGGCAGCAAATGGTGAATTTTAGCTGAAAAATCCAAATTTGAGATTTTAAACAGAAATGCTACATAGCATTGTACTGTTTTTCAGTGGACAATATACAATGAAGGTGATTGGACAAGGGAGCAAGTGTGTTCTGGCATGAAGCTGTGTCCACCTGGAAGAAGGGACTCATTTTACAAAGGTGTCCATTGGTAAGTGGGATCCATTAAAATGAGAGACATGGTGAAGATGTTTCGTAGATAGCTACTCAAAACTGCTGCTTTAAAAAGCACTTTGAAAGCTGAAAGCTATTTACCTCCATTCTGACCCTTGTCCACACATGGGAACGGCTGGAAAGAGATCTCTCCTTACTACCAAGTCATGCTTTCATATGGTACCCATCTTTGTAATTAGAGACGCAACTCATTTCCAGTTGGAAGAGTCCTTATAGATTGAATTGACAAAGAATTTTACAATTAAAGATTCAGAGATATAGAGAAGTAATCCTTTTCAAGATCTTATGAGGTACCCAATATATGCAGGTCAGAAAGCAACAGTTATAACTGAACATGGAACAACAGACTGGTTACAAATAGGAAAAGGAGTACATCAAGGCTGTATATTGTCACCCTGCTTATTTAACTTCTATGCAGAGTACATCATGAGAAACGCTGGACTGGAAGAAACACAAGCTGGAATCAAGATTGCCAGGAGAAATATCAATAACTTCAGATATGCAGATGACACCACCCTTATGGCAGAAAGTGAAGAGGAACTCAAAAGCCTCTTGATGA
>SJYV01049496.1:1252804-1276380 GCA_006410875.1 Neotragus pygmaeus
TGTGGTGTTGGAGAAGACTCTTGAGAGTCCCTTGGACTGCAAGGAGATCCAACCAGTCCATTCTGAAGGAGATCAGCCCTGGGATTTCTTTGGAAGGAATGATGCAAAAGCTGAAACTCCAGCACTTTGGCCACCTCATGAGAAGAATTGACTCACTGGAAAAGTCTCTGATGCTGGGAGGGATTGGGGGCAGGAGAAGGGTACAACAGAGGATGAGATGGCTGGATGGCATCACGGACTCGATGGACGTGAGTCTGAGTGAACTCCGGAAGATGGTGATGGACAGGGAGGCCTGGTGTGCTGCGATTCATGGGGTCACAAAGAGTCAGACACGACTGAGCAACTGAACTGAACTAAGTATTTCAGAGAGCGTAGGCCAAGCTTTGCTGCAGTAACACTCCTCAAACTCCAAGTGCTAAAAGCAATGAGAAAGTTTCTTGCTCATTCTATGTACTTAACAAAGGGCAGTATTCAGCCCTAATCCTTTAAGCCAATGCTTCTCAATATGTTGGTCTCAAACAGGACTAACAGCTACTGCCAGAATGTAAATCAAGTCTAAGGGTACCTACAAAGAACATGAGATGGACTAAACAGTGTGGTCAGTGACACAGTTGAGTTACATTTTAGCAGAAAAGCTTAAACTCATTGAGTCTGCAACAACTGTATTGGAGAACTCAAAGTTCTGGGAATAATTCATTTTTCTTTGGAAGAAAACACTGTGTACAGACTAGAAACCATGGGTTTTGCTTTAAGGTAAATTTGGCTTCAATAATCTACTCAATTAATGTTTACTGATCACATAAAATTATGTATGTACAACAAATGAATAAATAAAAGCTTCTCTGGTCTTCAAAATTTACAAGTTGGTATCGGAGAAAGGGTTTCCTAGGTGGCACCTGACAATGCAGGAGGTGTGGGTTCAACCTTTGGGTCAGGAAGATCCCTTGGAGTAGGAAATGGCATCCACTCCAGTATTATAGCCTGGAACATTCCACAGACAGCAGAGCCTGGTGAGCTACAGTTCATGGAGTTGAAGAGTTGGACATGACTGAGCACACAATGACGGAAGATAGGAAAGTGAAAATGAAAGTGTAAAGTCACTCGGTTGTGTTCAACTCTTTGTGACCCTATGGACTGTAACCCACCAGGATCCTCTGTCCATGGTTCTCCAGGCCAGAATACTGGAGTGGGTTGCCACTCCCTTTCTCCAGGGAATCTTCCTGACCCAGGAATTGAACCTGGGTCTCCTGCATTGGAAGAATATGCTTTATCATCTGAGTCACCAAGAAACCAGGAGATAAGAATCAGTGATTACAGTATTTGCCAAGGCAATTACAAAGCTGTTATTGGAAACCTAAGTGTATTGTTTGTAAGGGAATCACCCAGAGTGACTGAAACCAGAAAAATGACTGAACACTATGCTAAGAAGCTGTAATATTACTGATGAAAGTGAAAATTGCTCGGTCACGTCTGAATCTTTGCAACCCCATAGACTATACAGTAATTTCTCCAAGCCAGAATACTGGAGTGGGTAGCCCTTCCAGATTTCTCCAGGGGATCTTCCCAACCCAGGGATTGAACCCAGGTCTCCTGCATTACAGGCATCTTCTTCATCAGCTGAGACACAAGGGAAGCCCAAAAACACTGGAGTGGGTAGCCTATCTCTTCTCCAGGGGATCTTCCTGACCCAGTAATCAAATCCGTCTCCCACATTGCAGGTGGATCCTTTACCAACAGAACTATCAACGAAGCCAGTTTTACTGATGGCGACACCTTATTATCAGACTTGTATCCATCACCATGAGTCCAGGCATTTTGGGATATCATTAAGATTGAAGTATTGTTGGATTTCATAGTTGGCACTAGTAGTAAAGAATGTACCTGGCAACTCAGAAGAGAGGGTTTGATCCCTGGGTTGGGAAGATCTGGAGGAGGAAATGATAGTATTCTCGCCTGGAAAATCCCATGGGCAGAGAAGCCTGACTACAGACCATGGGGCCCACAAAGAGTGGGACACAGCTGAACACACACAAATTTGCTGGACAGCTGGTTTTAACTGTAACTAGACTTTCCTCCACCTACTCATTTAGGAGTTAATCACTATTTTAATCTTTACAACTACCCTAAAATAGTTACTTTTGATATACAACGGAGCTGAGAAACATACTTAGTTTAACTGAAACATGGTCAAACCTGGCTTTGAATCAAATCTTAATCCTTAGTCTATTTGTACTGCTTCTATGGCCAAAACTTTACTCTGTAACCAATACTAGCTCCCTTCAAAAATGATTCATAAGTTGTAGTCCCCAACCAAAATCCCTCCCTACCCAGGTATTCTGGTTAAGGAAGCCTCTGCTTAAGTTACACTTGGCCTAGCAGTTTCATTAGGTATGTATGGGCCCATTTAGCTCAAATTTTTATAAGAGAATCTGGACTTTTATGGGAATCTTGTGGTTTTAAGTATCACCTGGAATTTTGAAAAATCAGTGGAGGAAAATATACAAAATTGAAAAAAAAAATTGTGGTGATTTTAAAAATTCAAGCCAACATTAAAAAAAAAATTAAACTGGATGAAATCACACTTCTGTGAACTTGCAATGGTTAATTTTACATCAAGTTGACTGAGAAATGGTGTCTAGATACCTGTCTATACAATATTCTGGATAGTTCTGCGAAGGTATTTTTGGGGATGAAGATTCCTTTTCCCCTTCAGCTACACTGCACAGCTCACAGAATCTTAGTTTCCTGACCAGGGAGTGATTTGACCAGGGCAGTGAAAAATGCCAAGTCATAACCAGTAGACTGGGAATTCCTGAGATTACCATTTAGTTTCAGTAAAACTTACTCTCTACATGAGCAGGCCACATCCAATTAGTTGAAGTAATTAACAGGAAAAGAGACTTCTGAGGAAATTCTGCTAGCAGAGGGTTTGCAATTGGAACATCAACTCTTCTTTGTGTCTCCCACTTTGTTTATCCCATGACTGTTGACCTGACAAACTCACAATCCCAAGAACCAATTTCTTAAAATAAATCTCTCTATAGACACGTGGTGGAGAAGGCAATGGCAACCCACTCCAGTACTCTTGCCTGGAAAATCCCATGGACGGAGGAGCCTGAAAGGCTGCAGTCCAAGGAGTCACTGAGGGTCAGACAGGATTAAGTGACTTCACTTTCATGCACTGGAGAAGGAAATGGCAACCCACTCCAGTGTTCTTGCCTGGAGAACCCCAGGGAAGGGGGAGCCTGGTGGGCTGCCGTCTATGGGGTCGCACAGTCGGACAGAACTGAAGTGACTTAGCAGCAGCAGCATAGACACATGGTATTGGTTGTTTCTCTGGAGAACGTCAATACAAAAACTAAAAAGTTGTCTAGTCTCTATCATTAAGAGCCAGCCCACTGAAGTCCTTTTATAGGGGATGGGTAAAGTGCACTCCTATTTCAGGAGATGAGATGGCTGGATGGCATCACCAACTTGATGGACGAGTCTGAGTGAACTCCGGGAGATGGTGATGAACAGGGAGGTCTGGTGTGCTGCGATTCATGGGGTCGCAAAGAGTTGGACACAACTGAGCGACTGAACTGAACTGAAAGGAGATTTTTCTCTCATTCATGTATACCACTCAAATACTTAATGCAAAAAGACAAATCTAATAAATGACATTTTCTATCTTGACCCTGCTATAAAATAAAATACATTACTTTTGGCTCTTGATACAAATTGTAAATCAGGGAGGAGGGAGGGAAGCAGGTCCTAGGACTTGCCAGGACATAAAATGTTTAATATAGCTCAATGAATCTCAAAATAGGAAGGAGGCTCTAGTACCCTTTCCACCAAGAAAATCCAGACAGCTAAAGTTGTAATTTAGCAATGATTCAAACAAAAAATTAAAAATAATTTTATGAACCCTAAACTCTTATTCATGCTTCTGTGGTTCCCAAAGGTAGAAATCCTTAATATCATACAGAAAATCTCCCCAAGCACAGAATACCATGACTTATCACTGATACAATTACTAATCAGAGCCATCTCACAACCCATTTCTCCTAGTCAAAGCATCAGAATAAAAAGGGGAGTACTTCCTATATTATCTCACATGCTATTACAATTCATTTCAAATATTCTTTTAACCTAAACAAGTAATATTGGTCAGTAGCACATCTATGAAGGCAAAATTTTCAGTGTTATGGTATAGAGGAAGAAAATGAAGCTCTCGAACTTAAAATCTCCATACACCACTGATTTTCCTAATGTTTAATTATCACTCATGGAGAAAAATGAATCTACTCCTTCAAAGTAAAAAACATAAATAAAGACTAAAAAGACATCTTTTTTCCTCCCTTCAAAATAAAAATCATAGGATAAGTCTGCACTTCTCTTTTATAATCAATTGCTGACAAATTCCCGACCCATGAATCCAAAAAAAAAAAAAAAAGAAAGAAAGAAAGAAAGAAAATAAAATCAGATTTTAAGACCAAGAAACAAGTTAAATCAAATACATATTTAATTAAGGAACTAATAATGCAGTATTACCCAAACAAAATGCAAGCACATGTTCAATTATCATGTTCCATATTTCAGAGAAGAGGCATTAAGGATTTATGCCATAAGTTTATTTACAAACATATCTAGGATGCTGAGTTCAAGGGACTGATCCTTTTAAGAGACTGCACCTCGTAATATGCTCCTCTTCCTATCTGTGAATAAAAACACAAAAAATTAATAACATTTAAAATCAAATTTAACAGAAATCATGCAGTTTCATTAATGTATTGCCTGTCCTTCAATTTATGAATGGTGCATCAGAAAGCGTTTACAGTATCATGACTTTACTCATACTGATTTGCTTCATCATATGCACCAAGTAATGGCTTGGATAAATCATTTCCCTTCTAAAGTAGGACAATTTAAGTCCTTTTCTAAAGTATATTTTGGAATGTATTCCAATCAACCCACAGAGCCTCCTATAGTGTTGTTTTTGATGAAAATTCTAATTACAATATTAACCTTCTCACTCAGTGGTGCTTTAGCTGCCAAGTCGGGTCTGACTCTTGCGATCTCATGGAATATAGCTCACCAGGCTCCTCTGTCAATGGGATTTTCCAGGCAAGAATACTGGAATGGTTTGCCATTTCCTTCTTGCTCAGGGATTCTACTAATTTTGCAGCACACATGATTCCTTCACGTAGATACTAACATATACCACCCTCAAAACAGATGAACATTAATCAGTTTACTAGAACTTTTCCTGGTCAAGAACCTCAGCTCTGCAACAAGACTGTCTAGATATAATTCCTGGTCCACCAGTGCTAGCTATGGAATACTATGCAAGCTGTCATTTTTTTTTGGTCTCAAATCAGGTTAACACCTCACAGTCTTGCCTGGGAAGCAATCTGAGCTTATTAATATTAGGTGTGCCTAATAAACAGCAGCATTCAATAAACACTGGCTTTCAGGCAAAGATATGTTTGTCTATAGGTTTAACCTGTCTCCCACCAATGTCACACGCCCGCTTAACTTCAGTATTTGTGATTTTGAGGGGGGTGGGTGGTAAAGGAAGAAAGGAATAAAGGAGAAACTTCTGCAAAGGTTATAATTCCATTAAATTTACCTGTCTCATGGATTACTTTTTAAGCAGCTGGTGTCTTACTATAAAGAAAGGTGCAGCAAATCCAGACCCAAAGAACAAAGTCATCATAGCTAGTAACCTCCACTTGTTTTCCACTGAAAATGGTATATTCTGTTGGGGAACAAAAGAGAACAAACAAGAAATATTGAAGTTCAAATCATCTCATTTTACAGATTAGAAATAAGTACAGAGGAAATGCTAATTTTTATATAATCAGGTTATGTATCCCTGGTCAAATACCTGAGCTCTGGAACAAGACTGCTTGGATAAAAATCCTGGTCCATCATTGCTATGTATGGAATACTAGGCACCTTAATCATAGCACTTTTAAACATCTTTAAAATCATATGACCTTCACCGCAAACACTGTATGGTTAAAAAAAACAAAACAAACAAAAAAAAAACCCTCCTCTTCGACTCTCTCTCTCTACACACTTTCCAGGCCTCAGGATAACCCCAGGAGGCTGTTACAGCTAACTACCCGCTTGAAGCTATTCATAATTAAAGCAAAAACCAACTTCAAGGTCGGTTAATACTTGTAATTTCGTCAATTCGTTTAAGACTAACCCCACATCAAAGGCCCTCACAACCCCGAGTTTTCAATGACCTTCACTTCGAAGCCGGTGACCTTTAGCTAGGTTTTAAGCCACAATGCCTGCAGTCAGAGGTTGTAAGGTCCCCCGAATTTTGAAGGGCAGGGTGGGGCGCGCAGGGGAAATGGGGGGAGCGCTAGAGCGAGGTAAGGCCCCTGGCTTCATTTACTGAAGCCTATTCCTGACTACAGCGCGCAGTCACACTCCTGAACTTTCTCCCGGGTCCCCGGGGGAAGCGGAATNTTTTGAAGGGCAGGGTGGGGCGCGCAGGGGAAATGGGGGGAGCGCTAGAGCGAGGTAAGGCCCCTGGCTTCATTTACTGAAGCCTATTCCTGACTACAGCGCGCAGTCACACTCCTGAACTTTCTCCCGGGTCCCCGGGGGAAGCGGAATGCTAGTCGACGTCCCAGTTCAAAACCCTGGCTTCTCATTTCTCTCTTCACGTCGCATAGTAAGCCTTGGAGTTCAGTCAGTAGCGGCCAAGTGCCCCCTACCCAACGAAGCAGGCCCCTTCCATACTAACCTTCCCTGGACCCTCCTCATAGTGGCTCCGACGAATCACAGAGGTTGTGAACCTCCGGATGCTCTGTCCCAACATAGCGCTGTTGGACCCTTTACAAAAGATCCAGAGACCGCAGGGGGAAGAAATGGCGGCTGCAAACCTACCGCTNACCCTCCTCATAGTGGCTCCGACGAATCACAGAGGTTGTGAACCTCCGGATGCTCTGTCCCAACATAGCGCTGTTGGACCCTTTACAAAAGATCCAGAGACCGCAGGGGGAAGAAATGGCGGCTGCAAACCTACCGCTTCTTGCCTCACGACCTTGCTCCTCTAACTGCAAGGATCGAAAGGGAAGATGGGAAATCTGGCACAGTTCTCGGAAAACGCGAGAAAACGGCGCTCTAAGGATTGTGGGAATTGTAGTTTAGAGTACCGCGGCGCATTGTCGGCCCTGAAGGATTGTGGGAAACATAGTCTGGCAGCAGATTCTCACGGTGATTCTTTTAGAGCTGAGTTCTTTAGGTTTGTTTCTAAAACGATTTTACTGAAGTTAACGAAGCAGTTTACGTATGTTCTAGTTTATGGAAAAGGAAAATAAACCTCTCCCTTTTCTTTTTTTGTGACTGTATGCTAAGTGTTTCTAATTTGCACTACTACGTCGCTATGAGATGTGTGAAGAAAGCATAACAACAAATAATCAAACAATATGCAGTGCAAAGGATTTCAGAGAGAAAACTGAGTTGAAGTGCCAAGGGAAGGGTTATTGGAAGTAAGAGTAGTTGCTCAGTCCTGTCGGACTTCCCCCCAGACTCCTTTGTCCATAGAATTCTCCAGGCAAGAATACTAAAGTGGATTGCCATTCCCTTCTCCAGAGGATCTTCCCATCCCACGGATTGAACCTGAGTCTCCCGCATTGCAGGCAGATTCTTTACTGTGTAAGCCACAAGGGAAGCCCACCTCCCACCCCCCACNGCAGGAGGAGAAGGGGACTACAGGATGAGATGATTGGATGGCATCACTGACTCGATGGAGATGGGTTTGGGTGGACTTTGGGAGTTGGTGATGGACAAGGAGGCCTGGCATGCTGTGGTTCATGGGGTCACAAAGAGTTGGACATGACTGAGCAACTGAACTGAACTGAACTGATACTTTACACACAACTTATTCAAGAAATTAAATAAGGTGGTCTTATTTCATTGCATAATATTTTAAATGAGTTAGAAGCAGGAGATCCTGACTTCTATACTAGGAATTTAGAAATAGTGTTATAGACTGACATTTAATATTTCAAAGAATTTCTGATTGAAGTAGTTTTTATTCTTAATTATGAATATTTCATAAAATTGAATGAAATTATGAACTCACATAGTAACTATATGGACAAGTCTATGTCTTCAGTTTTTCAATTATAGCTTGGAAGAAATTCATGGCTTTATCAATGAAATATTCCAAATATACAGGAAGCAGAGAGTGTAGCATAATGAGTAATGGTGGATTAACAATGTGAAGTCATTCAGTCGTGTCCGACTCTTTGCAACCCCATGGACTGTAGCCTACCAGGCTCCTTCCTCCATAGGATTCTCCAGGCAAGAGCACTGGAATGGGGTGCCATTTCCTTCTTCAGGGATTAACAATATCTTCTAGAATTTATTTCCTCCTCTAGAAATTTCCTTTCAGTTTCTGTGGATTTTTCTAATTGGCTATTTGCTTTTTCTTGTTAATTTTTAGATTCTTTATAAATTTCATCTAACAATTCTTTGTTGCCGATATTAATAACAAACATCTTCTCTTAGTCTGTATCTTTTGTTTTCAGTTTATTTTGAAATGATTGTAGTTTCACAGGAAGCTGTAAAAATAATATAGAGAAGTCCCCTGTATCCTTCACCTAGTTTCCCAGAATATAACTACAGAACAATATCAAGACCAGGAAACTGACATTAGTACAAGGTGTGTGTATGGTTCTAAGTCATTTATCTTTGATATGCCAGTTTGTATCCACTGCCACAGTCAAGAGAGAGAACTATTAACACAGACATTTCCATCATGCTATCCCTTTTATCCACAATGCCTAACTCCTGGCAACTATTAATCTGTTATCCAATCCTATAATTTTGTTATTTTGAGGAAGTATATAAGTGAAACCATACAGCATGTGGCTTTTTTGAACTAGCCTTTGCAACTGAGCGTAATTTTCTACATAGACCATTATGTCCCCCATTCGCATCTGCATGTCTTGGTATTCTTTTCTTGCTTTATGACATTAGCTTAAACCTTCAATATGTTTAATAGCAATGGTGAGAGTGGATATCATGTCTTTTCTTGATCTTTGGGAATAAGTATTAAGTTTTTCATCATTATATATCATTTTGGCTGTAGGGTTTTTGTAGATATTCTTTATCAAGTTTAAGTTCCCTGTTTTATGAGAGATTTTTTTTTTATCATGCATGAGTGTTTTAATTTTATCAAATGAGTTTTCTACAGCAATTGATTTCATCACAGGATTTTCTTCTTCAAATTGCTAATACAATGAATTACATTGTTTGATTTTCAAATACTGAACCAGTTTTACATCTTTGGAATAAATTCCATTTGGTCATATTATATGATTCTTTGCATATATTGTTGAACTCTATTAGCTAATATTTTGTTAAGGATTTCTGTATCTATATTCATGAGAGAAAATGGACTGTAGTTCTCTTTTTATTTTTTTAGTATTCTCTTTGTCGAGCTTTTGTATCAAGATCATATTAACTTCACAAAAGCTAAGGGGTAGATTGTTGATTTGAAAATATCCTTTTTTTCCCTAATGTAAACATTTAGTGCTATAAAGTCCTCTCTGCTCTGCTTTAGCTGTGTGCCACAATTTTTCATTTTTAATATATAAAATTAATTATTAGAGATAATGACTAGTTAAATTTATCAATATATTTTAATCAATTCCAGTACTTCCTTAAATTGTTATATCTATCTAAAGNAAGTCCTCTCTGCTCTGCTTTAGCTGTGTGCCACAATTTTTCATTTTTAATATATAAAATTAATTATTAGAGATAATGACTAGTTAAATTTATCAATATATTTTAATCAATTCCAGTACTTCCTTAAATTGTTATATCTATCTAAAGATAGTATAAAATTAAATTTAGAGTCATATTGATCCAAATACTTACTATCATGTAGATATAGGCAAAGAGTAATTTGGTAATGTAAGCAAATTGAAAACAGAGGAAAATAACTCATGAACATGTATTTAAGTTCAAAAAAGTGGAAGTTGGATAATGGATAATTTCATCTGAAGAATTAGATAACAGTCTTTTCCTCTTTTACTTATATATGGTTACTTTAAAAATATTTTTAATGTCTTTATAGTGCATAATTTGGGAAACACGTAGTTTTATATCAGGACAGTTTTATCATGCTATCACTTCAGCTGAAAAAGTTGGGGACTGAACTTGATTATAATAATTGTTTCTAGAAAACTGTGGCTCATTGACATTCAAATTGTAAATAAAAAGTCATTAGATTTATTGAGCCTTGTTCCTGCTTAACTATATTGTCAAGTCTGCACATCAATAATCTCAGATTAAAAGTCAGAAAAAGATTCAGGACTCAGTGAAAAAAAAAAAAGACCACAGGTGTGAAAGGAATGATGTTTTCAGAGTTAGTCCAACTCCTTCCTGACTCAGATAAGCAATTTTCTTTTATGTTCACAAACAGCAGGGCTTATATTGCTTTTGCACTTCTCCAAAATAATAGGCATTCGATTTTCATCTTTGCTAGTTTTCATTGTGCTGTGTTTATGCCAAAACAAGATAGGAAGCAAATAGTTCATTTAATTTAATTATATTTATGCTTAAAAAACCCCCTCAATTTGTATGTTAGATCCCACATCAGTTTCTTCCATTAAATTCGGAAAATATTTATCTACCTATTATATATAAAAACTTTGACAGACATTGTCTGAGGTATAAAGACTAAATATTGTCCTCAAACCATTCTTGGTCATCTCTAATGATTCCAAGCATTCAGGAAAAAGGAAGTAAACCTGTCCTCTTGGTTGCTGTATACAATTTAACCATTTTAAAGAAATTGCTACAAGTCTGAAAGGAGGACAATCAAGCTTCCATATTTTTTTTCTAAATGGAAATCAGCTGAACTTTGGAACAAAATATTTTTATACTGCTAAGCTACTCAGTGAGAATGAAACAACAATTGCTTTTGGAATGATTATTCATAAGATAATGTTTCTTTTATTCTTTTGATAGTAAACAGATTGTGCTATGTGTAAACTTTGTTTCTTATAAATGTCAATTGAGCCTTAAGGCCAAATGTTTTCTCATGTATGAAACCACCTCTTATCTAACATAAAGATGTTTTTCACACTTCAGAATGCTGACTGATCTGTAAATACACATATTTTAGAATATCTTGGGATTATTACTTGTTTAACTTTGGCTCAAGCAGTATAAGAACACTTAGGCAGATTTTCTGTATGAGTCTATAAAAACAACAATGAGCCATTGCTGTTCAAGGTGGATGTCTTTCATTTTGTTTATTGAATCCTATCTCTGTTTGGGTAATACATAGCTGCAAAACAATGCCATTTCCAAAATGCACTACCTGTGTCAGTAAAGGAAATCAGAAGATTTGAAAAAGTAGGATTGATGTTCAACTTTTTGCTTAATATTCTCTCTAATACACAGTTATACTGAGTATGGAATATAATGTGAAGCTTGGTTTTTCCTATGGCACCAGAATATATTTTCTTTATAAGAAACCAATCTACAGATCATTTAAATACCAGAATACTGAATACCCTAGTTCACAGATGAGAATCCCTACTTTTGTGTGACAAAATACATTTATCTTTACCTGTAAGATCTAATTTTCTTGTCATGACAACTCTGCTTTTTAAAATTTTCCATTGGAGTATAGTTGTTTTATGATACTAATATTATGTTAGTATCTGCTATGCAGCAAAGTGAATCACTTATACATATACATATATCCTCTACCTTTTTGGATTTGCTTCCCATTTAGGTCACCACAAAACATTAAATAGAGTCCACTAAGCTATACAGTAGGTTCTCATTAGTTATCTACTTTATACATAGCAGTATGTGTATGTTAATCCCAATATCCCAATTCATCCCACTCTCTCTTCCCCACTTGGTATCTTGATACACTTTGTTCTGTGTAACTATCTCTACTTCTGTTTTGCAAAAAGTTCATCTCTACCATTTTTCTAGATTCCACATGAAAGCAATATTATATGATATTTGTTTTTCTCTTGCTGACTTACTTCACTATTTGACAACCCTCATACACTGTTGGTGGGAATGTAAATTAGTACAGGCACTACAGAGGACAGTATGCAGGTTCCTAAAAAAACTAAAAATAGAACTACCATATGATCCAGCAATTCCACTTCTAGGCATATACCTGGAGAAAACCATAATTCAAAAAGATACATACACCCCAATGTTCATTGCAGCAGTATTTACAATAGCCAGGACACGGAAACAAGCTAAATGTCTGTCAACAGAGGAATGGATAAAGATGTGGTACATATATACAATGGAATATTAATCAGCCATAAAAAGGAACAAAATTATCATGATGACACTCATGTGTGGTCATACACACTCACACATTCACAAAAATACAGAGCCCCTGACACTTTAGTAACCTTAATGGATCTGTATGTGGAATTTCAAGTGGAAAGTGTTTGAGAAAAGAAATTCTAAATAGAGAAAAATAGATGGATATATTCTCTGAATATTCAGGTCATATGAATAGTTTAAGTTAATTATATTATTTCCCATAACATCTGTGAAAGGGAGAAGATGATTACACTAAAACATTTTGTTGAAATGATGTCTTAGAAAATCACTCTAAAATATTTAGGTTCTAATCTATGAAGAGTAGGGGCGTGTTGAAGTTAGAGTAGGCTAACCTGTTTAATCAGATTAGGCTACATACTCTTAACAAATTACCTCTAAAATTTCAGTGGCTTCACAAACAAAATTTTTCTCCCTGCTCACATCATAATTCAAAGCGGGTAGGTGAGAAGCTCTACTTCATGCAGTCATTCACAGATCCAAGCTTCTTCCATCAGCTGCTAGGGCCTCAGTGTCTTCCAATGAATCCTGTGCATCTAACTTAAGATATAAGAAGGTTTGCAGGTCCAAGACTGAAAGGGCATTTCTCTTCTGCCTTCATTATCTCATAACTGATCTACACAGTCCCACCCAATCTCAGAGATTATGCATTACAGATAGTCTGGAAGAAATTTGGGATGGAAGGAGGGAGCATTTGGATATGGGGAGGCCAGTTAAAAGAGTCATTCAATGGTCTAGAGTGATCTAATGATTAGGATCTTGTTACAGAGAGGGCTAGGGAAAAACCCCACAACTTATATAATTCCATTCAGCATTTTGAGGTGATTGAATTTCAAATTCAGAGATACTGTTATGATATTGTTTAAAATGTGACTTGTGAAGAAGATAAATTAAGGCATCCCTTGTATTTATTAGAATATATGTGTTTATAGCCAGGGCTTCCCTGGTGGCTCAGAGGTGAAAGCGTCTGCCTCCAATGTGGGAGACTCAGGTTTGATCCCTGGGTTGGGAAGACCCCCCTGGAGAAGGAAATGGCAATCCACTCCAGTATTCTTGCCTGGAGAATCCCATGGATGGAGAGGTCCATGGGGTCGCAAAGAGTCGGACACGACTGAGCAACTTCACCTCACCTTCACCTCCCTATTGGCTTAGATGGTAAAGAATCTGCCTGCAATGTAGGAAACCTGGGGTTGATCCCGGGAAGGGAAGATCCTCTGGAGATGGAAATGGTTATCCATTCCAGTATTCTTGCCTGGAGAATTCCATGGATGGAGAAGCTCGGTAGGCTACGGTCCATGGGACTGCAAAATCAGACACAACTGACTAACACAACAACATAAGCAGTTTACCTGCATTAATCAGAAGTTACTGGCAGAGAAGAGACAAAGCTAGAAACATTAAGCAGTCACTTGGTTTTTAGAAATACAAAGACCCATTTGTCAAGGCAAGGGGTTTACATGTGGAAAATAAATAATAGACATACACCAAGTATAGTTATGGAAAAGAGAATCTCTAGCTGAGCACAGCAGTCCAATAGCTGAGATGAATAATCTACTTTACCACAATTACATGTACTTGAAAGAGTGAAAACAATGAGCAAGGAGCAAGTTTTCTTATTTCCCAGTTGGATAAGGAGCACGACAATGTGAACTCATTTGGCTACAAGCTTAGGAAGTTGTTTGGGTCAATCTCACCACTCACACCAAGTCCCATTTTCAGAAAAGGCTAAGAAGCCCATGAAGAAGAGGTTTATTTTTACTGCCCACACAACTAATTTTGACATCAGCTAATGGATTGTGTGGATCACAATAAACTGTGGAAAATTCTGAAAGAGATGGGAATACCAGACCACCTGACCTGCCTCTTGAGAAACCTATATGCAGGTCAGGAAGCAACAGTTAGAACTGGACATAGAACAACAGACTGGTTCCAAATAGGAAAAAGAGTACGTCAAGGCTGNTGGGATGCCTAAAAATAGACAAAGAAAACAAGATGAGAATATACTTTAATATTTACTTATGGGAATCACAGTCCATATACTGTTGGGCTCTGGTAGGAATATTTCACTAATATGAAATCTATGGAACAAGATTCAGAAAATCAGAAGTAAAGGGGGAAATATCAACTTTTTTTCACATAGAGCAGAAAAAGCCTGGCCTACCTGACAGTTCATCACAGACCAAGAGTCTTGATACATAAAAAAATAATAAACACTAGAAACCAGATTAAAATTCATATACATCGATCTTCTAGCTGTGGATTTAAGATGGGGTTTCAGCTAGTCCTAAAATAGACAAATAAATAGGGAAAATGCTAGCCTTGCCTACTGTATTTTGTCAACCATCAGATTACACTAGATGTCTTATGAGGCCTCTGGGGAAATTACCATGGTTGAAAGGAAGAGGAAATTATCTTGAAGACTGAGAGGAAGTACATATAATTTCTCTAAAGTGATTTATTATAAGAACTGGAAAAATATTTTAGAAAAGAGACATGCTCATTATGATACAGGAGAGAGACCAGGCCAATATGCCAATATAACTAAGTTTCAAAGACTATTTTTTTTTTTGGTTGCTGTTGTTTGCCGTTTAGTCACTCAGTCATGTCCGACTCTTTTGTGACCCCATGGACTGCAGCCCGCAAGGCTCTTCCATCCATGTGATTTTCCAGGCAAGAGGCAAGAATACTGGAGTGGGTTGCTATTTCCTTCTCCAGGGGATCTTCCTGACTCAGGGATCAAAGCCATGTTTCCTGTAAGTCTCCTGCATTGCAGGTGGATTCTTTAAACACTGAGCCATCAGGGAAGCCCATAGTAGTTGATATTAAAAGTGATCTTATTGAGATTTAGAAGGGAGTGTTAGGACATTTAATCTTCAATTATAGAATTAAAGTGTATTTTTCTTTAAACACAGAGCAAGAACAATGTCAAAATCTAATCAGTAATAGAGAAGATGAACTTTCCGAAAATGTAAAATAGAACAAATAAAGGGACAGGATGATCGTAAATGTGGAGGAAAGAGACAGAAGAGATAACCTTAGAGAGGGGAAACACTTGAAACCAGTGTCCACTTGTTCTTTTTAAAGTTTTTAGTTCATTCTGATCAACCTACATTCTCTGCTTAACTCTGTCTACATAGGCCTCCTTCATTATTATTCTACTGCTTCTACTATAATTGAGACCATATCTATTTCTTCAGGCTAAAGTTAGTAGTCATTTCATAGTCTTTTTTAAGTCTACTTATCAGCACCTTCGTTATTGAAAATCTTCCTTCTTTTAAGTTCCATAACACAGCACTTCTGAATATTCTACTGTTCTGGGTATTGTTTCTCAGCCCTCTTTGCTGTCTCCCCCTTTGTACAATTATCAAATACTGAAATGTGCACTGCAGTCTGGATAACCTCCTTTTTCTATCTACAGTCACATGATCTACATCTCCCTAGTGATCTCACTAATTTAGATTGTCAAATTTAGATATCAGATTCATATTTGTTATTGCTGATATTATTTGACTAGGAAATAAACTCTCAAACTTAACATGACACACCCCCAAAATTCTGTACTTCTTTATACCCATTCCTCCCTAAATTGTTCTCATTTTAATAACATTCCACAAGCCTCCTAATTACTCAATTTAGGAAAGGTAGAATCTTTTCTTTTACTGGCTTCTTCTCCTTGCCCAATCAAAACATTACTACCATCCTGGTCCAAGTCACTATATTCTTATATTTTGCCTTTTCAAACATTTCTCTGCTTTTTATTGTTCATCACTGATGACCCATTTGCTAACTAGGAGCCAGAGTAACTTTCTAACAAAGATAAGTCAGATCATGTCACTCCCTTACCTAAAAACTTTTAACTCTTTTCCACTGCACTAAGAATAATATTCAATCAGAATGACCCAGAAAGATCAGTAATAAAATAAAGAGCAAAAGGATCTGGAGTAAAAATATTAATTTCAATCAAAGTGAAAATCAAGACAATGAAGTCAGTGACCAGAGGTTAATTTTAAATTGATAAAATGAAACATGAAGTGCAAGTTATAAAATTCACAAACCTAAGAGTTTAATGAAAATGTGCAATGGTAATAGCTATAATTCAAATGTTTAACATATGTCAGGCATTATGGAAAATTAATTATTACATTTCACTTTCGGAAAACATTGATTATCAAATCCTTTTCACTGAGTAAAAAACTGAGCATCCAAGTTACACAACTCACAAGCAGTAGCACCAAGTGAGTTCTGAGTGCTTGTATAGGCTATGATTATTATAGCAAAAAAAGATAATGTAACTAAAATTATAGAATAAATTGGGAACAATTGTGGTGGGACACTTCAATTCTGCTTTGACAACTTTGAGAGATTAGATAAAAAATAGATAAAAACAAGTAAGGGTATACAGTGGTCATGTATGGATGTGAGAGTTGGACTATAAAGAAAGCTGAGTGCTGAAGAATTGATGCTTCTGTGCTGTGGTGTTGGAGAAGACTCTTGAGAGTCCCTGGGACTGCAAGGAGATCAAACTAGTCAATCCTAAAGGAAATCAGCCCTGAATATTCACTGGAAGGACTGATGCTGAAGCTGAAACTCCAATGCTTTGGCCACCTGATGTGAAGAGTTAACTCTTTGGGAAAGACTCTGATGCTGGGAAAGATTGAAGGCAGGAGAAGAAGGGGATGCCAGAGGATGAGATGGTTGGATGGTATCACTGACTTCATGGACATGAGTTTGAGCAAGCTCCAAGAGTTGGTGATGGACAGAGAAGCCTGGCGTGCTGCAATCCATTGGGTTGCAAAGAGTTGGACTTGACTGAGCAACTGAACTGAACTGAACTGAACTTAAGGGTATAGAAAAGTTTGAATTATGTAATTGTTATGGGAGGACCTCAAGATAATCTCCCAAACTGGACCTGATTTTGTTTCCTGTTTTGTAGGGAAAGAAGAGATTTAATTGGTTGAAAGTATTACTTTCAAACAAAGTAAGTTAAGGCCTATGCATCCATTCCAAGAAATAAGTTGTATGTATATATTAGTGAAAGGAGTCTCCTTTATAGAAAGGAGACTTAAGCAGTTTTTGAAAGCCTTTTCCTGATAATTTTTTCTTGCTTGATAATTATGCTTCTAAAACTTCTTTGCTAATTTTACTTCTTTGGAGAATTATGCCATCATTGTATATATAAATATGTATATACATGTAAGATTTAATTTTGATTTTTATTTCATTGTTGTTGTTGTTCAGTCGCTCAGTTGGGTCCAACTCCTCTGTGACCCCATGGACTGTAGCACATCAGGCCTCCTTGTCCTCACCCTTTCCCAAAGTTTGCCAAAGTTCATGCCCATTGCATCGGTGATGCCATCCAGCCATCTCATCCTCTGATGGCCTCCTCTCCTTCTCCCTTCAATCTTTCCCAGTATCAGGGACTTTTCTAGTGAGTGAGTTTTCACATCAGATGACCCCAAATACTGAAGTTTTAGCATGAGTCCTTCCAGTGAATATTCAGGGTTGATTTCCCTTAAGATTAACTGGTTTGATTTTCTTGCTGTTCAAGGGACTTTCAGAAGTCTTCTCCAGCACCACAGTTCAAAGGCATCAATTCTCTGCCTTTCTGCCTTCTTTACAGTCTAGCTCTCACAACCCTACATGACCACTGGGAAGACCATAGCCTTGACTGTACCGACCTTTGTCATCAGAGTAATGTCTCTGTTTTTCAGCACACTGTCTAGGTTTGTCATAACTTTCCTGCCAGGAAGCAATCATCTTCTGATTTCATGGCTGCAGTCACCATCTGCATTGATTTTAGAGCCCAAGAAGAGGAAATTTGTCAGTACTTCCACCTTTTCCCTTTCTATTTGCCATGAAGTAATGGGGCCAGATGATATGATTTTTGTTTTTTTAGTATATAGTTTAAAGTCGACTCTTTCACTCTCCTCCTTCACCCTCATCAAAACGCTTTTAGTTCCTCTTTGCTTTCTGCCATTAGAGTAATATCATCCACATTTCTGAGGTTGTTGATGTTTCTTGTTGTTATTTCATGGTATTAACTGTTATATGCTGAAAACATCCTCAAATTTCCACCCTGCTTTTTGAGTATTCTAATTTACACTAATTCAGTTCATATTTTGATATAGTTAAGGATGAATATTTTGATACTTTGGTAACAGCTTAGGGTGAATTACAGTGTAAATGTTATCTATGATTATAATTTACAAGGTAAAATGTAAAGATTGGCTCTCTTTAACAACTCAAATTTTTCAATATCTTATCATTCAGGGCTTTTTTTTTTTTAATGGCTACACCTACTTCACAGGAAAACTGGAAACATGAAGAAAATAGATAGTGAGGTATACCCAGATGTTTTACAGACATTGATGTATAAAAAGCACAGTCAGGAGATAGATGGAAAGCAGGTGTAACCAAGCCCAGGAGCCATAGCCATTTTGGTAATCATGACAAGGTTATCAGTTTGACAGTTCATGGTGGATAAAGTTGGAGTTTGCATATTCAATAGTGTCTGACTTTTTGTGACTCCATGGATTGCAGCCCACCAGGCTCCTCTGTCCTTGGAATTTTCCAAGCAAGAATACTGAAGTGGGTTGTCATCTCCTACTCCAAGGGATTTTCCCAACCTAAGGATAAAACCCTCGTCTCTGGTGTCTCCTGCATTGGCATGCAGGTTCTTTACCATTGTGCCACCTTGGAAGCTGTGGATAAACATAGGCTCATCCCTAAATTACAGTAGGCAGGTTTATAAAGGTTTTCTTTGCCTTTGAGTTGGCTAAGCCTTTGTTCTTGATCTAAAGTCTAACTTTTTAAGGGTTATTTCCTTTTATGACAAACAGCTACTAATCCTTTGGGAAAGGGAGTTTCTTCCCAGATTTGTGGCTATTAATACAATTTTACTAGTTAATGGGAAAATTGACAGGCACATTTAAATATGTGATAATTGGAGGTGGGGTGTTGGCAGACCTTGGTCAGAGCACCAAGGTGAACACCAACCACAGTTCTCTTTAGGTCTTCCTATTATTGTTCTCATTTTAATAACATGTGCTGCTGAAGTAGGTGCATTGTAATTGCTTCAGCCTGTAGAATCCTGTCTTGGACCTTTATTTACATAAAGAGATTGGAGAGGTAAATATATGAATAAAAAACTGAGAGTTATCCAAAATTTATGGATCAGAAATAAACTGACTTATTTGATGTTGGTTTCATCTAACTTGAATTAAGTCAAACTGATAAAGTTGAAACAAATATTAACCATCAATTTCGCATATATTTTCCTCACTCCATAGCCCATCACCTCTGGACCAGAACAGGGACTTTAAATTTGTTTGTTTCAAATTAGACACTTTAATGATATAAGTGATTAACCTCATTTCTCTCACTACTCTAAGTAAGTAATAGAGGGAAATATCTAGGTATGTGTTTGTCTGAACTTGGGAGACGTTTGTAATGATTATTGATTCATGGATGAATTAATTAAAAAAACTCTTAATCTCTACCCTGTCCTGATTCTACGAAGCAGCTTGAGTAAAAATTTTATTAGCTAATCTTGATACCCAATATGGCTTTTTCCTGCTTATCAACTGGCAGGGCTGGAATTGCCTAATAGTAGAAGGCAGTGGCACCCCACTCCAGTACTCTTGCCTGGAAAATCCCATGGATGGAGGAGCCTGGTAGGCTTCAGTCCATGGGATCGCTAAAAGTCAGACACGACTGAGTGACTTCACTTTCACTTTTCACTTTCCTGCATTGGAGAAGGAAATGGCAACCCACTCCAGTGTTCTTGCCTGGAGAAGACAGAGCCTGGTGGGCTGCCGTCTATGGGGTCACACAGAATTGGATACGACTGAAGTGACTTAGCAGTTTCTTACCAAGTAGGTGAAATTGTTCTACAGACTCTTCATTTCAGAGAAATTGATCTCTATGTAAAACAAGTGAGCACTGCCATTGACCTCAGAATAGTTAAACCAATCACAAATGGTTGTTTAACTGCACCTTGAGTGGAAAGAAAGAACAACCACATGAAGACCACAGTTTCTAAGTAGCAATTTTACTGCAAAGAACGCCAGTAGCATGTTTTATTGCATTAATGCAAATTAACACTATTAAGTGAGAGACTACATATGGATTTCAGAAATAAACTAGTTCTTCTTTTTATACATTTTTCTTCCATATAATTGTAAGATCTATAAACAATAGTACAAACTATATATTTTTTTGCTCTTTAAAAATGTGGAAAAAATGGGATACTTGTTTCTAATTTAGA
Source organism: Neotragus pygmaeus (assembly GCA_006410875.1). Taxonomy (NCBI): domain Eukaryota; kingdom Metazoa; phylum Chordata; class Mammalia; order Artiodactyla; family Bovidae; genus Neotragus; species Neotragus pygmaeus. Next base: position 1,273,413 of record SJYV01049496.1, read on the forward strand.
AATTCTTAACAATTTTTAAGATGTGACATTTTTCTTTTCTACCTGTTCTTTACATTAGGTACTTGCCAATATTAATGTATACATTTATACGGTCATCCATCAATTAATTATCTGTAGTAGAACTTTTCATAAACCTCTTCTTAATCAATTTAGATGAATTAAGCTTTCCACACAACATATGCTACCTAATGCCCTTGGCATGGTAAAAGTGTATTACTCATAGTATATGCTCTATTTCGCCATGGAATATTTACTTCTAGCAATTGGACTGATGACTTCCTGCAATCACAAAAGTTTAAACAAATATAATGTAAACTGATGAAATATCTAAAGAAAAAGCCATTGTAATGAAATCTAAAATGAATGCTTTGGAAAGACTTGATATATGTAAATAGCTAAAAATTTTGTTATGATTATAAAAAGCTGAAGAAACAGTAAAAAGTTGGAAAGGTTTGACTCTCATATTGCCTTATAAATGTGTTTAGTTCTATTTTTACTTCAAAGACCCTGACATTGGAAATTGGAGATGATGCATTAGAGATGGTTTATACAAGAAAGTCTGGTCAATATTCCAATTTATATCTGGCCAATATGAAGTTGGTGAATGGATGCTTATATTTTAAGGCAAAATGTGATATACAATGTTTTTAATCTAATTCCTTTATGTATATTTTTATTTCCTTTATGTATATTATCTTTATGTATATGCTGTATTTTTAAGATTTGTTAAATACTTTAATGAACTCATTTTTTACCTTTCTTATATCATTTCCCTTTGATATTCTTTTCTAAGAATTATAGTTAATTCACAATGCTTCAAGTATACAGAAAAGTGATTCAGTTATACATATGTGTGTGTGTGTGTGTGTGTGTGTGTGTGTGTGTGTGTGTGTATGTTCTTTTTCAGGTTGTTTGATTTCAACCTATAATGAAATGAACTCTTTTATTGACCTACACACTATGACTACAGCTCATATCTGTGTATCTGTTTGTAGCCTTTTTCAATAAAGAATGAAACCTGCATGATCAAAGCCATCACCATAATATTATCTATAATTATACCAAACATTAAAATAATACATTTTTAATTCTAGAATTTATATTCTTTATCATCATATCATCAAATGAAAATACTCTTAATAAGATGTGGGCAAATAAAAAGTTTGTCTTCTCTCCTTGCATTCAAATTCTAGGTGTCAATTTCTGTGTCTCTTGCTATGTTAGTTAGACTGCTGGGCTGATTGGAAACTATTTTTGTATCAATATTATTACAATAGTGAAAGAATCTAAATTTATTTTTCTGTAATTACTCATAATAAATCTATATTTTAAATTTGAGTCTAAATCAACAGCATTTTTATGGCACTTTGCTTCTTCCTGAAATTGCAAAAAACATCTGTTCATTATCACATGACTTTTCTACCTTTGTTTTGGAGCTATTACTTTTCTCCATCTATTGATTGTAGTCTGATCTGTATCTCTGTATCGTGGCAAAAGCCAATTACAACTCTATCTTGCATTGACTTGTTATCTGTCTGTGCATTATTTTATTAATTGGTTCCGTGGTTCTAGTTAGGAGTTTTTCATTTTGTGGGTAGAGAATGACTTCCAGTTTGAATCAGAGGTATGAAATGATCCTATAAGACAGAGCCTAGGAAGCTGTATGTCCTGCATTAATAAATTAAACATGCCCTTTGGCTGTAGCATCTTGAAGTTTTATTACCACTGGGTAATCTTTTTATGTCACTGTTGTATAGACCATAAGAACATCTCCACATTTTCATTTTCGGTGACTGACTGGTAAGCTTAGTTAGAATTTGAAATTGAATTTTTATCTATCTTTTTAATTTATGTCTATATATTTATAAGTATTATGATTAAAAAATATATATGATGTATGACACTCTCTCTGTATATATTTATTTCCTAATACATAGCATGGAAGGGATATGACTGACCACTTCTCACAAAAAGCAAAATTGATGGTCTGATAAATAAAGGGTAATAATATATGTTTTTCCACTAAACATGATCTGAATTTGCTATTTATTTGTTGTTTAGACACTAAGCTGTGTTTGACTCTTTTTTGACCTCATGTACTGTAGCCCACCAGGCTCCTCAGTCCATGGGATTTCTCAGGCAAGTATACTAAAGTGGGTTGCCATTTCCTTCTCCAAGGGATCTTCCCAACCCAGGGACTGAACCAGGGTCTCCTGCCTGGCAGACTGATTCTTTACCAGTGAGGCACCAGGGAAGCCCATTTATTTTATAGAGACATGGAAATGAGCAACAACTCCTGAATATACTATGAAATTCTCATTATGATTCTAGAAAAAAGTTCTGTGTATCTGCGAATGATAGTTTATCATAATAAAGCAATGTTTATGTAGTTCTTCAGTCCGTGGTGGCAGGTTTCAGCCTGTCTTCCTTTGCTACTGATTTTATTTTTACTTTTATCTGGAGTGAGAAGTAAATACATAAGTCTTCAGAATGAAAAATACATCTTTTCTATCAAGCTCAAACAATATCACATAATTGTGAAATCCACAACGATATGACATTAAACCTAGGGATTTACTTCAAAGAGAATTATTTTAAGAAGATCGCTGACAAAATTCTAGAAAAAAACTTATCTAAGGAAGATAAAGCTATTTTCTATTGCCTACAATTTTTTCTACTTCTCTTTAATTTTTTTAAAAGGTCTTATATAGATTCTTTATATCTGATAAAATTCCACACTATTTTCTTTATATCTGATACAATTCTTGGTGTACAGATGGTCCTCCTGAAACTTTAAGGTTTGACACAAACTCAGAGATTTTTAATGTTTACATTTACTTTTTCACTCTCCTTTTTCAATTTCATCAAGGATTTTTAGTTCCTCTTCACTTTCTGCCATAAGGGTGGTGTCATCTGCATATCTGAGGTTATTGATATTTCTCCCAGCAATCTTGATTTCAGCTTGTGC
>SJYV01049496.1:1276425-1293485 GCA_006410875.1 Neotragus pygmaeus
GGTGCTGGGGAAGACTCTTGAGAGTCCCTTGGACTGCAAGGAGATCCAACCAGTCCATTCTGAAGGAGATCAGCCCTGGGATTTCTTTGGAAGGAATGATGCTGAAGCTGAAGCTCCAGTCCTTTGGGCACCTCATGTGAAGAGTTGACTCACTGGAAAAGACTCTGATACTGGGAGGAATTGGGGGCAGGAGGAGAAGGGGACGACCGAGGATGAGATGGCTGGATGGCATCACGGACTCGATGGACGCGAGTCTGAGTGAACTCCGAGAGATGGTGATGAACAGAGAGGCCTGGCATGCTGCAATTCATGGGGTTGCAAAGAGTCAGACACGACTGAGCGACTGAACTAACTAACTAAATACTCTTAAAAACTTTTTCTGTTTTACTCAACTATAAAATTTGTATGAAATGTGGGTAAATGCATACTTTTATAATTTCACTGAAAGTTTTGAAATTTCAGCTTCTATTTTCTATCCTTTCTGCATCAAAATTTTATAGCACATTATATTCATATTTTATGGAATTGGATGAAATAAAAAATAAAATCTGAAGAACATAAAAATGCGTTAATCACTGTTCTTGGGCAATAAATTTTAATGTTAGAGGCATCATCTTTAGATCATCTAAAGCAGCATTTCTCCCTGGATGGTCTTCTGCCAGTGTCAGACTACCAGTATCAGACTCAACTGGGTCTTGGTGAAAATTGAGATTCCTGAAGCTCTTACTTATAAAATTAAGTTTCTGGGGATGGGGCAGAAAAATCTGTATTTAAAAAACTCAGGGTGATTTATTTTACATAAGCTAAAATTTTGAAATCAATAATCAATGTTTGTAATGAAGTTTAATGGAATCATTTAAAGCAGACTTTAATAGTCTTTGTGTAAACAGCCCTACAATATTTAAAGTATGCGTGCATGTGTGCTCAGTTGCTGTCCTGTCCAACTCTTTGTTACCTCATAGACCATAGCCCACCAGGCTCCTCTGTCCATAGAATTTTCCAGGTAAGAATACTGGAAGGGGTTGCCATTTCCTACTCTAGCGGATCTTCCCACAGAGATCAGACTGTGTCTTTTGTGTCTCCTGCATTGGCAGGTTGGAGTATAATTTGATTTAAAGCAAATTGTAGCAGCTTTACCTGAAGGAAAGGAGGCAACATTATGTGATAGTATCATGTTTAAACCCCAAAGGCTCTCTTATTTACCCTATCTTTGGACTTGGAAATCCTTTTCTGTAAATATTTTAGGTTTAAAAAAATTAAGATTGAGTTAAAATTAAAATGCCCTTTTAAGAAAGGAATAATTTATGGCTATAACACTTTATCATGAATTATATTATTAGAATAATTTCTGTAACATAGCAGGATCTCAATGCTTGAATCAGAAATAGTTGAGTGTTACCTGTAGAAAGAGTTCAGAGCATAAGGAAACTCAGTTAAACACAGGCTGAGAAAACAGTCTATCAATTCAATTCACAAAGGATTCTTGAAATTGTACTAGATTTTATGGGAAAGCTCATAGATAAACTTTATCCCCCAACATGAGATTTAAAATGCATAAAAGAAGTAAGCTATCTTCCAGTATATTCCATTAAATTAGGTGTACACTGCCACAAGGAATGTATGAAGAGTACAGAGGAGGCAGCAATCCCTCAGCTGCAATAGTTCATAAAGTTCTTTGGAGGACCTAACACTTAATCCTGACCATTAAAGTGGAAAAAATTAGGATATATGGAAACTTCAGGGGAGAATCTGATACCATTGGATGTGGATGTGAGAGGAGCCAAGTGTCCACTAAGGGAGAATGAAAGCTTAGAATAGAGAACTAAATGAACACTGACAACAAAACACATTTCCCCCCTCATATCAAGGTTTTAGAACATTCAAATACATGGTTCTGTGTATGACATGGGAAATGAAATGAGAAACTGAAATCTGTGGTTTTAATCTAGTCAAAATCTCTGCTATATAGTAACTTTACTCAGGCAGCCAGTACAGTAAGTGGACCCATGTTCTGAGGGGCATTTTAAGGTTGACATTATCTCTTCATTGTTGTACGCCTAAAATATTTTTATTTTTGCGTCTTTACCAAAACAATGCTTTTTCTAGAGCCAGACCTCTATAGATATGAGAGAAAGTTAGAACCTGGCCTTTATGCCAGAAAGGACATTCAAATTGCCCATTATTATATAGCAAGCATAGAGACATTTCCAAAGAGGTTCCAACTTGTTCACTAATGTCAATAACAAAGCAGAAGACAAAAAGTTACAGCTGTTATATATCTATCGTTCATGAAATGGTAGCACGCCAAAGGTTTGAGAAGAATAATGCCCTCTGAAACATCATCAAGAACAGTTTTGAAAAAATTTTCTTCCATATTAGAAAAATCAATAAAATCTGAGGAGAATATGAATTGCAATATAATCTAAGCTTTACAATTTTTGGTTTTTATTTTATTAACTAAAAATTATCAAAGTTGGTTTTTCAAATAGTTAGGATTGGTAATATATAAGGTTTATGGATAGAATTCAGAAAATATTTAAAAGTAATAAAGCACAGAAAATGTGATTGACATAGTCTTTTGACCTTCCTTGAAGATTTACAAATTTAGTGATTTTAATTTAAAAGGTATTACTTATGCAGAATATTTAAAGTTGAAAATTTTCTCCAGATAGCCATTATATGAAAAGTCAAATAAACAGACATTGTGAATGAAAAATCATTAACCAAAATTAGATATATGAACACATTTATAAGACTGACTTTGTAGGCTAAAATCTAAAGAAAGAAATAGAAAATGTATTTCACAACCTGCAAAAAATTCGAGGGATAAAAAAGATAAAGCAAACAGCATTAACAGTGGAGTAAATATACTAATTTTGAGGCAGAGGGAGAGGGTAACTGCCCCACAATGTGGAACATCTGGTCATTGAATCAAAAATGGACTTTAATTGAAAACAGACAGATGGCATAAACACTATTAGTACAGAGAAAGCTGTTGCACAGACATAGAGATCTGGGATATTGACTTTGGCAGTACTGTCTTTACTTTGCATTGCCAATGTTATTTGAATTGAATGGAATATCAGGGAAGGTTTACCTCCTTGCCTAACATTCCTTCAGGCCTGTTCTTGCTCTTTTAAATGGGTAGACAATTATATTTTCTGTTGTGTTCAGTCACTCAGTCGTGTCCAGCTCTTTGTTACAATTACATGCTCTCATATAATTTAAAAACTAGGTAGGACATCTCTCTTTCTGATATTAGGCACACATACATACATACATTGGAAGAAAGAATATTGTCATAATGGCAATTTGCTTTTTTTTGGCAATTTTAGTTCAAATAGGAATATTTCTAACTTTTTAAAAATTAATAGGAGCTACATTCATCATTCAATGGTTCATTATTTTTAGAGATGAAAATAAGGATTCAGGAATAATTATCTGCATCTTTTTCTGTAGTGCTCATCAAAACAAGATAAGAAAGTCAAGCACAGTGAGATAATCAGCTGACAGAAATATTTTCATCTATTTTGGTTTATCAGATATGATTTAAAAAGTTGCTAGATATTTAATCACTATACTCACTTGATCATTTTTCAAATCTAATCTGTCAATTCATTTTAAATAGGCTTTGTTAAAAAGTGTTTAGTGAAAAAAAATTGCCTGCAGATAAATGTTTTTAATAAAATCCATTTTAGAAATTTCTTATTTTATGCACTGGCTTTATCTTCTAGCTTTTTGTGTAACACAGAAAGTATCAATTAAATCAGTGATTCAGATTCCAGTATTGCTTTGTCTGAGAAGCTTATGAAAATGAAGGACATTCCTCCCTGAAAAAATGCACATGCACATAATTTTAAAATACAATTTCAAAGTTCATCTTTGATCCCTTATTCTTGGGGTCCAAATATATCAGGTAGAGAATATCTGATTTCAAGTAAATTTATGAGTAAATTTTTGAGTAAATTTATCTTGTTTTGATGTGTACTATAAAAAAAGATGTAGATAATTACTCCTGAATCCTTATTTTCAGGAATCCTTATGTGTGTGTGCATGCTAAGCATCATCAGCTGTGTCCGACTTTGTGACACGACTGTAGCCCATCAGGCTCTTCTGTCCATGGGATTCTCCAGACAAGAATTCTGGAGTGGGTTGCTATGCCCTCCTCCAGGGGATCTTCCTGATCCAGGGATTGAATCCACGTCTCTTATGTCTCCTACATTGGCAGGCAGGTTCCTTACTAGTGCCACCTGGAAAGCCCCATAAATAATGTTCAATTCAGTTCAGTTCAGTTCAGTTGCTCAGTCGTGTCCTACTGTTTGCAACCCCATGAATTGCAGCACGCCAGGCCTCCCTGTCCATCACCAACCCCTGGAGTTTACTCAAACTCATGTCCATCAAGTTTGTAATGCCATCCAACCATCTCATCCTCTGTCATCCCCTTCTCCTCCCTCCCCCAATCCCTCTTAGCATCGGGGTCTTTTCCAATGAGTCAACTCATTGCATGAGGTGGCCAAAGTATTGGAGTTTCAGCTTCAACATCAGTCCTTCCAATGAACACCCAGGACTGATTTCATTTAGGATGGACTGGTTGGATCTCCTTGCAGTCCAAGGGACCCACAAGAGTCTTCTCCAGCACCACAGTTCAAAAACCTCAATTCTTCTGCATTCAGCTTTCTTCACAGTCCAACTCTCACATCCATACATGACCACTGGAAAAACCATAGGCTTGACTAGATGGGCCTTTTTTGGAAAAGTAATATCTCTGGTTTTTAATATGCTATCTAGGTTGGTCATAACTTTTCTTCCAAGGAGTGAGCATCTTTTAATTTCATGGCTGCAGTCACCATCTGCAGTGATTTTGGAGCCCCCCAAAATTAAGTCTGACATTGTTTCCACTGTTTCCCCATCTATTTGACATGAAGTGATGGGACCAGATGCCATGATCTTTGTTTTCTGAATGTTGAGCTTTAAGTCAACTTTTTCACTTTCCTCTTTCAATTTCATCAAGAGCCTTTTTAGTTCCTCTTCACTTTCTGCCATAAGGGTGGTGTCATCTGCATATCTGAGGTGATTGATATTTCTCCCGGCAATCTTGTTTCCAGCTTGTGCTTCTTCTAGCCCAGCATTTCTCATGATGTACTCTGCATATAAGTTAAATAAGCAGGATGACAATATGCCGCCTTGACATACTCTTTTTCCTATTTGTAACCAGTCTGTTGTTCCATGTCCAGGAATCCTTTATTTAACATGAATATATATGGTAGAAGCTGGATGTGGTGACAAAACTCACTTTTCTAATTACCTACTTAAAAATCACCGCTCATGTGTTTAAAAATCCTACTAAACCAGCCAACCAACCAACCAACCAACCATGATTATCTAGCTCTCTTTTCTGTTTTTGTTGTCTGAAATTTCTGCTTTACAATGTAATTAAAAGTTTGCCTCCCTCTAACTTCTATGAATTACTTCTGATTTTTTTGAATAATCTAGAACAGTTCTTTCCCTATTTTAGATCATAGAATTTTAGGTTTTTCTTAGATTCTTAGAATATTAGAGAGGAAGAAGAGACTGGATCTTATTAATCATTTTAGGTTAAATCTTTCAGTTTACAAATGATAAAATCGAGGCCCCCAAATATTTAACTAATGACATGTGTTACTTCTCTGAACAGTACTTTACAGTCATGTCCTGTGTGCTATTAACCTTACTTTAAAGCATATTCTCAGATTTCTTTATCCATCCTTTCTCCCCATTTTTTTCCCCCCAAGATTCTTCATTGGTATGGCACTAGAAATCTGTCACAGTATCCATCTGGGGCTTGAGCAGCAGGTAGGAGAACTCGTTCTAGCTTTGGAATGGCCAGTTTTATTCAACAGTGTTCTTTTCTTTTTGTAAAGCTATATTTTTAATATTTTTATATGAACACCTGTCAATTGATCAGTTTTGTACTTTTAGTTTTCCTTTTAATTTGTAAAATGTCAGACAGACTTAAAGAAGACTGAGCAAGACAAATTGGAAAAGTCAATAGAGTATTGTAAAGTAAAATAAAGTATAAGAAAATAAAAAAAAATAAAGTTGGAAAAAAAAAGAAAAAAATAAAAGCACTCAGTAATAGTTGGTTACACTTTTTGATCACTTTCTGTGTGTTAGGAACAGGATTGAGTGCATTAAATGGACTGTTTATTGCAGTCTTCCCAGGGATCTCATGCAGTAGACACTAACTGGTACTATTATTAATGAGCATTCTAAAGATGAGGGAACTGAAGTTCATACATATGAAGGCCACATAGTTTGAAGAACAAAAACTAAGGGTTTAATCTCCCGTTTCCCCAGGGCTCACAAGTTTTACCAGTACATTGCAGTACCTCATTCAATTGATGTGTAACAGCACAGATTTGCTGGTTCTACAATACTCTATTATGAAATTAAAATAAGAATTTTAAATATAGATATATATATATATATATATATATATAGCAAAGATCATATCCACCTTCCACATATTATTAGCCAAAATTCGCTTAGTTTTATTTTTCTAAGCTTTTTTCCTAGATAAAATAAATTCGTTATTTTGAGTGGTATCAGAAAATGGCAACAGTGTCAAAAGCTGAGATTTGAAGGTAATTGCCAGACATCAATTCTTCCATTAAGGAAGATATTTTCTTTCTGTTTATCAGAGTAGATAACATATAACCAGATTAACAGCTGCATTTCCACTGCTTATATAAGGCTATAAAATTGATCAACCAATACAATATTATGAAGCTTCATAATCAACACATCTTCTAATATTATTTTACTTTGAGTAAGTTATTATGTTACACGAGCCACAAATATAAAGACTGAACATACTGCAAACTCCATTTTACTGCTTTGATCAAATAAAATGTACATAATTTAATCTAGCATCTATTTAATGATATGCATAATTGCTGTTGTGCTACATGGTAATTAAACCTGAATGGACAACAGATGATTATAATTTTACATACCCAAGCTAAAATTCTATAGCTCTTCTCTTTGTAACTTCTTTCATACTTTCATGATTGCTAGTGCTGACATCACATAAAACTTAATTCTCATTACAAGCATCTGATATTATGGGGTTTTGTTGCTTTTTTGTTTTTAACAAACTGAAGTCCTGTGGCAACCCTACCTCTAACAAGTTTGTTGGCACTATTTTTCAACATTTCTTTACTTTGTGTCTGCACATCACATTTTGGTAATCTTTGCAATATTTCACACTTTTCATTATCATTTTACTTGTTATGGTGATCAGTGATCTTTAATATTACTATTGCAGTTATTTTGAGGTGCAGTGAACTGCACCCATGTCAGGCAGCAAACTTAATAAATGCTGTGTGTGTCCTGACTACTCCCACCTTTCTCTCTCTCCTCAGGCCTCCCTATTCTCTGAGACACAGAAATTAGGCTGATTAACAACTGTACAATGGCCTCTAATTGTTCAAGTGAAAGGAAGAGTCCCACTTGTCTCACTTTAAATCAAAAGTTAGAAATAATTAACTCAGTGAGGAAGGCATTTCCAAAGCTGAGACAGGCTGAAAGCTAGGTCTCTTGTGTCAAACCAGATTGTGAATGCCAAGGCAAAGTTCCTGAAGGAAGTTAAAAGTGCTACTTCAGTGGACACACAAATGACAGGAAAGCAAGACAGCAAGCAGCCTTGGTGTTGATATGGAGAAAATCTCAGTGGTCTGGATAGAAGGTCCAAGCAGCCATAACATTCCCTTAAACCAAAGGCTAATTAAGAAAAAGGCCCTAATTCTCTGTCTTAGATTTTGTCAAGGTTAATAAGAGAGATGAAGAAACTTCAGAAAATTTTGAAACTAGCATAAGTTGGTTCATGAGGCCAAAGGAAAGAAGCCATCTCCATAACACCAAAGTGCAAGGTGAAGCAGCCAACTGCTGATGTAAAAGCTGCAACAAGTTATTTGGAAAATCTAGCCAGTGTTGTTGCCTGGAGAATCCCAGGGACGGGAGCCTGGTGGGCTGCCGTCTGTGGGGTCGCACAGAGTCAGACACGACTGACGTGACTTAGCAGCAGCAGCAGCAGCTAAGATATTAATGAAGGTGGCAATAGATTTCCAATGTAGATGAANAAAAAAAAAAAAAAAAAAAACACCGTTAAATACAATTGCAAGCCATAATGGAAATGTGACTAACCTAACAATATAAAATAATTATATACAATTTGGGGTTTAGTAGAGTTATATGGTAAGTGGAAGTGTATACATGCACATGTCTTCATCTACCCAGCCAGTCTATGTCTTTTGGTTGGTGTATTTAAACCATTTAAGATAAATTATGATATGTATGATTCTTTACCATTTGCTAATTGTTTTGGGTATATTTGATTTAGATCTTTCCCTGGTATTTCCTGCTTAAAGAAGTGCCTTTAGCATTTGTTGTAAAGCTGGTTTGGTGGCTCTGAATTTTCTTAACTTGCACTTGTCTGGAAAGCTTTTGATTTCTCNATTTGCTAATTGTTTTGGGTATATTTGATTTAGATCTTTCCCTGGTATTTCCTGCTTAAAGAAGTGCCTTTAGCATTTGTTGTAAAGCTGGTTTGGTGGCTCTGAATTTTCTTAACTTGCACTTGTCTGGAAAGCTTTTGATTTCTCATTAGAATCTTCACAATGATGGGAGAACTTCTTTGGTATTATTGTTCTCCAGTTGGTGGGTTGCCCATCCACTGGGTATGGGATTTGATTTTTTCATGTAGGCACCCCACCTACCATCTCACTGCAGCTTCTCCTTTGTCTTAGGACATGATGCATGTTTCTTGGTGGGTTCCAGTATCCTCCTGTTGACGGTTGTCCAAAAGCTAGTTGTGATTTTGGTGTTCTTGAAGAAGGAGATGAGCACATATTCTTCTACTCTGACATCTTTAACCCATGAGCTAAATTCAGATTCTTAATAGCATTTATTGCAGTATCTTTATTTACATGTGTCTTTTGCCTTCTCCTCTTGATTGTAAATTCATTGAAAGAGAGCAGAAACTGTGTCATTCATTTTTGTGTTACTTGTGTATTATGGGTTGAATTCTGTCCTCCCTGACCTCCACTTTTCATACTTTTCATGGAGTTCTCAAGGCAAGAATACTGAAGTTGTTTGCCATTCTCTTCTCCAGTGAACTAAAATGGACTGGAATGGGCAAATTTAATTCAGATGACCATTATATCTACTACTGTGGGCAAGAATCCTTTAGAAGAATCCTTTCATAGTTAAAAATAAGAGTCCAAAATGCAGTACTTGGGGGTGCAGTCTCAAAACTGACAGAATGATCTCTGTTTGTTTCCAAGGCAAACCATTCAATATCACAGTAATCTAAATCTACGCTCCAAACACTACTGCTGAAGAAGCTAAAGTTGAATGGTTCTATGTTGACCTACAAGACCTCCTAGAACTGACACCAAAACAAGATGTCCTTTTCATCATAGTGGACTGGAATGCAAAAGCAGGAGGGCAAGAGATACCTGGAGCAACAGGCAGGCTTGGCCTTGGAGTGCAAAATGAAGGAGGGCAAAGGCTAACAGAGTTTTGCCAAAACACCGGTCACAGCAAACATTCTCTTCCAACAACACAAGAGAAGACCCTACACATGGACATCACCAGATGGTCAATACCAAAATCAGATTGATTATATTCTTTGCAGTCGAAGAAGGAGAAGCTCTATACAGTGAGCAAAAACAGGACCAGGAGCTGACTGTGGCTCAGATCATGAATGCTTTATTGCAAAACTCAGACTTAAATTGAAGAAAGTATGGAAAACCACTAACCATTCAGGTATGACCTAAATCAAATCCCTTTTGATTATACAGTGAAAGTGAGAAATAGATTCAAAGGATTATATCTACAGAATGCCTGAAGAACTATGAGCGTGACATGACAGCTAAGAACAACATGACATTGTACAGTGGGCAGTGATCAAGACCAAGCCCAAGAAAAGGAAATGCAAAAAAGCACAATGGTTGTCTGAGGAGGCCTTACAAGTAGCTGCAGATAGAAGAGACGCTAAAGGTGGAGAAAAGGAAAGATATATCCATCTGAATTCAGAATTCCAAGACAGCAAGGAGACATAAGAGAGCCTTCCTTAGTGATCAATGCAAAGAAATAGAGGAAAATAGTACAATGGGAAAGACTAGAGATCTCTTCAAGAAAATTAGATACCAAGGGAACATTTCACGCAAAGATAGGCACATTAAAGGACAAAAATAGTATGGACCTAACAGAAGCAGAAGATATTAAGAAGAGGTTCTAGAGATTTTTATTCAGGTATCAGAAAGTTCTACTTACTGTTTAGTTATTTCATATAGTGTAGAAGAATTATATTACTGAAGATACCTATTGACAAACTAGATAGCTGTGGAGGATTGATTTCATTCAATGACAATGTAAATAAGTTAAGGGATAAGATGTCAAATAATCCATACTCTCTCAGATTTATTTATTTTTTTTTCTACTGTTCAATCAGTAATTTTGAGCCCTACCATTAAAATCAGCTCCCTAGTGAAAGTCATTCTCTCAAAAAGCTCTAGTTGTAAATACGTGTTTTTGAAGACTGACACATTCATGTTTTAGCATGTGAAGTTTGTCAGTCATATCTGACTCTTTGTGACCCATGGACTGTAGGCTCCTCCATCCATGGGATTTTCCAGGCAAGAATAGTGGAGTGGGTTGACATTTCCTTCTCCAGGAGATCTTCCTAACCCAGGGATTGAACCCAGGTTTCCCGCATTGTAGGCAGATGTTTTACCATCTGAGCCACCCGGGAAGTTTTAGCATAGATAGGTATAATTACTGGCAAGAGCTGTGAAAATGGAAACAGCAAAGCATAGACCAAATCTGTTAGGGGATCATAGGAAGAAATTCAGGTCCCAGGATTCTGTCACAGGTATCACATTATGGTGATGCTCAAGCCTGTTGAGTCACAGCCCTTAGGGAATCTAGGGACCACAATTTAGATAAAAATGAGGGGAATACCCAAAAGACAATATAGCATACTTCACAACTTTGTTTAGGTTTGACTGTAAATCCACATCAAGTTCCAATGACTCCCATAAGAGCAGCTAAATGAACTTAAGAAAAAGTTCTTTTGTTTTTTGTTTTTAAAAAAGGAAGTTGAAAGCATTGAAGCAGATAGATAAATTCTTATTTTATAGTGCATTACAAAGAGGTGATGATTTTTACATTGTCTAGGTCAAGATTTTTCCACTTTACACTGATACTTGTTTCTAGCGTCCCTCAATCTAAAACATTTTCTAGTTCACATTATGAGACGTTTTCATTATTTCTGAGATTACTTTAGTTTTCTAATGCATTAAAATTTATCATGCATTTAGTTGCCTTGTTGTTGTTCACTAAGTCATGTTTGACCTTTAGTGACCCCATGAACTGTATCCTGCCAGTCTCCTTTGTCCATGAGAATTCCCAGGCAAGAACACTAGAATGGATTATCATTTCTTTTTCCAAGGGATCTTCCCACCCCAGGGAATGAACCTGAGTCTCCTGCTTGGCAGGCAGATTCTTTACCACTGTACTACCTGGGAAGCCCCTATTTGGTGGCTTAGACAAGCAATTATTCATTGTGTCAGAAGTCCAGGCATGGTGTGGCTGAATTTTCTACTCAGATTGAAAAAAGGTTTTGATTGTACTCCTTTCTAGAGACTCTGAGTAAGAATCCATTTCCAAGCTCATTCAAGTTGATGGCACAGTTCAGTTCCTTGTGGTTGTAGAACTGCGGTTGTAGGACAACCTTTGGCTATTTCCTTTGGCTATAGTCAGGGGTGGCCTTCAGGTCTTAGAATCACCCACATTCATTGCCAGAGGCCCTCTAAATCTACATGCCCAGAAATGGTGAACCTCTGTAGGATCAAATCTGTCTTACATTTGACTCTTTCTTCAGGAATAGCACAGTCACCTTTTAGGACTCAAAACCTTAAAAGAGTACCTGGTGGTCATGTCCACCAAACCTCTCATTCTTAGAGTCAACTGTGCCATATTATTATCTAATCACATAGATAGATATGTGACTTTCCCATCAAATGTTCAAGCCCTGGGGATTAAACAGAGCTTGTACATCCCAGAGGCAGGAATCTTGAGGGCCATATCTTAATTCTTTCTGCCTGCTAAAGAGTGTTAATAGACAATTTTTGTTATTGATAGTGACACATGGTGAAATTGCGTTCTCTTCAGTTTTCACATGACATTTTCCTAACTCACACCCTCATTTTCTCTCCTTCAAACTCTTATAGTAGCTTCTCATTAGCAGTCTCTGCTTCTTGTATTTCTGCCACCTAACTATGATATTACCTTCAAGCACAATTATGACCACTGAAACTCCATTACTCAAAATCTTTTACCATCTCCCTAGTGCTTCTTAAATAAGACTAAGTTTATTTGTATAAAACATCCATCATAATCTGCATCAAAACTATCTTTCTAGAATTACCTTTCTCCATACTCTCATTAATTATAGACTCCAACCAAATTAATTTCTTGATCTTTTGAACATTTTCCTGCTTATGCACCTTGTATATAATTTTGTTTCTATCTGGAGGTCCTTTTCTCTCATTTTCCCACAACAAAATTCTATCCATGCTTTCGAACTTTTTGAGAGCAACTTCTCATGAAGCATTTTGTAACTGTTCTCAGAAATCCTATAGCTGTACCAAATTTTGGCACTATTCACCTAAGTAGAAAAGTTATAAACACTATTCATTTTCAAATTTTATGGTCTCTCTACAACTTTAAGTCCCTTGAGGATAAGTAGTGTGTTTTATATGTATTTGTATTCTCCACAGTACCATGCATACAGTTAGTAATGAATAAATAGCCCCTGAATAATTATTTAAAAGTTGTCACTATATTCCTGACCACCTAGTAAGTTTTCTTACCCAACCCAATTGATTATGAGGAGTTAATCCTGTTGATTGGTTGTTTTTATTAAAAATGATTATGATTAAAGTAAATTATGAAGACTATTTCCAGTTAATCAATTTTTTTGTTACTTAATTTAGCCCTCTAACCTTGCTTGAAAATAATGTCTTTATACTGAAGTCTTAATGAAGTTATTCATACTGAATACCCAGTTAGACAGTACTTTACGCATTAAATTTTGTTTTGTGTCTAGCTTAAAAAGGCAGATTTTGGGGCTGATAAAAATTAAACTTTTATGTAAGAATGTTCCTTACTCCTGGACATACTTCATAAATCTAGATTTTTATTATATTAATACCAGAATTCTCTATATTACTGTGACTTATAATAGATTGATGAATCTTACAAAGATAAACACATTAAAGACAATAATGTTAAAAGACTGTAACGAAATAATGCTGATTGAAAGTTTCAATTGTTTTCCAGGCTAATGGAAAATACTCTAAAATATGTAAATAAAGTTAACAGATAATCAGAAACATCATTTGGCTTAGAAGATTGCAATTGCTTTCAGAATTAAATCTCTTTTTATTAACAATGTTTTCTATACTGGAGAAAGTATTACTTTTAGGATGGCAAATATGGCTATAAAAACTAAGAAAAGATCTAGATATTATAAAACTTAGAAACTCAATATTAAACTAGGAAATAAAAAGATTTGACTCCCTGTATTAAGATTGGTAGGATTTTAAAAAATACTTTTTAATTAGAATGGATAAATATTGCTCAGGGATCAGAATATATACTGATCTGACATTAGTTACTAACATTAATTTCTAACTTTATACCTGACAGACATTATTAATCAATCATGTCAGTATTCCATTATAAGTATGACTTAGAAGAATTGCAATAAGAGGTGAAGCCTAGATTTTCTCTGTAAGAGATTTCTTTTAAAATGATACCAACAAACCTTAAAAATCAAGGAGGCTGGGAAAATTCTCTTATTAAAATATCTAGACAAAGCTAAGTCTTAACAAAATCTTTCATATATTGGGTTAGCCAGAAAGTTCATTTGGGTTTTTCTGTAGTGTCCTCCAAAATACATATCATGTTTCATCTTTTCTTTCCTTTTATCTGACTAATTCTTTACTGTTCACCTTTCCCAGGTATAGTGATATAAGCTGAGCTGGTAAACATAGTTTATTAAAAAATTGATAGTGCTGAGTATACTTGCGTAAATCATGCTGTCCTGTGTTACTAAGATGGCAAGACACTGAGATGATTTTGTTTGTTTGCTTAAATTTCATATATGGCAGGAAGAATCTTTGAGATGATTTATCCTGAAAACTCATTTTACCAAATGCTGAAACTGGGGCTAGAAGTGTCAGCATTCTGAAATTGATAGTAAAAGGAAGAAATGAAAATAAGATACACATTTTTAGGCCCAAGGAATTAATCTGGCTTGGATTTGCTTGCAGTTTTGTATCAAAGGATAATCATTGGGTTCATTGGCCCAGAAATTAGGGAAGAGGAAAACATCTTTGCTCTCTTTAAAAAGACCTATTTAACTACTCAGAATTAAAATTCTGTTCTCTCTCAACAACTCAGTAAATCTTATTTTTCTCAATTTACTTCATTGCTATCCAAATCATAGAAGCATAAAACAAAGCTTTATCTGGACCGTGTTGGCTTGGTATTTAATCCTACTTTATTGTTTCTTCAGTCATGAGTTTTTGTATAATCCACAGTGAATTGTGGTAAAAAAATCTTCTGATTCGTTCTTGTACCTGGTCTTTCATTATTCTTTCCAAATTGATTCCTATTAACCTTCATTCAGTCCAGTTCAGTTGCTTTGAACTCAACGTGTTTGACTCTNAGTCATGAGTTTTTGTATAATCCACACTGAATTGTGGTAAAAAAATCTTCTGATTCGTTCTTGTACCTGGTCTTTCATTATTCTTTCCAAATTGATTCCTATTAACCTTCATTCAGTCCAGTTCAGTTGCTTTGAACTCAACGTGTTTGACTCTCTGCAACCCTATGGGCAGCAGCATGCCAGGCTTCTCTGTCCTTCATCGTCTCCCAGAGCTTGCTCAAACTCATGTCCACTGAGTCAGTGATGCCATCCAACCATCTCATTCTTTGTTGTCCCCTTCTCCTCCTGCCTTCAATCTATCCCAGCAACAGCAACAGGGCCTTTTCAAATGAGTCAATTCTTCTCATCAGGTGGCCAAAGTATTAGAATTTCAGGTTCAGCATCAGTCCTTCCAGTGAATATTCAGGACTGATTTCCTTTAGGATGGACTGGCTGGAACTCTTTGCAGTCCAAGGGACTCTCAAGAGTCTTCTCCAACACCACAGTTCAAAAGGATCAATTCTTCAGCNTCCGGTTGACTCACTATTTTCATTCAAAACATGTTTGAATATCCGCTTGTCCCATCTCTTCCAGACACTCTACTGCTTTAACTTCTATCCCAAATGTTCTCTTTAAACATTTTGTTTGTGCTTTTATTTTATGCCCCTCATCATCTCCCACTGTCTCCAATTCTTCCTAGAGCTTTTTTGGACACTTAGGGCCAACTGTTCCCCTGCTTCTCTGCTTGAGTTCTCCATCTCTCCCCTCAGTGGAGCTCACCCTGCTGTTTCCAGAGACTTCCTGAGTCTCTCCTCCCACCTCCTGCAGGTTTCTCTCTCCTTCATGCTGACTCCCTCTGCTCCTTCTTATTCCACATGCCACTTTCCTCACTTCTCCCTGATCTGTAAACAGGAAGAGATTTGCTAGAGCTGCTCATCAACCTTCTTCTTGTCAGCACACAGTTCTTTGCTTCAACAGAGATGCAGCAATTTCAACTTTCTTTTTCCACCAGTGCCTCATAATTTTCATCCTGCTGTGCCACTTCCCACTTTCTCCTCTGCAAGGCTCCAACCTCAGCATATGGTCTCACTTCCTCTCCATTTCCATCTCTTTATCTCTGTTCCTTCTCTAAGAGCTCCCAATGCCTCTCCCAACCTAAACTCTGTTAAAAAAAAAAAATCCTATCTGCTAGGCTTATAATGTAATTCATTTCCTCGTGGCTTGCTACATGAGCAAAGTACTTCTTAGAATGTATGCACCTTGAGAAAAGAGACTGAAAGTCAGGTGTTGACTATGGAAACATGGGAAGCTAACATTCAGAGCTAGGAGGATACATGATGTAATAAACAGTGCATGGAGGTTCAGGCTGAAACTCAGCACTTAAGAATGATTCTACTTCTAAGTCTTTATTTAAATAAAATGATTTATTTACACTCTCTGGCCTAAGGAGATTTCCAAAACATGATAGTCAAATGTTCCAATCATCTTTGCTGCATAGCAAACTACTCTAAATTCAGTAACATAAAACTGCAACCATACTACCATGNTACTTCTAAGTCTTTATTTAAATAAAATGATTTCTTTACACTCTCTGGCCTAAGGAGATTTCCAAAACATGATAGTCAAATGTTCCAATCATCTTTGCTGCATAGCAAACTACTCTAAATTCAGTAACATAAAACTGCAACCATACTACCATGCTTACGGGTTCTGTGGGTCAGGAACTGGAAAGAACACAGTGGGGCAGCTCTTCTCTACTCCACAATATCTGGGCCTTCCACAAGGAGACCCAAATGGCTGGAGCTAGAACATTGGAGAATGGAAGGTCCACTTTCAAGATGACATCTTCATTTACAAGTTTGGCTGTCTCTCCATGTGGCTTGGACTTACAACAATGACCTCAGGAAAGTTGAATTTCTTACAGGAGACAGGGAACTCCAAAAGGCGATGATCCTGATCAACCAGGGAGAAGGTGCATGATATCATGTGACCTAACCTTGGAAGTCATAGTGTCCCTTACACTGTATTCTACTGAGTGAAATGGTTCCCAGCTTGCTAAAACTCAAAGGAGAAGGATTGGACCTTACCTCTGGGTGAGGGAAATAGTAAGTTCATACTGTAGAAGAACATGACGGTTGAGAGTTATTATGGTGACCATCCTGGAAATACAACATGACACATCCATACATTCCCTCCTAGCTCTAAAAATCTAAAAGCTTTAAGTTTTATTTAGACCCTCAGTGGATGTTCAATTAAAATTTAGCTTCTACTCCCAGAAGGAAAACTGAAAAACATGGAATAT
>SJYV01049497.1:0-12855 GCA_006410875.1 Neotragus pygmaeus
ACAACGCCTTTGTCCAGGCCTCTGACATTTTGGAATGCCCTCATGCTGCAAGTGCCATAGAGCTTCTTCCTCTGGGTTGTGGCTCATAGCAAAGTTTCCATGATTGCCAGGAGTCATTCCAGGGGCAGCCTGGGGACCAGAACGTCTGTGGGCTCTCCCTCACTAGAACTGCTGCAGCTCAGCCCTCATCTATACTCGGTGACATCCAAGGAGGCCTACCTGCAACAGCTCCTGAACTTGACTTGAACCCTGCAGAGTACAATGAACACCAAGTCCCAGGAATTTCTCAGAATTCAAGAACTGGGATTTATAATCTTCTGGTTCCAGGCAAGCACTGGATAACTGCTGATACCCCCAAACTTGCTAAAGCTTCTGTCCTACCTAAAGTCCACTGGTGTTTCTGTGAAACTGTGATTCTGCAAGAAACTCAGTGTCATCAAGAAAAGTCATCCATCAGGTTTTACAAAGTAATAAATAAAGGCCTCAAAAAAAAAAAAAAAGTAATGGGAATAACTGCCATTGGATATGGGGTTTCTTTTGAGGGTTAAAGGGAGGTTCTAAAATCAGGTGGTGGAGATTGTTGCACAACTTTTTTGAATTATATTGAAAACCACTGAATTGTACTCTTTAGAAGAGGGCATTTTGTGGTTTAATGAATTATACCTCAGGTGTTTTTTCTTTAAAGGGGAAGGTCACTAAATAATTATAAGAAGTAGAATAAATAGAAGCAGAGCCTAGATAAGGATTTTGTTCCAGGAAGGTCAGTTCTTCCTAAGCTGACATCTATTTGGCCCTTGCATATAAATTTCTTTTCTTTCTTTTTCTTCTTCATACCCTTTAAAAAACATAATGTATCCTTGGAAACTATACTGAAACATACTGTTACAAAATTTTTCCTGTCAAACTCCCACAGACTTGAAAACACAATTTCAGGTGTTAAGTCCTCCGGAAAGCACTGCATCTCTCACCCACTTCCAAGGTAAGTGCCTCCAAAGATTCCAGACTCTGGAAAGCGCCCTCTGCTTACCCATGACTAACGCATTATACTGAAATTAGCTATCTGCCATCACCTCCTACTAGCACAACCTTGGCACGTAGGAAGCACATGAAAAATGTATATTGAATGAACCATCATCTTCCAAGTTTTTTTTTTTAAGACACCTAATTTAATTCTGCAACACTGCACTTCTGCAATCATGTAGCAAGTAATTTGCTACCTAAAATAACAAGATATTATAAAATGTTTTCTCTGAGGGAACATGCTCATTCATGCCAAGAATAAATCAAATATACCCTTTGAGGGAATTTTACCTTGGCACAGGTCAAGAGGGAGAATGAATCAGAGCATCAGAACCTGCGGTTCTTGGGAAAAAGATAAAAAATGCTCTCCTCTCTGTGTCTCCCCCAAACCTTTAAATATCACAAAGCTTTTTAAGAAAAATCATTGTGCCTGCTAAGTCCTCCTGTCCTGTCCAACTCTTTGTGATGCTATGGACTGTAGCCTGCCAGGCTCCTCCGTCCATGGGATTCTCCAGGCAAGAATACTGGAGTGGATTGCCATGCCCTCCTCAAGAAGAATCATTAAGTCCACACAAAACCATCTTAGAACCAGGAGTCTTTTCTTGCCTTTCCTCCTCTTTACTGTTTCAAAGATTTCCTTAGAAAATCCAAGAGTTATATTATCATGACATATAATCATGAAAATAATAATCATGAAAATAATAACAGGAGCTACTGAAAATTAGGAGGCTTTTGCCCACCCCTTTTATTTGACCAACATATGTCCAAAACCTGACCTTCAAAGCTACTGAAATCCTAAAAGTTGTGCTCCTCACTCAGTTTATTCCTCCAAGAGACAAGCCCACAACTCTAATAGGTGCCTTACAGAGCTCATCCCTGGGGCAGTGTGCACAAAGCTGGCGAGTACCATAGTCACTCCAAAGGTTACTGCAGATGGCACACCATCTCGAAGAATCTCTCCTTGCTGTTTGTTATGAAACATTTCAGACACACAGAGCAAGCGAAAGAATATTACAGTCTCCTCTAGTTCTACCTCCACCCCCAAGATTCAACAATCATACACATTTTGCCATTTAAAGTATCTTATAGGTGAACACTACACCAGATGCTTCATAATAACACTCCTAGATACTTTAGCTCCCAAAATAAGAATATTATCCTAAAATACTACAATACAGCTATTCCTTCTAACAAAATGAACAATAATTCCCTGATACTAACTAATACTCAGTCCATGTCCAAATATCCCCTATCAATAAAGGACAGTCCCTTCCTTAAATCACACCCCATCCTGGCCCCGCCCTCTCCCTGCTCCACATCCCAGGTACCAGGTACCCTTGGCCATCACCAGGTTGCCATCTGCAACCCCCTTCCTGATTACCTGTGCAAAAGGTGCCGTCATTGGGGATGAACGTTTTGTTGTTGTTTGTGGCTCGATATCCTTCCAGGCAAATGCAATAAAAGCCTCCGGGTGTGTTGTGGCAAGATGTGTGGTTCCCACAGACCACACTGGCTCCAAACTGGCACTCATCTTTATCTGTGGATACATTGAAACAAAGCATAAAAGGGCTGTCACGCCGTACCACGATCAACCACCCAGATTGTTCTTCTGTGCTATGGACTTGGGAATCAATATTCTATGACAACAGCAGAAAGATCTATTTCCCTAGCCTCTCCTCCACTCACTATATTTCTCAGACTCCAGGACATGGACTCCTCATCTCATGCCAAGTGCGTATGAAACCATAAGAGAAACTCAACATCTCATTCTGATAGCCCATCCTACTTGAAGACTGGAAGATGGAGATGCTTTTTGAACTTCTCCACACTTAAAAAGATCTTGTCATAGGCCTGGGGGGAAAAATCCAGCAGAATCCCACTTTTCCAGCTCAGCCATTCTCTTGCCTTTTTTTACAAAAATCAAAGTAGGATGATTTTCCATCCAATGATTAACTGGAAAATTTGTTACTTCTGAGTCACCGGGACACACAATGGAATTAGTGCTCAAGCCTCATCCGGGGGCAGGGCTAATACTATGGCAGGAGCAGCTCCTGCTGATCGTTAGTGATCCATATAAACAATGTTAATCACCCAGTGAGGAGGGGCTGGAACCTGGTATGCTGTGATGAGACCACAGGACCTGCCCTGACTATTTCTAATTCAATCATTTGACATCAAGGTCAAATGAACGGAAACCTCCCTCCTGTCCTCCAGCCCAGGGGTCAGCAAACTTTTTCTGTCAAAGGCCAGTCATGGGTCTCCAGCTGCAAATGCTCATCCATACTTTGGATCATAAAAGCACAGAGAGTCGGTAAACAAATTAAGGCCCTATTACAAAAACAGACAGCAATGAAGTCTGGCCCCCAGGTTAGAGTTCACTCACTCTGCCTTAGAGTGTACCATCAGAGCGAACTCCTGTGACCAATTTCTCTTACATCCCTTGAGAGGTGATCTATCCAGCTGGTTTTCTCGGGGGAGGATATCATCTGCTGAGGGACTGGAGTTTTTTGGCTGTCACTTACTGTTTTATTACATTACTGGTCCCCTCACAACAGTTCAATTGCCTCTCACAATTGCACACAGTTCCTGCTAACCCAAGAGTACTCCATACTCCATTCAAAATCTGGTAGGTTTTTTCTTTCATTTTCCTTATATTATCTTTTAAAAATTTAATTAAATCTATTCATCATTAAAACTATCTGTGGTTAAATGATCTAAGAACACAGAGGGGCAAAATGGACCCTCAATCCATAGCCAGGTCAAGTGTCCAGTCTGGCTTACCATGCAGGGCACGGGGGTTTCCGACACAAGCCCACCTGCCCATAAGATGGAATATTCCTTTGCTATTGTTCCTGAGGCATATCTCCCCTGCAGACTTCATCAGAAGGGACATATGGGTTTGTAGGAGATTCTAGAGTTCTTAGGTCCCATGACTTAGCACTACATCTGTGATCTTACCTGCAACCTATGGTGTGGTCTCAGCACACCAATTATTGGAATATGTAGTATACAGTGTTTTTATCCTAAACAGAGAGGGTCAGGAAGGCCCAACTCCAGCCTGCAGGAACAAGTAAAGTTGTGTGATTGTGAAAACATGTACCTGTGAAGTAGAATATGAGTTTTTGAACTCAGGATCTAATTGTTTTTGTTTTTTTTAGGAAACAAACAAACAAACAAAAAACTCCGATACCACAGTAAGGTGGCATATACTGTCAATCCACAGCTACAAGGTAAAACTATCCATATGTTCACTGCAGGTAACATGGATGCTGGGAGGAAACCATGATTATCCTAACATCCGTTATTATAAAGTTGCTATGGAACTCTCTCTCTCTCTCTGAATTGGGCTTGAAACTGGATATTATCTGACTCCTATGGCATGGTTCCATTACCCCACTCCAGTACTCTTGCCTGGAAAATCCCATGGATGGAGGAGCCTGGTAGGCTGCAGTCCATGGGGTCGCAAAGAGTCGGACATGACTGAGCGACTTCCCTTCCCCTCCCTTTCCTTATGGCATGGTGGATTCTCTGAGACAAAAAATAATTTCAGATACTTCTAGTCTAAAGGTATTTGTATTTCTGTAAGTGATCCAAGAGCTTAAAGGGTCACAACTACAAAAAATTTGAAGGATGGATTTTGGTAGACATATGACTCAAAGAAACAGTATTTCACCTATCAGCCAGAAAAGTTCAATAGGCAATTGTGCTTTGCTTTTCCTCATGGTACCAATAAAAATAGTTCTCTGTCAAAACAACTCGAGAAATTTAAAAAGACAATACTCACTCAAATTGCTAAGTTAAACCCAAGACTTAAAACCAGATTTCATATCTGTGTTAGGTCAGAGAGTTCCCAGAGATTCAAGTTCAGTGACCTCTAACACGAGGGATAATTTCTTGTAAACACTAAAGAAAGGATATATCCAAACACTAAAACAGAGACTTTACTGTATTTGACAAAACTTCTTACAATAAAAGCACATGAACAATAGCAATGTTTGCCCCCCAAGGACACCAACTCTTTAATACTGGAGAATCTTGTTTCTTGATGGAATTTTCAACTTAGCCAAGAGTCAGAACTTACCAATACAATGAGTCCTCCCATTGCCCACAAATCCATATTTGCAGATACAGATGCTCATCCCTTCTCTTTTCAAGCAGGTAGCATGTTCATGGCACGTGGCACAGATATCCGAATGGAAATCTGAATCATAAATTGCATATATCAGGAAAAGAACATTTCAGTCATGTACTCTAGATGAGTCACATTTTTGGTAGCAGACATTTACAATGGAGAACCAACATTTGAATAACAAAATTATAAAGGGTAGATTTTATTCCCTACTGTTCATACTGTTCATGGGGGGTTCTCACAGCAAGAATACTGGAGTGGTTTACCATTTCCTCCTCCAGGGGACCAGTTTTGTCATTACGCTAAAGCCTTTGACTGTGTGGTTCACAACAAACTGTGGAAAATTCTTAAAGAGATAGGAATACCAGACCACCTTATCTGCCTCCTGAGAAACCTGTATGCAGGTAAAGAAACAACAGAACTTGACATGGAACAATGGACTGGTTCCAAATTGGGAAAGGAGTACGTCAAGGCTATATATTGTCACCCTGCTTGTTTAACTTCTATGCAGAATATATCACGCAAAATGCCAGGCTGGATGAAGCACAAACCAGAATCAAGACTGCAGGGNAATGGACTGGTTCCAAATTGGGAAAGGAGTACGTCAAGGCTATATATTGTCACCCTGCTTGTTTAACTTCTATGCAGAATATATCACGCAAAATGCCAGGCTGGATGAAGCACAAACCAGAATCAAGACTGCAGGGAGAAATACCAATAACATCAAAAATGCAGATGATACCACTCTAATGGCAGAAAGTGAAGAGGAATTGAAGAGCCTCTTGATGAGGATAAAAGAGGAGAATGAAAAGGTTGGCTTAAAACTCGACATTCAAAAAACTAAGATCATAGCATCAGATCCCATCACTTCATGGTAAATAGGAGAAAAGTGGAAGCAGGGACAGATTTTATTTTCTTGGGTTCAAAAATCACTGCAGATGGTGACTGCAATCATGAAATTAAAAGACACTTGCTCCTGAGAAGAAAAGTTATGACAAATCTAGACAGTATATTAAAAAGCAGAGACATCACTTTCCTAACAAAGGTCTGTCTAGTCAAAGCTATGGTTTTCCAGTAGTTATGTATGGGTGTGAGAGTTGGACCATAAAAAAGGCTGAGCGCCCAAGAACTGATGCTTTTGAATTGTGTGCTGGAGAAGACTCCTGAGAATCCATTGTACTGCAAGGAGATCAAACAGTCAATTCTAAAGGAAATCAACCTGAATATTCATTGGAAGGACTGATGGTGAAGTTGAAGCTCTAATACTTTGGCCATGTGATGCCAAGAACTGACTCATTGAAAAAGACTCTGATGCTGGGAAAGATTGAAGGTAAAAGGAGAAGAGGGCAGCAGAGGATGAGATGGTTGGATAGCATCACTGACTCAGTGGACATGAATTTGAGCAAACTCTGGGAGAGAGTGAAGGACAGGGAAGCCTGGTGTGCTGCAGTCCATGGGGTGGCAAAGAGTTGGACATGATTTAGTGACTGAACAACGAAGGACCTTATTTCACTCTTAGAAATCTGCAGTGGTTGCCTGCTCCCCACAGAGTAGAGTGCAAATTCTTCTACCTGGTATTCGGCGCTTCCCTAAGTGTAACCCCAGACTAACTCCTGTAAGCCTCGATGCTTCCAAACTCAAATACATGGTGATCTGCAGGAAAGAGGCCAACTACTCTTTCCCATACAAACATGCTACCCACTGTCTTAGTTCACGCCCTAGTCATGATGTTCCTTCATCTGGAATGTCTATCCTTCCCTCTCTGGCCAATGAGCACCTATTCTCATTTCAAGACCCAGCTTAAATATCACACTCTCCCTAGGGTGGTCCTCATTCCCTCATTCTTTAGGAAAATTTAATGCATCTTCCTTTATGCTCTCCTAATGCTTATACATTCCCATATCAACCATGTTAATTTGTCAATATATTCTATTCCACCTCTGTCTTCCCAGCTTGCTATTATGAATGAGCCTCTCAAGGACAGGAATTATGTCATTTGCCCACATATCATTATGGCAGGGTAAAAACATTCAATATATTTTTACTGACCAACTGGATAAAGGCACCTGCAGTCCTAGTGCCTACAACTTAAAAAGCAAATGGGGAAATTCCCTGGGCATTAGGACTCCATGCTTCTACTGCAGGGGCATAGGTTCAGTTCCTGGTGGGGGAATTAAGATCCTGCAAGCTGTGCAGCATGACCAAAAAATAAATAAAATAAACTACAATAGTTATTTTTAAAAAGAAGCAAATGGAGGGGAGAGGTGCTCATCTATTGCCCTATCCATTTTCCTTTTAGGGAAAGAGTGGCAAATGTGTTTTAAATATTGGTGAGATAATAACCAGTCCCAGGAGGATCACCAGATTCCAATTATTTAGATAAACAGCAAAAATGTTTGGGGCTAAAATTCCTGAAACATCCAGATCTACCAGATGGTGATACATGGCCCAAGATCAAACGAGAATTTCTAGCCGAGGCTCTGTGGGAACATTATATTGCACTCCCAGTGTCTGTAATATCAGGAGTTGACCTAGGAAGAAGAACATTTCAGCATGGAATTTCACCTTAGTCTTGGCTCCATTACTACCCAGGTAACAAAGACTTAGCCCACAGACTGCTCTAGGCATGAAACCAACTGAGAAAGGGAGACATACAAATATTCTTAATCAGGCTTGCTTTTTATTTTTTTAAACAAAATACAACACAAAAATGAGACAAGCCATGCTTATCACTAAGAAGTACTAAATTAACCATAGGATATTTACAAATTTTATTATATCCCAAACTTTAAAGAAAAATGCAACAAATTTTAAAAAGTAGAAATTATAAAAGTCATACTGACTACCATGTAATAATATAATAAAATTACAAGATAAAACATAAGACTTGCATCCCCAAAAGTAAGCCTTCTTGTAAACTACAGAACAGTCTCCTAAATAATTATTGGAGCAAAGAGGATATCAACATTGAAATGTTTAATACCAGACATAAAAGCTTATCTACTTCAGAAGAGCTGAGTTTGACATGTTTTTATATACTTTAAAAGAAAAGCAGGCAGCCAGGGGATGGGGGGAAATAGAATTTTAATGCAAGAAGCTTGAAGAAAGAAAAATCAAATAGAGGCTGTGGGATAGGGGAGTTAGGACTTAGTAAAAAGATGTTAAAGAATTAGCAAATATTTTTCAAATTCATTGAAAAAACTTTTGCCAAGGTCAGCCCATCATAAAGACTAGCAGTCAAATTCAAGATTGGTAAAGAAAAAAAAAGATTATACATACAACTAAAATACACAAACAATTTCTTTTAAATTACAAGTGAAAGACTTTCAAGTAAACACAGCAGATTTAACACACTCACAACCCTCCACCCCCAAATTTTAAAACGACATTAAAGGGCCATGAAGGTATAAACCCTGGAGAGAAGATGACAGCAGCCAAGGACGTTGGCAATATTTCAGAAGATGAAAGAGACGGACATGTGGGAACTGACTGAGAGGAAGAATTAAAAGGAAAGAAAAAAGAAATGAAGGAAGGGAGAAAGGAAGAAAGAGGGAGGGGGGAGGGGAAAAAAAGAATAATAAAAATAAACATAAATAAAAGTCAACCTTAAATAAAGTCAACCTCAGGAATGAGGTCCCTAAGCGCCTCAGATGGCAAACATAAAGGGTAGGGACTGAGAGTTTAAGGAACAAGTGGAAAATATGGAGGAGTAGTTAAATGCCCAGATCCTCTAACTAACCCTGGCATAAGATGGGACTTTACAACCTGGGAAAATGCACCAGGAAGGTTCCAGTCATATGAGCAACAGAGTTGAAGGGAGAGGTGAGTCCCCCACACTAAATGTCCACCAATATGGGATAAATCTATTTAACCGTTTTTAATACACAAGATGTGTGCCAGGCTACCAAAGGCTTCCCATACCACCTGCAGAAGAGAAAGTGGTTTCCAGAGAAAGGGGGACCTCAACGGAAGCCTCTTGTTCAGCCATAATTATCCCAGTCTGCAGGGCCTAGTAGGGAGAGCCTCTGAGTGCTAATTGCTGGTGGGACCAGGAGTGGGGAAGAAACCTATCCTAAAGAAAGGGGTAGGAAGTACAACCTCAATACAAGGAAAGGCAGGGGTTGGGGTGGCTTTGGGGCTGCTTCTGACCACACAGTAGTGTCCATTGATCACTAGCTCCTAACTCAAGAATCACGAGAGGGCTTCTCTTGTGGTCCAGTGGTTGAGACTCTGCCTACCAGTGCGGGGGACACCGGTTCCAGCCCTGGTCCTGGGAGATTCCACATGCTGGGGAGCACTCAGCCTCTGTGCCACAATGACGGAGCCCAAGCTCTAGAGCCTGAAAGCCACAACTACCGAGACCACGGGCAGCAGCTACGGGAGCCCAGGAGCCTGTGGGCTCGGCAGCAAGAGAAGCCACCACAGTGAGAAGACAGAGTACCGCAGCAGAACAGCCCCTGCGCCTGTGCGCAGCAACAGAGACAGCACAACGGAAAATTAATTAATTAGTTTTAAAAAGAACCACTGGAGAAGAACATAAACGTACACAATTAGTTTACAAAGTGATTTTAAAACTTAACGATGTTAAATTTTGCAGACATTAATCACATATTTATTCCTTTATTCCTTCCTGGAAAAAAAAAGTGTTAGTTGTTCAGTCTGTTTTTCACTGTTATGTAATGAATTACTCCAAAACTTAGCAACTTAAAACAATAATAAACATTTACAGTCACACAAACACCGGGAATCACTGGAGACAAAGTAACCAATTCAACCCAGTTTTAATGCTAAAAGTCCCCTGTCCCAGGAAACCCCTCAGTTCCGTGCAAACCAAGATACTTGGTTACCCTATTTGGAGAGCTTGTTAAAGCAGAATCCGAACTGTTGGGTTCAGGTGTGGGCAGGGCCTGAGAATCTGCATTTCTAAGAAGCTCCCAGATGGACCACACTCCCAGCAACACTGAAGTGAAAGTTGCTCAGTTGTGTCTGACTCTTTGCAACCCCATGGGCTGCACAGTCCATGGACTTCTCCAGGCCAGAATACTGCAGCAGGTAGCCTTTCCCTTCTCCAGGGGATCTTCCCAACCCAGTGATGGAACCCAGGTCTCCCACACTGCAGGTGGATTCTTTACCAGCTGAGCCACCAGAAGTCTCACTCTACATCAAGGACCCTGGGGAAAGAAAGGCAATACCAAAGACATCTTTCACCAAGTCTGGACTGAGGCGCAGTACAACCATGGGACCAACATGATAGAATAACCCAACAGAATCCTCCAGGCCAGTGCCCAGGTCACTGCGCCTTTGCTGTTTCCTGGGGACAGGGGTGGCGAGAGGAAGTGGGTCAAGGCGCAGCTTTACAGCCACATCAAGGATGACGTGACTTCTGTCTTTAGCAGATTCTACTTAGAGCAGAGAGGTGGCTGCGATGCAGTAACTGAGGTGACTACTACAGAGGTGAGGGACACCCCCCCCTTCCCCTTGCCCTAGGGATGGATGCCTAGAGTTACTGGCAGANAAGGATGACGTGACTTCTGTCTTTAGCAGATTCTACTTAGAGCAGAGAGGTGGCTGCGATGCAGTAACTGAGGTGACTACTACAGAGGTGAGGGACACCCCCCCCTTCCCCTTGCCCTAGGGATGGATGCCTAGAGTTACTGGCAGAGCAACAGGAGAAGGCAAACTCCAAAGTCTAAGAGGATACACCTGACAGGTACTGTTTGTCACTATTACTCTCAGCTGAGGGCTGCCAGTGAATCTATTCCCTTCCCTTCTCTGCTCTGCAGCGACTAAGTCAGCTAAAGCTACATTCAACAAGGAGAGCACCAATGTCTCAATCTCAATTGGAGTTTTCTCTCTTGCTCCCTGATTATGGGATCATAGGCAAGGAAACTGTCAGAGATCTGGTTTTAATCTTTCACATGGAGATCACGTTTCGAGGACTAAATGAGAAATATCAGTGCTTCAGGAGCTTTCAAGCGCTAGACAAAGAGCTAATTTCCATGAATATTTATATCTGTTTCCATAGATATTGTTATTGTTGTTAGAAACAAGTTATGCATGAGACAGTGCCTGGTGAGACACCTGGTTTAGAGCAGGGTTAAGACAAATCACTTGGGCTACAGTTCTAGCTTGGCCACTAACTAGCTGAGGAATCCTTGACAATCCTGTGCCTCAGTTTCCTGTAAATCTGTAATCCGAGGATGAAAATAAACCTACAGGCTGTTTTGTAGGTTGACGAGTAAATGAGTTCATCTGCGTAAAGCAATTAGAATATGTTAGGCATTATTGTAACATCCACGCAACAGCTCTTCATTAATGAATAAATGAAGGTACTGACAACTAGCCAGCTCCCAGTTATACTAATAAAGAGGCATGGAGAGCTGAGCTGATGCAAAAACCCAAAGGAATATCGTGTAGACAGATGCCAACCTATTCAGGGGGTTGATATTCTGGGAACCATAGTACCTTCACTTCCTTGTTCACTCCCTGCCCACCTCCCACATCCTCTCAGCCTTCTGAGTAACATCTGACTCAGAAGTTGTAAGTTCAGCTTCCTCACCCTTTCAGCTCTGCTTGCCCCCCACCCCTCCATGTCACACTGCACACGTGGACACCGAGATCTCGGNCTGCCCACCTCCCACATCCTCTCAGCCTTCTGAGTAACATCTGACTCAGAAGTTGTAAGTTCAGCTTCCTCACCCTTTCAGCTCTGCTTGCCCCCCACCCCTCCATGTCACACTGCACACGTGGACACCGAGATCTCGGGATGGAGTGGAGGCTGCCAGCCCGTATCTCAAAATTCAAGCAACAGCTTACATGCCCCCTTGAAACAACAGCAGATGGACTGTGACAAAGTAGATTTTGTCCACAGTCAAGGGAAGAAGGAAGTTTAAAAAGCACAAATGGAGTGCTTGGATTCAAATAGTAGTCTACTCCCCAGCCGTTCACCAAACAAGCCCACTGCACAACCCGCCTGAAATCCTGTCTCTCAAACTCCTGGAGACATGTGGAAACAGATCAGATGACCTGAGGAAGAAAGCAAAGAGGGGGCCGACGCTCAGGGAGAGAACGCATTCCCGAGTCTCCTACAGTACCGCAGAAAATCGCATGGCTCCTAAGAGACTGCATCAAATTCCGGAGACAGAAGGAACGTGAGAGATCTCACAGCCTCTCCTCTNGAGGAAGAAAGCAAAGCGGGGGCCGACGCTCAGGGAGAGAACGCATTCCCGAGTCTCCTACAGTACCGCAGAAAATCGCATGGCTCCTAAGAGACTGCATCAAATTCCGGAGACAGAAGGAACGTGAGAGATCTCACAGCCTCTCCTCTCCAACATCCCTGACAGGAAAACAAAAACAAACAAACAAAATAGCCTCTGTGTTAAAAATCCGCCAAGACAGAGCACACTCTACTCTTTCAAGCAGTATAGTACTCGCAGGGCAGTGGGAACCATCATCCACTCCCTCTCCCCCTCAGTGCAGGGCTGCCATTCCCAATCAAGAACCTATAATCTTTCCTTGCATTAAATGATTATCAGCCTGCATCTGCACTGGCCCTTTTGCCTTCTTCTGTCTACCTTCCTCTTTAACCAAGACCAACGTGCAGTAGGACCGCCACACCTGACCTCCAGACCAGGAACCAACCCATGCTGCGTGTCCCAACGTCAGTGCTTTGGAACTCTGAGCAAAGCAGCCACACCCTAAGGTTC
>SJYV01049504.1:0-15725 GCA_006410875.1 Neotragus pygmaeus
GGGATTCTCCAGGCAAGAACACTGGAGTGGGTTGCCATTTCCTTGTCCAATGCAGGAAAGTGAAAAGTGGAAGTGAAGTTGCTCAGTCATGTCCGACTCGTAGCAACCCCATGGACTGCAGCCTACCAGCCTCCTCTGCCCATGGGGTTTTCCAGGCAAGAGTACTGGAGTGGGTTGCCATTGCCTTCTCCAACCCAACTCCCCTAGTCCCTGGTAATCACAAATCTACTTTCTGTTTATACAGATTTGCATATTGACATATTTTACAAGTGGAGTCATGCAAAATACAGTCTTTTGTGATTGTCTATTTTTACTTACATGATAGTTTTGAGGTTCATCCATATTGTAGCATTTATCAGTACTTAATTGCTTTTTATGGCTGAATAATACTACATTGGGCTTCCCTGGTGGCTCAGATGGTAAAGAATGCCCTTGCAATGCTGGAGACCCGGGTTCATTCTCACTGCATGGCTATACCATGTATTGTTTATCCATTTATCCATTTATCAGTTGGTAGACTTTTGTGTTTTTTTTTGTTTATTGTGAAGAATGCTGCTGTGAACATTTGTGCACAAGTTTTTATGTGGGTATTTGTTATCATTCTTCTCAGGTTTATACCTAGGAGTGGAATTGCTAAGAGTGGTGATTCTATGTTTCACTTTTTGTGTAGCTGATAGAGTGTTCTACAAAGCAGCTGTACCATTTAACATTCCCACTAGCAGTGTATGAGGATTTGCATTTTCTCTACACTTTCATCAACACTTGTTATTCATCTTTTATAGCTATCCTAGTAGGTGTGGTGTTTCACTGTGGCCTTTTATTTGTATTCTTGTGATGGTTACAATGTTGAGCAACTTTTCACATGTCCTTTGGCCATTTCTGTGTTTCTCTTGGAGAAATGTCTGTTCAAATCCTTTGACCATTTTAAATCAGATAATTCTTTTTATTGTTGAGTTGTTGAATAATGGAAACGATTTGGAGCCTGGGAAGCCTGGATTTGAACTTGAGCTCAGGCACTGAGTGAAGGTAGTCAATAAGCTAGAACCAGTCCTACTGTTTATCATAGAGGACTATAAGGTATGGGGTGTTCTCTGGGAAGCAATGGGGTGTTCTCTGTGACTGCATTTTTCAGCATTTTTCACATAACTGAAATGTATCCCTTTGTTTGCCAAATGTTGACAAATTTCTAAACTGTCTTACATGATTTCTGTGTTTTATTCCACCTGATTTAACCCTTTCTCAATGACTCCTTGAAACATTCTGTACTGTATTGTATTTGTGGCCCTGTCCGGGCCCTTCAGCTACTGAGGTGTGGAAGGTTGTTTGCTGAGGCTCTTGTGGCTCTTCTAGTGACTGCTTTCCTCTGTTTGGGGTTCATTTTTCAGTGAACTTATTTATCACAGGGTTCTGCCTCCACCCCCTCATTGTTTCTAATTTGACTGTAATTTTAGAAAGAATGGAAGGTAACCAGGGGAAACCTAATAAGGAAATAGCACACATAATTCGCAAATAATAGTTTCTAGCTGAAAAGCCTTGTGAAATACATAATAAACTAACTGCATGCCCTTTGGTACTGCTGTCACATTAAAGGTTCAGGAACGTTTTCACTTCCTAACAAGGTCTAGTTTGAGCTTCAGTTGGTTAAAGTTGTTAGAAATGATAGTATCAGGCAAGCGGCACATAGTACTCATTTCGTATTTAATAAGGGCTTTAGCTGCATTGTCACTATTCTTTCAGGTAAATATATGAAATTTAAACATTCCACACCATCTAGGATCAAATTTTAAGTAACATTTAATGAAAAAAATCAACCTAAACTAATTCCCAAACCTTTCATTAAATGGAAAATAAAAAAAAGCAGATGCCTATATCAACTTTTAATTATCCAAAGGTAAAACATCTATATTTTCCATAGGAAAATCTTACCTTCAAAGTACCCCATTTAGGTACATGGGTCAATTGAAAATACTCTTTGTTGAAAATTAACACCTATTCCAGATGACCTTATTTGTGTATTCTTTTTTGAATGTAAGCTGCACCCTATTGGAAAAGATTTAAAAACATTGCCCTATTTCCAAGGGTGGCTCGGTACTTGGACTGGCACCAGTTAACTACAAGCATTGGGGCCCACTAACTAGAAGGATCTGCTGTGGGAAGCCTTGTGCTGTGGAGATGGCTGGCCTGCAGGTTCCAGGCTGTGGCAGATATTAGTCTGCACTGTTTATCTGTGCAAAATATTGTTCAAGGATTATAGGATTATGTTTTTGCTCATGAGAAACCAGCTTGAAAAATTTCTGACAGTTTCAGTAGATGTGGGGCTTAATAAACAAGCCAATGGAATGCAAGGGAACTCGGCCTGGAATCTTGCTCAAACTGCAGAACCAGGTGTCACACTCCTTGGGGGAACCCGTGACCTAGAGGGTTAATTGCTGGCACCAGCTTGCCTGGAGTGAGTTGAGCTGCAGGCAGGAGGTAGCTAAAGTGACCCGACCAGACCCAGCTGTGGTGGGGTCACTTTGAAGGAGCTATCTGTTGGGAGGGTTTTCTCCCAGGGAAGGTCGTTTTGGAAACTGTGTTTAAAAGAAGCCCCTGTACCACCATTGCAGGCACACCTTGCTTAGGTCCTGGTTCTGTCGACCCTACCTGATTCCACTGGACATTGGACATAATTCTCCCATGCACTGTCACATCAGGAAACATTAAATGTATAGGCTAGGTCTCAATTCTGGTTGGTTGTTTGTTTTTTTCTCCTGTTGTCTGCTTTCCTCTTGACAGCACGTGTATGCCTGTTTTGGATAGTCCATTAGTGCTTGCTAGTGGATATCTGGGGCTCCCAGATTTCCTCTGCATTTCCCAGTGTCTATGATCTTGATGCACAATCAGATGCTTTCCGTACCTGTTCTCTGCTGCTGCTGGAACTATTGTTCTTGTGACCACTGCCGTTTGCACCACTGTCTCTTGGCCTCTGCACATCTGTGCCTTGTGCTGTGTTTCGGGTTCAAGTTTCCTCATGTTCCCATCTTTGGTCTGTTACCATCTCTCAGTCCGGCTCTGTCCACACAAAAGGTAAGCTGTAGGTCTCATGACCCTCATGAGAAACCCCACCATGAGTCGCCTGAGCACAAGGTCACCCCTTCACTGTGAACACCACTTTCTGGCCTTAGTGACAGCCCTGACTCTGGCACTGGCCTGCCTGGATGCCACCGACTGAGCAATGTAGCCCCTGGCCCGTTGTGCTCTCATACCACATATTCCAGCTTTGCAAACTGCTGACTTCCATGAAGCTCTGTTTCCCACCACAATTCAGCTCTGTTTGTTGGACTCCGCTTTTCATATCTCCTCTGTGGCTTTAGCCAGGAAGGACTAGCAGCTTCTGGGCAGCATGCCACGAGAAAGACTATTCCCTCAGGAGCAGCACTTCTTCTGCTTCTCATTTTCAAATATTCCTGCTTTAAATCCTCCTCCTCTTCCCCACCATGGCATGGAGGTTCCATTAAGTCTCCTTTTCGGTATACTAACTCTAACAGCAGCTGGGTAGTACATTTATAGCACAAAAGGAAACATTTATAAGAGGTATCAAGATAATCATGACTGCTGCATCGGGAAAACAGAAACAAAACCAAAAATAATACAGAGCAGAGTGGAATTTCCAAGAGTTTCTGATAACCTTGATCTAGGTGATATACTGGAATGTATTCATGGAAAATGTCACTCAGAAACTCATGTGCAACTGTGAAATAAAATGTAGGGCTTCTAACATGAGATAACCAAATATTCATCAAAACTAACTCTGTAGTGTGGACTTTCCATAGTGTGCTCACTGAACAGCTTCCAGTGGGAGGATTTTACTTTTAACTTCTCCAAACTGAGTTTTCAGTCCAAATAAATGTTAAAATTAATGCCCTTTTGGTAGCAGCTTAAAATTGGTAACTGTTAAGTAAAGAAGAGCCTCACTTTACAAAACATGTGTGTTCCTAAAAAGCTTTGTATCGATACAATTGTGGAAAATCCAGTCACATCTTAAGGTCACTGAGGGAGCAGGCTACTTAAAGGAACTCTGCACTCAGTGAGTGAACTTTTACTTGCAACATGAATGACTGCCTCCTTGTGTATCTATTTTGCAACTTTGGTTCTTTTAAGGGATAGGGCCCCACATTTTTATTTTACCTCAATAATTTTATAGAAGAACATTGAAAGAATGTAGNACATCTTAAGGTCACTGAGGGAGCAGGCTACTTAAAGGAACTCTGCACTCAGTGAGTGAACTTTTACTTGCAACATGAATGACTGCCTCCTTGTGTATCTATTTTGCAACTTTGGTTCTTTTAAGGGATAGGGCCCCACATTTTTATTTTACCTCAATAATTTTATAGAAGAACATTGAAAGAATGTAGCTTCCAGTTTTGATGATTTGCTGATTGATCCACAAGCTAACACACATGAGAATGCTTTAACAGACCCAGACCTATGCACAGCCTGAAGGCACAGCCTTTTCATTGACTCCATCAACAGCAGTTTGACAGGCAGCTTTCTTTTTAGGCTTTAGACTACTTAGGTAAATTTCTTAAGAGCTCAAGTCACTTTTGACTGCTTCCAAAAATCTGTTCCCTTAATATCTGACCTTGAATTTTTGCTGTAGAAGATTCTTTACTGAGAGCTTTTAAATGACCATAGCAGTCTTTTTCTTGAGGAAAAAGAATCTAGATAGGAATGCAACATACTTTTTTTTTTTTAACATACTTTTTGAAATACATACATGGGCACATATACATGTGCAAATATGTGCCCATACATCTGTAGCCCAAGCTTCAGCACTTTATCTGGATGGAGAAGTGTCATAGCAGGGTCTCTAAGAAATGGGGGGGTTGGGATAATTTAATTTTCATTTGTTAATGTCCTCAATAGATATTTGTTAAATACCCACTAAAAGCTAGGTATTTATAGGTGACATTTCCTGCCTTTTGTAGGGAGAAGGACGGATTATAGGTAATAGAGTTCTAAGCTGGGAGAAGGAGTAAAAGGGAGACATGTTAGCTTTATGTTCCTTCCCACCATGTTAGATCAGTGGCTGAGGCTGCTTTATCACTACCATAGCTCATGGAATGTTGAGGTTGAAAAGAACTTTTCAAGTTCATATCCAAAAGCTTCCATTACAGAGGAGAAAACTGGAGCACAGAACAGAGAAATGACTTGGTCAGTGTCACATGGTGAGAAAGTAATAGGGCCAGAGCAAAAATTCATAATAACAGTATCCATCTCATAGGGCTATTAAGAAGATTCAATGAGTTAACATTTAGAAAGTGCTTAGGATAGGGCTTGGCACTTAGCACAGTATTAGTATCTGTTAAATAATAATTATAACAGCAGCAACAATAATGTGACTTGCAACTCAAGTGGACCTAATCTTACTTTATTCTTTCTGATGCCTTCAGAGCCTTACAGCGGCCTTCGGAGCTCACCTCATTATTTATTCATTTATTTATTTTTGGTTGTGCTGGCTCTTCATTGCTGCGAGGGCTTTTCTCTAGTTGCAGAATTAGGGGCTACTCTCTAGTTGCAGTGTGTGGGCTTCTCATTGCAGCAGCTTCTCTTGTTGTGGAGCACAGGCTCTAGGCTCATGGACATGTGGGCTCAGTAGTCGTGGTTCCCAGGCTCAAGAGCACAGGTTTAGTAGTTGTGGCACATAGGCTTTATTGCTCTGTAGCATATGGAATCTTCCCAGATCAGTGATCAAACCCGTGTCTCTTGCATTGGCAGGTGGATTCTTTACCACTGAGCCACGAGGGAAGCCCTGAGCTCACCTCATTTTGGCGAAGTCAAACTGATCTTATGGGAGGGCATAGGTAAATGGTTGGGGCTTCCCCTGGTGGCTCAGTGGTAAAGAATCCACCTGCAAAGCAGGAGACCCAGGTTCGATCCCCCAGAGAAGGGAATGGCAAC
This sequence comes from Neotragus pygmaeus, assembly GCA_006410875.1. NCBI lineage: Eukaryota > Metazoa > Chordata > Mammalia > Artiodactyla > Bovidae > Neotragus > Neotragus pygmaeus. The sequence continues at coordinate 5,941 of SJYV01049504.1, forward strand.
CCACTCCCGTATTCTTGCCTGTGAAGTCCCATGGACAGAGGAACCTGGTGGGCTATAGTCCACAGGGTCGCAAAGAGTTGGACATGTCTTAGTGACTAAACAACAACAGGATAAATGGTATTAGAATTAGAATCCAGGTATTTCAATGACCACAGGTTAGGGAACCACATCCACACACTCTGGATTATGCAGCTCATTCTTGATTTCACCTTAAGTTGTAAGCACGTTTGCCCTTTTCAAACCACTTGTGATGTTTAATCGGCTCTCTTCAAGTGATGCTCAGTGCAACAAATGCCTCACAGTACTTATTTTATTTGACCTCGGGGCAGCATTTGATTGTTTGGATTATCCCCTACTAGCTTAAAGAATGATTTCTATGACTCTGCTCTCTTTCCCTTTTCCTCTCATCCGTCTCCTCTCATCACTCTGGACAGCCCTCGCCTCTCTCTTCCCTGCTCTCTCTCCCTCCTTCCTCTTCTCCTTCTGCCTCTTCCTCTTTCTCCCTACCACATGGAAAATTTCAAATGTACATAGAAACAGAATAGTATTATTGCTGTCTCTGCCAACTCAGTATACAGTTAGGTTTATTTACTTTTAATTTTTATGGGTTGTTTTTTAAATTTTAGTTTTCTCTTACATTTATATAAAATTTTTTTTCTGTAGTCCCAAAACCAAATGTATGAAGCAAGGCACATTTCCATCCTTGTCTCAGGCACCTTGTTCCTCTTTTCTCTCTGAGCTAGTGAGTTAACTCACTCAGTTGTGTCCGACTCTTTGCGACTCCATGGACTGTAGCCTACCAGGCTCCTCTGTCCATGGGGTTTTCCAGGCAATAGTACTGGAGTGGATTGCCATTTCCTTCTCCAGGGGATCTTCCCAACCCAGGGGTTGAACCCGGGTCTCCCACATTGTAGACAGACGCTTTACCATCTGAGCCACCAGGGAAGTCCTTCTTTTCTCTCTAGAGGTAACCATTTAACTTCTCATTTTTTGGTTCATCCTTATACTTAAAAAATACATTATGTATTATTCAGGTTTTATCCTCATCTTTGCACCTGTGTTACATCTATGTCCCTTCCCTCCTCACACACATATACTGCAATCAAGTCATATGGAATTATTTGAAGTTGCTTTCTATATGTGTGTATACACACACACACACACACACACACACACACACACACACACACACACACACACATATATACACACCTCTCTCTATATATATGCCCCTGAGAGGCATATTGGACAGGATATTGGCAACTTGTGATAATTTTGCTGGAAAGCAAATAAAAAATTGTATTTACAAAGGGAAGCTAAAATTCTCATTGTTTTCATCAAATTTTAATTTCTTTCATAATGCTTGGTATTTTATTTTTCTTAATATATTTTTTATAATTGTATAATATAAAGAAAAATGTAGTTTAAAAATTATTTTCATTTTTTAACATCAAAAGCATTTTATATTGGGGTATAGCTGATTAACAGTGTTGTGATAGTTTCAGGCACATAACATTGAGCAGAGTTCCATGTGCTATACAATAAGTTTTTGTTGGTTATCCATTTTAAACATAGTGTGTGTGTACATGACTTTCCCAAAGTCCTTAACAATCCCTTCCCCCTAGCAACCATGAGTTTGTTTAAGTCTGTCTCTTTTTATTTTGTAAGTAAGTTCATTTGTAGTTTTTTTTTTTTAACAAGTCCTTCTTAGATGCCCCAGATGCCCTCCACTTTACCCCACTACATTGTATAGACTTCACTTTCTGTGTGTGCTCTTGTATGAAAAAATTAGGAAATATTACCTTACCCGATGGTACTCTAGTGAGACTATTTATATATGGAGAAGATAACTCACTGAAGATTCTTTGGAAGGTCAGGACAAACACAAGAGGTCATTTTCATAAAGATCTTTGAACTTCCTAGAAAGAACTGTAGAGGGGACTGTGGAGGCCAAATTTAGGTCCCAGAGGTATTTGACTCTCAAGGCAAATAGGGGAGATAAAGACATATAACCTTTAGAAAAATGTGCCCCCTAGAAAGATGGGGAACTTGCCACGATGACTTGGGGGTTGTGAGAAGACTCAAAGGTAGGTATTGAGATTTTATAAAAGGCTTATATAAAAACAGGTTACAGTTCAGCGTTTTCCCCCTGATGGTATCTTTTTTTTTTTTTTTTTCAGCCAAATTGGTAGTTTTTCCTAATCCTGGTTAGGGAAGTCCTAGCCTAATCAGATCTGATCCTATTCTCTTATGAATAAGGGACTGGGTGGAGGGAAAGAAAAGCAGATCTCTGGGTTGAGATCTAGGAGAAATGAAGTAAATATCCTAATTTATATTTTATACATCAAAACATAAATCATTCAACTCTGGTCAATGGAAAAATTTAATACCAGAAAACAATATATAGGGCTCAGTCCTCTTCTTTGTAAGATGAGTGGATGGTATGATATATTACAAGAGTGAATTTCATGTTCAGAAGAATATTTGCAAATAGAGGTGGCCAACAGTCCTTGTGCCTACCCCAACCTCCGGCACAGTGAGGGCAAGGTATCTCTTTTGTTTTGTTTACTGATTTAGTCCATGCATTAAAGTAGTCTGGGTACAGAGTAGGTATTCCATAAACTTGTTCACTAAACAAATTTGTTAAAGGAAGGAGGAAATTGAAAGACTCCTTATAATTCCTGATTAGAATTGAATTTTTTTAAAAAAATTATTTTTAATGTAGTATATCTAGTTCAATTATTCCTATATTTAAAAAAATGTTATTTTTCTGAGTTATGAAAGTATGATAACACATTTACATGAGACTTGGAAAATATACAGCAAGGTTACATACAGTTCCACTATATATTATAATTATTTTTTTAAGTCAATAAAGATTTTTGTTTGGAGCTTTGATATAAAACATTCAAAAATTAATAGAATGAATATACAGAGAAGTAGAGAGATATAGGAGACCTGAAAATCACTGTAAACTGATTCAATATAAATAAGATTCATACAATTTTCACACAACAGTAGGATACAAATTCTATTCGAGTTCCCATATACTATAAACTAGGAGACATTGGAACATATCCAAGGACATAAAACAAGGTGCAAAAATTTCATGGTCTAAAGGAACTGAAATCTTACAGAGTCTATTCTCTTATCACTGTGTAATTTTGTTAGAAATATCAAAAGATATTTGAAAATAACCCACATATTTTCAAGTGCAATGTGACATTTACCAAGAAAGATCTTCAACTTTGCCATCAAAAGCCTCAATAAAGTTAAGTCTGAAAAAAACACACAGGGTGATTGCAGAGAAGAAAGCATTAAAATGAGAAATTAGTATGAAAATGAGATTAATTTTGAAGATACTTTAAACAAGATCTCATATATTTGGAAATTAAATATCCACTTTTAAATGATGGGTGTATCTAAGAAGCCATTACAAGAAAGATTAGAGAACATTTGTAATAGAATAAAAATTTAAAGAAAATTTACTAGAATTTGTTGCTTGTAGCTGAAGCTGCTCAACAGCATCAAATTCTTGATAGTCATCATTGATGAGAAACTTCATTCAAAATGTAAAATCATTGCTTACAATTCAAAATGTACAATAATTGAAACTTTACAAAGAACTCAACTGTTCTTTTATTTCATTCACAAGTGTAATAATGAGTTTTTGGTAATGAAGTGTATCCTTGTATCCAATTGATACATTTTCCCCCTGATGTTATCAACTTATTCAGTAATATAGATTATCTATGCATTCTTAGAGCAGTCAACGTGGGGCTAGCTTGGATACCATTAAAAGGTCATGTCAGCCACAAATGGACAGTAATGTCCAACATGTGTGAACATAGATTGGGGCCAATGCTTGGAGAAGTGCCAGCCAATAGCCTCTGTCTGGATGCTGCTCTGCTCCCAGCCCCCCACTCTGAGTGCAAGAATAGGGGTGGTAATCCATGTCATCACATGCTGGTTTGCATTCCTGTTGGGACATGGAGTTGTAAGAAAATCTGCTTAGGCTATGATGAAGATTAGGCCTGACTGTGACCCTTACTACAGGTATAATATCCCAGCTATGGATAATCTCTACAAAACAGAGTGTCTGCTGGAACTTTTCATCTGAACATTGTAGAGCAGCACTGTCCAATAGAAATACAACATGAGCTAGATAGATAAATTTAAATGGTCTAGTCACGTCAAGAGAGTGAAGGTGAAGTCGCTCAGTTGTGTCTGACTCTTTGCGACCTGTGGACTGTAGCCCACCAAGCTCCTCCATCCATGGGATTCTCCAGGCAAGAATACTGGAGTGGGTTGCCATTTCCTTCTCCAGGGGATCTTCGCGACCCAGGGATAGAACCCAGGTCTCCCACATTGCAGGCAGACACTTTAACCTCTGCGCCACCAGGGAAGCCCCAAGTCACATCAAAAAAGTACAAAGAAACAAGGGAAATTAATTTTAATATTATCTTTTACTTAAAGCAATATATTTGAAATGTATTAATATATATTTAATATATAATTATTCATAAAACACGACATTCTTTCTTTTTTCATTTTAAGTGTTTGAAATCTGGTATACATGTTACACTTAAAGAAAGAAAGAAAGTGAAGTTGCTCAGTCGTGTCCGACTCTTTGCGACCCCATGGACTATAGCCTACCAGGCTCCTCTGTCCATGGGATTCTCCTGGCAATAGTACTGGAGTGGATTGCCATTCCCTTCTCCAGGGCATCTTTTACACTTAAAGCACACCTCAATTCAGAGGCTAATATTTCAGTGGTTAAAGTGAAATATGATCCTATCAAAATAATGAAAATTTAATTTAAAAATATTTTACACTGCTTCAATTTTTATATTTAATTAAAATCAAAGCATTGAAAAAAAATTTCAGTTTTTCAGTTCCACTGTATCTCAAGTCCTCAATAGCCACATGTAGCCAGTGGCTACCATAGTGGACTGCACAAATCTAGAACATTTCCATCATGTTGGATAGTGCAGCTCTACTGATATGGTACCTACAAACAAAAATCAGGTATAAATGTCATCTGGAAGAGATACATAAAGAAATATTTTTTGGCTATTAACATAGTCATTTAAAAAGTGAATTAAAAATACTCTTCTCAAAAATACATTTCTCAGACTAAAGTTTCCAGGCCTTTAAATGCTGACTTTTATCTTTCACAATTCACTTTTGGAAAATCTCCAAAATTATAAGCTATCTAAAAGATCCAAACTGTAGTAGTTGAGTTGCGCCACAAGAGGACCTGCAAAGACAAGTTGAGCTCAAATTTCAGCTGTGCTTATCTTATTAAACTGAACTGTAATTAGGAAAACATCTCACTGTCAACATTAATATTTTCACATCTGCCTTTATTAAAATCTGAAAAGATAATCCATTTTTATCTAATTTAAAAATAGCTCATGATACGAGCACTCTTAAGTAGCAACCTGAGGTCACTGAAGGTACCATTTCAGTAGGCATGAGGAGACAGTGTATGATGGTTAAGAACACAGGATATGAGGATGTACAGGTTAGGGTCAAGTCCTGGTGTGATCCCACACCAGCTTTATGACACAGGCAAGTCTCTTTATCCTAAAATAGAGCTAATTATAGTACCTAGATCCTAGAATTTTTTGAGGATTAAACAAGATAACACATATAAAGTGCTTATTATAGCATACATATTAAGTACCCTCAAATGCTTGTTTTTATTATGGTTATTACTTTTAACTAAGCCTTAATCCTCTCAGGATGTAGAACATTTCTTTGGTAAAGGAGGAACATTGCTTTAATCCTGCCATACTTTGTAATGTTTGTTCTGTGTAGGTAGTGACCAGAAGATTTACATGCAGTAGTATATCAAGACAGGAAATGACTATGTTATATGTATTAAGGGGTTCAGCCCTACCTGACTTCAGCCTATACTTGCTCTTCCCAGACTTAGATTGGAATCAAGTTCCCTCACTCCTTCCAAGTACCTGTTTCTGTCCTAGGACAAACTTCCCTGGCTACTAACTTTACAGTTCATGGTCTCATTTCCATCAGAGCCACTCCTTTTCGAAGTTTGGTGCTTGATGCCATTTTCCTGCTGTGACCTTGACCTTAACTCTTGACTTTCTCCCCTTAGCCTGCTTCAGATAACACATTTCCCAGTTTGATCTGCCATCTTCCTGTTGAATCTTATCTCATTCAGCAATGCTCTGTCTCCTCATCTATGAGTAAGAATTTGCTGTGAGTGACCAAAAGAGCTCTGACTACAGAATGTCATTAAGTCACTTTAAGTCACTTACAAATGTATTTGTTTATTGAATAAGAATATATGCCTTCAGAATGAGGCATGTATGCACTTTGGATTTGAAATATTCTGCTAAAAATTGAATATAAATATATACATCTTTATAATGTCAAAACAGTTACTACCAAACATTTAATAAACTTTTAAAAATCATATGTTCATTATTATCTCCTCTAGAGTAACATCTTATATTTGTAATTGGATAGTGCAGGTGTGCTAAGTCACTTCCCTGTGGGTTACAGCCCACCAGCTCCTTTGTCCATGGGATTCTTTAGGCAGGAATAGTGGAGTGGGTTGTCATGCCCTCCTCCAGGGGAATCCTCCTGATTCAAGGATCGTACCTGAGTCTCCTGCATTGCAGGTGGATTCTTTACCACTGAGCCACCAGGGAAGCATAGTCAATTCAGTCATGTCTAACTCTTTGAGACCCTATGGACTGTAACCCACCAGGCTCTTCTGTCCATGGGATTCCCCAGGAGTGGGTTGCCACTTTCTTCTCCAGAGGACCTTCCCAACCCAGGGACTGAACCCGAGTCTCCTCGTTGCAGGCATTATCCTCTTGTAGTTTGAGTAACTTCCTCCATTGCTGCAAAGCTATTACTTGGAGGGCTAAGGCTGGACTCCAAATTTTATGACTTCAAGTCTTGTACTTATTCTCTTAAACCAGAATGCTTCCATCACTTGCTGTCCCCTATGCCAAAAAAATTGATGTGAGTAAGCTGGTTAACTCCTAACGTCTCCTTAAAGTTTTGAGCCTCTATGTCTAGATGTCAGATACTAGGTCTTGTTTCGTGAAAAGTAGTGGTGAAAATCAAATTGTTCCTGGTTTTGTTTATTTATGTAAATGGAATCATTCTATCTATATATATTCTTCTGAGATTACCTTATCTCCAATAATATCATGTTTTGAGATTATTTGTATTAATGCCTATGACTAGTTTATTCATTTTTGTAAGTGCAAAGTATTCTATGGTGTGAAAATACCACAATATTGTCATCTATTTAACTGTAGGTGGACATTACCAAAAATGCCACTGAAAGCACTTTTGTATATGTCTTTTAGTACCTATGTGCAAGAGTTTCTCTTAAGTGTATTAACACTGATACTCTGTAGTTCCACACTAATATTGGGTACAGGCTGACATCCGTTCTGATTGGTTAATGTCCCTGACTCACTGGTTGTTAAATAGCTTGTTACCTCCAAATATGGGCTTTTCTGGTGGCTCAGTGGTAAAGAACCTGTCTGCCAATGCAGGAGATGCAGGTTCAATCCCTGTGTCAGGAAGATTCTCTGAAGGAAGGCATAGCAACCCACTCCAGCATTCTTGCCTGAGAAATCCCATGGACAGAGGAATGTGGCAGAATATAGTCTACTGGGTCACAAAGAGTCAGAAACAGCGTAGTGACTAAACAAAAACAACCACCTCCAAATATATCTAGAAGTAAAATTGTTGGCTCATAGAGGATGTGCATATTTAACTAGGTAACAGCAAATTGTTCTCTAAGGTGATTGTAGCAATTTTTACTACTATTGGGAGTGTATGAGAATTCCATTGATTCAACCTAATCATCTCATCATCAGTAAATACTTTAGTTTTGGTCATTCTGATAGAGGAGAAATGGTATATCATTGTGATTTTAATTTGCATTGCCCTGGTTACTAATGTGGTTATCTTCTACTGGTCATCCTCTTTTCTATTTCTGAGAAATGTCTTTTTCAGTTTTTCTATTATTTTTTTTCTCATAGATTTATATAAGGTTCTTGTATTTCTGAATGCTAATCCTTTGTTAGTTATATATATTGGGAATATCTTCTCCCACTTTGTGAATCATTTTATCAGTCACTTTATGGTATTTTTTGCTTTTGGCCAAATATTTTAAATTTATTAATCTTTTCTATTATAGTTTGAGCTTTTTGTTTTTATTATTGCAGTATAGTTGTTTTACATTACTGTGTCAGTTTCTGCTGTATAGGAAAGTGAAACAACCATGCACATACATACACCCCCCTCTTTTTTGTATTTGTTTCCTATTATTTAGGTCATCAAAGAGTACCGACTAGAGTTTCCCGTGCTATATAGTAGGTTCTCATTAGTTATCTATTTTAACATGGTCGTGTATATATGTTAATCTCAGTCTCCCAATGCACTCCCCTTCCCCACTTGGTATCCATATGCTTGTTCTCTATGACCGTGTCTCTATTTCTGCATTGCAAATAAGATCATCTATACCATTTTTCTAGATTGCATATATATGTGCTGCTGCTGCTGCTGCTGAGTCGCTCAGTCGTGTCCGACTCTGTGCTACCCCATAGATGGCAGCCCACCAGGCTCTCCCATCCCTGGGGTTCTCCAGGCAAGAACACTGGAGTGGGTTGTCATTTCCTTCTCCATGCATGAAAGTGAAAAGTGAAAGTGAAGTCGCTCAGTCATGTTCGACTCTGCAACCCCATGGACTGCAGCCTTCCAGGTTCCTCCATCCATGGGACTTTCCAGGCAAGAGTACTGGAGTGGGGTGTCATTGCCTTCTCCAAAAATAAGTCCTACTTTTCCTTTAAGACTTAAGAGGAAAATAAATCATCATAGTGCTTAAAATCAAAGGAAAGCTAATCTCTAATACCATATAATACATTTACAAATAGTGAGCAACACCATACCAGCAGGTGAACAGAGAGATGGTAAGTCAGAGAGTATGGTAACTGTGGCTGTCACCAAACGAGCACTTTCTTCTGACAGTCGAGTTTTAGTGGCTATGTGACTTGGAGAGTCCAACATCTTGGTACTGAGATGTGACATATGATGTACTAAAATGAACATCAACAGCTCCATAGTTGCAAACACAAGAGATTTTCCAGGAATGAGACCACCACTGTCACCTCCTTCTCCTAATACATGACAGGACTCTTTTTCCGTATCATCCTCATATTGGGTAAAAGAAAATCTGGTGAAATTCTCAGCAAAAAGGATAACAAATAGTAGAGGTAACAACACAGTAAGGATGTTTAATAAATTTTTTCAAAAGAATTTAGAATTTACAACTAAAAGTCTAACNTGACAGGACTCTTTTTCCGTATCATCCTCATATTGGGTAAAAGAAAATCTGGTGAAATTCTCAGCAAAAAGGATAACAAATAGTAGAGGTAACAACACAGTAAGGATGTTTAATAAATTTTTTCAAAAGAATTTAGAATTTACAACTAAAAGTCTAACTGATGCCATGTCTTACTCAGAATAATTCTCTGCCTTAGAATTGTTTATTGACCTTTCCTTGAATGTAACAGACAATTTATTTTTTACTTTCAGTTCAGTTCAGTCACTCAATCATGTCTGACTCTTTGCGACCCCATAAATCATAGCACGCCAGGCCTCCCTGTCCATCATCAACTCCTGGAGTTCACTCAGACTCATGTCCATCTATTCAGTGATGTCATCCAGCCATCTCATCCTCTGTCGTCCCCTTCTCCTCCTGCACCCAATCCCTCCCAGCATCAGAG
>SJYV01049507.1:0-12279 GCA_006410875.1 Neotragus pygmaeus
AGATGCCATGATCTTAGGTTTTTGAATATTGAGTTTAAGCCAGTGTTTTTACTTCAGTTCCTCTTTGCTTTCTGCCATTAGGGTGATGTCATCTGCATTTTGAGTTTATTGATATTTCTCCTGGCAATCTTGATTCTAGCTTGTGCTTCATCCAGCCCATCATTTTGCATGATGTACTCTGCATAGAAGTTAAATAAGCAGAGTGACAATATATAGCCTTGATGTACCCCTTTCCCAATTTGGAACCAGTCTGTTGTTCTCTGTCTGGTTCTTACTGTTGCTTCTTGACCTGCATACAAGTTTCTCAGGAGGCAGATAAGGTGGTCTGGTATCTTTAAGAATTTTCCATGGTTTTTACGATCCACACAATCCAAAGCTTTAGTGCAGTCAATGAAGCAGAAGTTGATGTTCTTCTATAATTCTCTTGTTTTTTCTATGATCCAATGGATGTTGGCAATTTGACCTCCGGTTCCTTTGCCATTTCTAAATCCAGCTTGTGCATCTAGAACTTCTCTTGATTCACGTTCTATCATATATGAAAAGGAAAGGCCATGATAAATTGTTTTTGTTGTTGTTTTGTTTGTTTGTTTTCCTTTAGCTGGTGTCTTGTGAAGTCTTGGAATGCTTGGAAATTGGTTGGTAAATATACACCTTAAGTGGGTCTATTACTCTCTCTGATTCTTATTTTCATTGTTTAAAAAGTTATTAATAAATCAGTTTATCTTACAGAGCTATTAAGACAATTGAATGAGATATGGATAATACTGAATGTGAAAAAGACATTAAAGTATAATAATTTTTTTATTACTGTTATGATTCTTAGGGTATTTTCACAGTTGACTCTTTTTATTCTTGAGAATGGCCACTTCCAGTCAGTGGCCATTCTCAAGAGAAAATCTCAGTAAAATAATCAAAGAATGAATAATATTTTAGCAAGTGAATATTTTTGATTTATTTAGAGTAGGAAAAGGCTGCTTTATGTTCAATTAGTAGTCTTTCAACATGAACGTGCCTGATTTGGGCCAGCTGTCTAATTGAGATATCGTTACCGAGATAAGAGAAGCCCCATTAACCTTCATTGTTAAGCTCCTATGATTAGGAGGTTCAAGCGGTTTCTTCCAACAGAGTTGGACAAAACCATGAAGCATTAGTTATGTGGATCTTGTACGCAGATAAGACATTCAAAGGGGCATGTTATGAATGTTCAAAGAGCTTGAGTTGTGGAAGAAAAAAATGAGAGACATGTCTATACTTTATGCCTTTAAAATTTGCTTGATTTAAAATAGATCAGCTATTCAGGAAAAAAGTTAAAATATTATTTGAATTATATTATAAAAAGTCAAAGATCCCAGTTATCTTAGCTTACAGAAGTTTTATCAACTTTATTTCAATAATACTAGAGAATGTTTTTCTTCCCTCTTTAAAAAGTTTTAAACATTTTCACCTTTTGAAGACTTTAAACAAATAAACGTTAGTTGTTTAAATGGTTACATATTTTTGACTCCTCTACTTCACTACATTTTTGATAGGATTTCAACCTTTATTTTGCATCGTCAGTGAATTGCAACTACTGAGCACGGNACACCTTGTTTACCCAGATATTTTCACTGTTAGGGCTCAGTAAATCACAAAAGGACTCCTGCCATAGAAGGGTATAAGTTTACAGAGTTTCCTTCATACAAAGAAAACTGATTTCCAATGCCGATATTTGTTGATACAAAGCTTACCTATGCCCCCCAAAAATGTATACATGGCACCACATGATCCAATGGTTTAATTTTCACTGAGTCTAAGCATACTGATATAGCTCAGTAACATGATCAATTTAATCCAAGATTAAATCTATAGATTTTCCCTGTTCTTTCCTAAATTGTTAGATCATTATGATAATATGCTTCCCCATGATTCACTATTAACCATTTTGTCAATGATTTTTTTTCCTACAAAGTTATTTTTCATTTGTCACTGATAATAAACTGGTTAATCTGATAAATACTTCATCAAAGTAACAACAATGGTGCTATACTGTTTGTGTTACATACTGAGAAATTTAGACACAGAGTAAAAACAGTAGAACTTTCCCAATGGTACAGTGGGTAACTAATCTACCTGCAATGCAAGAGACACAAGACACACAGGTTTGACCCCTGGATTGGGAAGATCCTCTGGAGAAAGAAATGGCAACCCACTCCGGTATTCTTGCCTGGAAAAATCCCATGGACAGAGGAACATGGCAGACTACAGTCCTTGGGGTCGTGAGGATTCAGACATGACTGGGTGACTAAGTACAAAAACAGTGACAATTGTCATTTATAGGAACAGTCCTTATCAATAAAAAAGTATCATTTTGTTCTCTAATTTATACAGATTCTCACCAGGTCATGCTCAGTGACTCTTAGATTTGAAAATACATTCACAGTGCCTATGAAATATTGCTTTAAAAGGTAGTCAACAAGAGAACTCCAAGCTAAGCGACTCATAAAGAGACAGCACCAGTCCCTTTCAGCAGTTGGGAAGACATTTGGTGTGTTGATCTGGCATGGTTCTAAGCTTGTATTAGAAAAATCATGAACACATGAAGAGCAGCATTTGTTGAATATTGGTAACCATTCTAAACTATTTATAAAATATGCTAGGCAGCATTGTTTTCTAAACAGAGAGAAGTGGATTTCTGGCATGTCTTCTCCATCAGATTTTAAATGGCAAGAACATGGTTTGAAGCAAGTTCAGAAGTTACAATAATGAACTCTGTAGTCAAGCCCTTGTGCTTTGCAGTTCAATATTCACATTGGCCAGAACTCACTCAAGGGTTTAGTGTTTATTCATTGTTGATTCAATAAATACAGTCCATTGCAATACAAATTTGCTAATTTACGTTCAGTAACCGTAATGCTGTCACCACCACCAACAGGAGAAACCAGAGTTTCGTTGCACTAACATTGCAAGATCATGCAGATATTTACAGCCTAATTGATCTATTCCTTTTGCAACAAATTATGGTGTTTCACAACAGACAGGTGTTTCGTCTTAGAACTTTCCCAAAAGCTAAAATTAAAACAACTGCTTGGTTATCTTGAACCAAAATGATGCTATTAAAAGTGGGATACTACAGCTATTGAACAAGCTGGGTTCTCAGGAGGGTCTCTTGTTGTGCTCCTGCCTGGAAGTGGATATCTGGCCTCTGACCCACCGAATATGAGCCAATAGTGGGAACTCCAATGCTGATGCTCTCGTGATGAAGGGATGAGGACCCAGGGTCCTGACTGACTACTTCAACATTTTCTCTCTTTTTAAAGATTTTTTTGATGTGGGCCATTTTATAAGGTCTTTATTGAATTTATTGCAATATTGCTTCTGGTTTATGTTTCCTTTTTGCTATGAAGCATATGGAATCTTAGCTCCCTGACTACGGATTGAACCTGTGCTCTCTGTAGTGGAAGATGAAGTCTTAACCTGCACTGTGGTTTTGATATCTTTGAAAGATTTTTTTATCCAAATAAGCCCCCAATTCACATGCAATGTGAACTGACAAAATCAGAGTGGGTACAGGAGATAACAGAGGACTACAAGCCAAAAGATAAAGGATTGAGCAAGAAAAATCATTCCTATTTCCTTCTCTTTAAANTTTTTTTTTCTTATTATTAATTGGTAAAAGATAAATGCTTGTTTGGGCTTAAAAAAAGGATATTAAGGATTTAGCGTAGTTGTAAGAAAGACTTCATAAAGGTGGTAGAACTCAGGTTCAAGTTGAACTTGGAAAGATCTACCAATTGGGGGTGAAACATCATCTTTGTGTAAAATAGTATAAGAAAATGCTCAGAAAGGAAGCCAAAGGTGTTTCAGGGAGCAATAAAAAGACACTAGATTTGGTTAATGTATGAACCGGTGAAGAGTAGATGGTATATTTGGAAAAACCATTAAAGTCAAGCTATAGAAAGATTTGACTTTCAGATAGAAATGTTTCTATTCAATTATGATAAGGGGAAACATTTAATGATTTTTGGTAAGAAGCTGTTTAAGTTGTGTTTTTGAAAAAAAGTATTTTAATAGTTCATATGGGTAGATTGGCACAGAAAGAAACTGAAAGCAGTGGTATTACTATATTTTTGTAAATAAGGACTTAGAACTAGGGAGATACTGATAAGGCAAGAGAGGAGAAGATGGATGTGAAAAGCTTAAATATTACCAGTGAAATGTGTGATGGCTGGATGGATTTGATGTGAGTGGGTATAAGAGTGATTTCAGTTAAGAGTTTTTTTCTGGGCTGTGATAGCATGGTTTATAGAAACAGGTGAGCTAGAGCAGGAAGAAAGGTGATGAATTCCATTCAAGGCAAGTTTAGTGGGATGTGATGGCAGCATACCCAAGTGTAAAGGCACAACAGGGAGTTGGAGATGAATAGATCGAGGTTCATGAGAGAAGTTCAAGTTTGAAATGTACTAGTTCAGCAGCAGAGAAATAGTCAAAATACCATGGTGACTTCTTCAGTAAGGATCAGAGAGCAAATCTGCCTCTCAACAATGTGGCACAAAACCACAGCATTAAACAAGAAGAGATTACTGGACAAGTAGGAACCAGGAAATCTTTGTTTTAGTACTGTGGATAAGGGTGTGAAACTCACAGATAAGAAATTACTTGTGGTGATATAGAAAGTTTCCTAATGGTCTCTGATTCATTGTTAGTCATGTCTCACTAACTCCATGTAAATCATTATAAAACATACCACTTTGTCATGAAGGGTATATGTGCCATTTGGCTTTGATCTGAAATGAATTGCATTGTGTTCTCATCACAATTGTGGTTTATAACTTGTTTTACAAAAGCAGAACGTTCTATATTATTGAGTAAATAATAAAAACATACATATCCATGATTTTTTTCCCACAACTTTGAGGACAGGTGTTTTGAAATTCAGAATATTTTAGATATTGAAGTTATAAAATAGACTTACACTATATTATATGTATTTATACTATATATTACATAACACCCCACTGGGGTCTTATAATCAAATAGTGATTTCTCCAGTGGGATGTATTGATATTCACATTGAGTGAGATATGTAAAAATTAAGCCTCATGTAAAGATTAAGATCAAGATTGGTTTTCTACTAAATGAATTCAGGACAGATTTTACCATTGAATGGAATGAATTCCATTTAGGAATTGCAAAATCCACTAGCAAAATCCATGTGAATTTTGGAGTTATTTGGATTTCAGATTGTTGGATAAGGGGTTAAAGATGCAAAAATTTTAGAAAGGGGAAAACTGGGATGAAAAAGGACAGAGGGTCTGGGGTTAGGCAGGGATGCATGGTAGTTGGATTCCATAGAAAATGGTCAACAAACAATTTTAACTAAAGGGTAAAAAGGAGCAAGCCTGATGATTACAGAAGGAAATAGTAGGGAGCATAAGGGCTGCAAGGTGGGAATGAGCTTGGTCTCTCGGAGGAAATTAAGAAGGTATGTGGCTGAAGTGGAATAAGCAAGACGAAATGTGCTAGGAGACTGTTTAGGATATGGGTCAGTCAGGGAGCATGAGCCAGACCATCGTGAATACTTCTCGACCACGTTTTTATTTCAGTAAATAAGAAGCCATTGGAAAGTTTTCAACTGGCATTAGTATGCTGTGATTTGTATCTTTGAAAATTCATTCTGGCAACAGGGTATCTAAAGATAGTAGGGGACTAGAGAAAATGTCTTAAGAGGCTATTGTGAAGATCCAGGAGAGAGTATGGCAGCTTATGAAAGGATGGTCTTGGTGACCAAACTGGTCACTAGCCAGTTTCTCGCCACATCTGATGATAGAGCCTACAGAACTTGATTTTTTTTCTCTTTGAGATATAAGAGAAAAAGGAGCATCAGTAATAATCCTAAGGATTTCTCTGGCAGTCCAGTAGTTAAGTGATTGCCTTCCAATGCAGGGGGTGTGAGTTTGCTATCTTGTCAGGGAGCTGAGATCACACATACCTTGTGGCCAAAAAAGCAACATTCAGCAATCTTGTAATAAATTCAATAAAGACTTTAAACTTGTTCCACATCAAAAAAGAAATCTAAACTCTAAAAAAGAGTTAAAGTGTGGTAAGGACAGTATGGATGGTGGTATGAATATATGAAAAGAAGTACCATTTACGAAGAAGGGGTAGATTGAGAAACTGACAAGGAAGTGGGATTCAGAGCTAGGAATTCTGTTTGGATAGATTAAGATTCAGATGATTTTTAGACATAGTTATAACCACAGGAATACATGAAATATAATAGTGGCTACTATTTACTGAGTGATTAAAATGTACTATGTCCTCTTCTAAGTTCTTTAAGTTTCTTAACTCATTGGTTCCTCCCCAAAATCTTGCAAACTATCTACTGATTTTATTAGCATTTTACAGATTAAGAGACTAAGACACAGAGAACGCATGTAATCTATCCAAAGCTGCATAGTTAGTAAGCAACACAACAGAATCTGAGCCCAAGTTTCTGGCTGCAAAGCCTCTGCTCGGAGGAAATAAACTCTATTGGCTCTATTCCTATGCATTTCTGAATATATACAATATAAAAGCTTTGCATTGTAATTTTTAGAATAATGGTTAATAAGCAAAATTAAGGAAAGATGAAGAAAAGGCAAATGTTAGACACCACTTTCTTCCATTTTTATAGTCTGCTTCCGTTATCAGAAAGATTTTAATTTCTTTTGTCTCTTCCATGGATTTTAAACGTTTGAGTCAGCAGTTGTAAGTTCAGTTCAGTTCAGCTCAGTTCAGTCGCTCAGTCATGTCCAACTCTCTGCGAAACTGTGTCTAAATAAGATGGACTTTATAAAAGATGTCTGAGTTTTTAAATGCCAAAGGGTATTCAATTTGTGCAAAGCAAGGAATCCTTTTGTGCTCTCATTCATCTATGAGCTTCGTCCCCAATTTCTATATAATGTCATACACATGGTTGTTCGTTGTTCAGTTGCTAAGATGTGTCTGACTCTTTGTGGCCCCATGGATTGCAGCATGCCAGATTTCCCCGTCCTTCACTATTTCCTGGAATTTGTTCAGACTCATGTCCATTGTGTCAATGATGCCATCCAATCATCTCATCCTCTGTCACCCCCATCTCCTCCCGTGATGACTCAGACGGTAAAGAATCTGCCTGCAATATAGGAGACCCAGGCTCAATCCTTGGGTGAGGAAGATCTCCTGGAGAAGGGAATGGTTCCCCACTCCAGTATTCCTGCCTGGAGAATTTCATGGACAGAGGAACCTGGCAGGCTACAGTCCATGGGGTTGCAGTCAGACACAATTGAGTGACTAACACTTTCACTTTCATATACATGATAGATATTTGTTAATGTTTAAAAATATTTTAAATGAATGAGAATAATTATGCCAGTATTGGAATAATCTGTGTGTATATCTCTGTAGTATTTTTCTACTAATGGATTGCATTTTTAAAAATCATTTCAGATTGGGTTGAATTTAGTCCGTTTGAGATTGGCATGGCTAAATATGGTACTTTTATGGCACCTGACTTATTTGGAAGCAAATTTTTTATGGGAACAGTTGTAAAGAAATACGAAGAAAATCCCTTGCATTTCTTAATGGGTAAGTGATCCAAATCTACCATGAGTTTGTTTGACTGTTTTAAATCTTGGTACATTCTAAGTCATATTCTGTTTTTGCTCTCCTTTAGGTGTCTGGGGTAGTGCCTTTTCTATATTGTTCAACAGAGTCTTGGGAGTTTCTGGATCACAAAGTAAAGGTTCCACAATGGAAGAAGAACTAGGTATTGTAAAAACATGCTTGCATTGATCGTAATTATGCTATATTGATAAACTTCATTAACACATACATATAAAGTTAAATCTTCATAAAATTGTAATTATTCTAATGCTATCAATATTTTAGATGAATCAACATAATTATTTGCTAAAAATATATGCTTTTACCTCTTAACTATTGTTTTGACATTGAGGTTGTAGGGTTCATAGAAACTACTGATTCCTGAGAATCCTTTTGTGGGTTTTTTTGCCCCTTAATTTTTTAAATTGAAGGATATTTGCTTTACAGAATTTTGTGGTTTTCTGTCATACATCAACAAGAATCAGTCATAGGTACACCCATGTCCCCTCCCTCCCAAACCTCTCTTCCATTTCCCTCCCTATCCCACCCTGCTAGATTATCACAGAGCCCTTGTTTGAGTTCCCTGTGTCATATGGCAAATTCCCATCAGCTATCTGTTTTACATATGGTAATGTAAGTTTCCATGTTACTCTCTCCATAAAGCTTACCTTCTCCCTCCTCCCCTCCCCTTCCCTGTGTCCTTTAAGTCTGTTTTCTATGTCTTTATTGCTGCCCTGAAAAGAAATTCATCAGTAACATATTTCTAGATTCCATATATTTATAGGATCTATGTATATGATATTTATGTTTCTCTTTCTGATTTACTTCACTGTATAATAGGCTCTAGGTTCGTCTACCTCATTAGAACTGACTCAAATGCATTCCTTTTTATGGCTGAGAAGTACTCCAGTGTATATATCTACAGTGGAATCAATTTTACTAGAGCATCTTTAATCCTTTTAGTTATTATAATTCAAAACATACTATTTGTATTAGAGAATACAAGTGGTCCCTGACTTACTATGGTTCAACTGACAAGTTTTTAACTGTACGATAGTGCAAAAGTCATATTACTCAGTAGAAACCATACTTCAAATTTTGAGTTTTGACCTTTTTCAGGCTAGCAATAAGCAGTCCGATACTCCCAATAGCAAGGTGCACCTCCCAGTCATGTCAGTCACGCAATCACAATGGTAAACAGCCTATATACTTAAAGCCATTATGCACTCTATCAAGCATTCTGTTTTTCACTTCCAGTATAGCATTCTATAAATTATGTGAGCTCTTCAACATTTAATATAAAGTGGACTTTGATGCATCTGACAAAATTTTCAGCTTACAGTTGGCTTATTGGGATGTAACTCCATCGTAAGTTGAGGGAGATCTGTTCTCCTTTTATGAATAGGGCGGCTTTTGGACGATTAGATTCATCAACAGTTGAACACAATATGATACTTAAATTCAAGCTTGATAGTTTATTTACCTCTTCAATACTACCTCGTTAGAATTCTGTTAGCTTACCAGTCTCCTCCATCCATGGGATTTGCCAAGCAAGAGTACTGGAGTGGGTTGTCATTGCCTTCTCCTCTTAGAGCTAATTCATACCAAAAACATGGGAAAATATTTCAAATCACAGCTAATAAACTACTGCTAATAATTTTCTTCAAATCTAACTCATGAGCCCAAATTAAAAGTAATTTTTATACAACTTGTAAAAAGTAAACAAACTCAATTGAGGACCAGTAGTTTTCATTTGTTATAATATTAATGCCATAGAAACATGTTATCTTTAATGAATAAATTTGATTTACACAAAACATACATTCAGGATCTCTGAAGTACCACGCCGTCTATATCGTAGTCAACACTGAATTTTTGTTATGACTATTTTGACTGGAAGTAGGAAGGGTCAGGGGAATGCTGAATTTGAATTTGGGGCCAGCCCAGCACGGTCTGGGGAGAAGGATCCTGGAGATTATCAACAAAGTACCTCTCTACCTCCTCTTCTGTGCCTCCGAAGTATCCCACATCTATTTCAGAGTTAACAGAACAACAGAAATGACTTTTTAAACAATCTCTTGGAAAAATACTTGCATGTTAACAACTTACTGTAGGATTTTTTTCTAATAAACTGTCCTTAGTTATTGCAGACAATGACAGCTGATTTAATTAAGCTCTATATGCAAAACAAACATACAATTAACTTTAATTGATGTACCTCAACTTGACTTTAAAAAGTGTGAAGTCACTCTCCCTGCAAGAGTTGATTTTCGATATGTGATGTATATATATATATATTAAGTGCAGCAACTTTCTATAGTCCTTAATATTTTGGGTGTAATTCTTAATAAATAATGTGAAACTGATCTTATGATTTCCCTAGAGTCAAAGACTTTAGAATAAAAATAAAAACAACCAAAGAGGCACTTTGTCCTTTCACTTGCTCCTGTCTTCTGAGCATCACCCAGGGAACAAGCAGCAAGGTTGGTGGAACTTTGGAGCGTTCTCTGACCTTACCCACAAGGCCACATGCTCCTAAGGGTAACTGCAAGGCAGAGTGTTTAATGCTGAAATGCTCTGACGTGACTCATTTTAATGAACATTGTATCCCAGATGAATATCCTGTTCTCACCTTTAATTTTGTGGGTATAATAAACTCTTTTCTAAGTTACGTGAGGATTTCAGGCCAGAAAAAAAAAAAGGAGAGAAAAAGAACAGAATTACTGCCTTTTGTGAGGCTTGCTTCTCTTGCTCTTCTCTCTTGAATAATCCAGATAAACCCACGGTTTGTTGCTTTTTCCTCCTAAGACAGGAAGAGAATAGGACTGAAACAACACATCTGAGGGTAGGTGAGACAATAGCTGAAGGCTGATGAAAAGCAGAATGTTTATACCTCAACATTCTTGAGAATATTCTTTGTTGTTCGATGTCCCTTTTGAGACCAGTGGTTGGCAGCTTCTTTACTTTCACTGTGTGTCAGAATTAAGGGGAATATTGTGTCCTGAGAACCCCCAGCTGGCAGGATGCATGTTACCTCAGATTAGGGAAGGGTTTCCAGGAATGAGACCAGAGAGGTGAGTGACTGAGGGGAATCTCAGGACTCCTGGTGACCCTTTCATCCATTGGCCAGCTAAACTCTGCCTCTTAAAGGGATGCTCAGAGGTGGTTTTAGTTTCATTTTTCTCTTTCAAAGAAAGATTTTAAGGTCAATTGGAGTGTAATATGAGCAAACGAAATGTTATACCTATATTTTTCTGAGTTTAAAAGCCCAAATGATTCTATCACTGAAAACTATAAATTTGAAGTCAGTCAAAAAAATAAAAATTCTATTGACTAATAGAAGGGGAAAAAATGTCACTCTACAGAAAAGGATTTCATGTAAATGTCCCCTCAAAGTTTAATTTTTCTATAAATGATGATTATAAAATGGTCTGTGTATTCCATAATTTGGGTGCTTTTTTACTTGAAAAAAGAGAGCTGGGTATAATGATAAATTTCACTCTCATCTTTAAGGCTTTCTGGTTTCTATTTTAGTTTTTATAACTGTTCTTTTAATACATTCTGAGGAAGCACAAATCGAAACCAAAACACACATTTCAATAGATGACATTCATTACTATTAAAAAAAAAAGTCCCCTCATATTAGTAACTTTATTCATCCTAGTAAAACTATTGTAGCCCATTGTAGATTTTGGCTTTACCCTATAGTGACTTTCATAAATGTCATTTCAGCATATTTAATTAAAGAAAAATGTATCTTTGGGGTAATAAGAATTCTATAATCAAGCTGTTCTTCCTGTAAGAATTAATATAAACAAAAATTCTCCCCTTTAAATCACATATGAATAAATTCTAAACTAATTTTTCGTGCTCTGGGAAATTTTGTTTTCCAATGAGAAATTTGAAAAATACTAGTAAATCTAATACATTTAAATTTACTAAATTGATCTAGATTTACACTGATAAATCTAATAGAGCTCACTGTGGTTTTGCTGAGAGTACTTCCTTACAGTAAATTTCACTGTGAGTTTTGACACCTGAGATTCTTTCATTGTTTTGTTTTCTTTCCACAGAAAATATTACAGCAAAGCATATTGTGAGTAATGATAGCTCAGACAGTGATGACGAATCACAAGAACCCAAAGGTAAGAGAGCTGGAAAATCCTCTGGCAGAACTGCATTAGGAAAGAAAGACTGTGAATGTTTTGTCCGATTTTCTCACTCAAGATACTAATGGTAGTCTCTGCTTGAGGCCTGGAGTGATAGAATTGTAGCTTTCAATTCAGAGACAGAATCAATGCCATATATGCAATAAAATATGCAGCATATAAGTATGCCTTATTCATGGGAAAGAGATGGGGAAACAGTGTCAGACTTTACTTTTTTGGGCTCCAAAATCACTGCAGATGGTGATTGCAGCCATGAAATTAAAAGACGCTTACTCTTTGGAAGAAAAGTTATGACCAACCTAGATAGTATCTTCAAAAGCAGAGACATTACTTTGCCGACTAAGGTCCATCTAGTCAAGGCTATGGTTTTTTCTGTGGTCATGTATGGATGTAAGAGTTGGACTGTGAAGAAAGCTGAGTGCCGAAGAATTGATGCTTTTGAACTGTGGTGTTGGAAAAGACTCTTGAGAGTCCCTTGGACTGCAAGGAGATCCAACCAGTCCATTCT
>SJYV01049507.1:12352-23575 GCA_006410875.1 Neotragus pygmaeus
TGAGAGTCCCTTGGACTGCAAGGAGATCCAACCAGTCCATTCTAGAGGAGATCAGCCCTGGGTGTTCTCTGGAAGGACTGATGCTAAAGCTGAAACTCCAGTACTTTGGCCACCTCATGCGAAGAGTTGACTCATTGGAAAAGACTCTGATTCTGGGAAGGATTGGGGGCAGGAGGAGGAGGGGACGACCAAGGAAGAGATGGCTGGATGGCATCATGGACTCGATTAACATGAGTCTGAGTGAACTCCAGGAGATGGTGATGGACAGGGAGGCTTGGCATGCTGCAATTCATGGGGTCGCGAAGAGTCGGACACGACTGAGTGACTGAACTGAACTGAACTGATTCCATTTATTTTATATACCTCAAAAATTTTATCAGTTGAACAGAGAACAAACTGAGATGGTATAACAGAAATACCAAATTCTGCGTTAATCTGATTAGAGCACTAGGTTTCTAAGCATACGAATGGTGATGTCAGAACATTTTAATGTAGCTTTAATAACTAAAGTTTCATCCTTTAAAATCTTACTATTAAGTAACATTTGAAAAATTAAATTCTCACTCCATTCCTAAGCTTTATCCCATTGCCAAAATTCTCTCTCTGAAAGGGGATCAGTGATGGAGTAGATTTATTGAGAACTTTTTATTTCATGTATCGCTTTGTTGTATAAATGAGTTCTCTTACACCTTGACAAGGCAGTTTTCACCTTACGTAGATCACGATAGTCCGTGTGGAGTCAGGGAAGAGCTCTGGAAAAGATCTGGCATATTTGTTGCAATTGTTATGTGGTAAAATGGAATGATTTTACATTTGGACAAAGCCATTTGGGCAAATGTTCCCAATAGCTCAAAAACAAACAAAAAAACCAACGAGAATATTTTACAACAACTAGATGAACATGTCCTGTTATAGTTTTAAAAAATCATCCAGATTTTAAAAGAGATTAAATACTTTTTTGTCCAAAACTTAATTACTCCATCAGCTAAGGTAAGGCTATTAGAAGAGGCTTTTTTATCTTTGCTGAATCAACACTGAAATTAAAGTTCTCTTTTCATAGCCAGGCTGTTATTTTTCAGTTGTTCAGGTCTTTTTGAATTTCCTTTTAATGAAGGGGGGTAGAAAAAAATGATGGACAGCATATGCCCACCACTCAAAGAATTAATTTTGTAATGATGTTGGGACCATCAAGTAGATTAATAATGGTTTATTGATTATTAAGTAAATTGCCAAAATCATCAGTACATTTGATCACCTCTACCAGTACTGTACTGGCAGATTATCTTAAAGCTGAGAAGCTCAAGGACCCTCTGAATATGGCTGCTTTGGTTCCAATACCAGCCAACATTAGAGAATGGTATTCAGGGTGTTTTTGAGGATTTCTTATTAGCTCTTAATATTTTTTTTTTCTTTTTAAATAACCTTTATTTATTAGAGTAGTTTTAGACTCACAGCAAAATTGAGCAACAAATAGAGAGAATTTCCATATATTCCCTGTATCCACGCACATTGCCTCCACCACTTTCAACATCCTTTACTAGAGAGGTACATTTATTACAGCCAATGAACCTATACTGACACATCATTATCACCCGAAGTCTAAGCTTTCGAGTTCACTCTTGATATTGTGTGTTCTACAGGTTTTGACAAATATGTAATGACACATAGCTAAAATTATAGTGTCATAAGAGTAGTTTCACTACCTTTAAAATTCTCTGTGCTCTAAGTATCCCTCTGCTTCCCACCCCCCACCCCCTGGTAACCCCATCTTTTTACTGTCTCCATCATTTTGCCTTTCTGGAACGTCATCTCGTTGGAATCATTCAATGGATAAACTTTTCAGATTGGCTTCCTTTGCTTAGTAACATGCATTTGAATTTCCTCCGTGTCTTTTCATGGCTTCATTTCTCTTTAACATTGAATAGTATTTCATTGTCTGGGTATTATTACACAGTTTATCCATTCACCTACTGAAGAACATCTTGGTGGCTTTCAATTTGGGCAGTTATGAATGGCACTGTTATAAAACTCCATGTTCAGATTTTTATGTGCATATAAACTCCTTTGGGTAAAAATGAAGGAGAATGATTACAGCATCATGTGATACAAGTATAATTAAGTTTTGTAAGAAACTTCCAAAGAAGTTGTACCACTTTGCTTTTCCACCATCAGTGAGTGTCCTGTTGTTTCAAATTTTAACCAACATTTGGTGTTGTCTGTTTTGGATTTTGACATTTCTAATAGGTGTGTAGTGTCATCTCGGTTTTATTTGCATCTCCCTGATAACATGTGATGAAACATCTTTTCATAAACGTACTCATCATCTATATGTCTTTTTTTTTAAGATTTTTTTTAAATGTGAACCAGTTTTAAAATCTTTATTGAATTTGTTACAATATTGCTTTGTTTCCTGTTTGGTTTTTTGACCTGCAGGTATGTGGTATCTTAGTTACCCGACCAGGGATTGAACCTGCACCCCCCTGCAATGGAGGGTGAAGTCCTGCCCATTGGACTGCAAGGGAAGGCCCCATACGTGTTTTTTGGCAAGGTGTATGTTAAGCTCTTTTGCCCATTTTAAAATCAGGATGTTTGTTTTCTTATTGTTGAGTTTTTAAAAGTTCTTTGTACATTTTGAGTAATACCCCATTATCAGATGAGTCTTTTGCAAATATTTTCTCCCAGTCTGTAGCTTGTCTTTTTCTCTTGTGGCTTCTTTGTGTTTATTCAAGTGATTTTGAACATGATTTTTAGGCATTTTTAGGTTCAGTTTTTTCAAATCTGTATTGGCATCATTTTGCCTCCTCTTACAGAATTGCTGTAATCATAAAACTAGCAAATGCATACAAAGGCCTTTACATTGTGAAAGGCTAATAAATAGAAATTTACTATTAATTTTAAAGCTAATAAGCAAGATATATCATTTATGTTATCTTGTTGCCACTTCCAAATATGTCATATGGAAGGTAGATCCATTGCTGGTATAGAAGTGATCAATTTAATAACAACAATAGTGATGATGAAAAAGGAAAAGAAGAGGAAGCACCAAATCTTTGGGAAATAATTGAGTATCTTATTCATATCCTGTGTAACTGAAGATATAAATCATTTATTTTAAAGGTTGATTTGTTCTAGTGAAAGATTTTCTTTGTCATATTTGGCATTAGAAAAGTGAGGGAGTAGAAAAGAGTGTATATTTGTTTTTTCATGACTATGCAGTCATCTGGATTGGTTATGGAGAGAAAGAGCCCTTCACTTACTGAGCTCAGTTAAGCTAATCTTTTGAAGATATNTCTCTAAGAATTTTCCAGAGTTTGTTGTAGTCCACACAGTCAAAACTTTGCCATAGTCAATAAAGCAGAAATAGATGTTTTTCTGGAACTCTCTTGCTTTTTCAATGAGCCAAGAGATGTTGGCAATTCGATCTCTGGTTCCTTTGCCATTTCTACCATAGCCTCCTCCATTATCAACCTCCTCCCTATCAGAGTGATATTACTACATTTGTTACCACAGATGTACCTACACTGCCACATCATAATTTCCTGAAGTACACAGTTTACACTGGGCTCATTCTTGGTGTCACAAAAATGACTTTTAAAGATGTATTTGTTGATCACATCCTTATATAAATATTTTGGTTAGCTGGATTGAGATTGAGAAGACTTCTTAGAATTACATATATAAAATGTATACACCTACACATAATGTTTATGTACATACATATGTATACAGATACGGATATGAAAATGTTTGCTTAGAGGGATTTTAGACATTGTTGCGATAGCTATCCTATTTTTTTTTTTTTGGTAATAGATTTTCTTGCTTCTATCTTTTCTATGAAAGGAAAAACTGTGTATAGAACATAATTTTAGAGCCTGACTACTTCTTGGTGAATGAGTGAAGGCAGTAATTCTGACTTACTTCCTTCTTTGTGACAGGAATCTCTTTCAGCTATTAGCTGGCATGACAGTATTTGTTTCCCCCTTTTTCTCTAATGATGCATTCTATTTACCTTTTTTGGATACCAATGGTGTTTTGGTTGACATTCATGTAATCATTGTCTCAACAGTAAACAAAAAAATCACTTGGTTCTGTAGGAGAGCATACACTAAAGAACACTCCTGTGTTATTTTAAATATTTGAAATTATCACAAATATTAAGGTTCATTTTCACATTATTTTCACATATTTTTAATTAATGAAAATATCAGGCACCATCTGTCTGTATTTTTTCAGACAATGGCTTGTGTAGTCCACAGAAACATATTATTCACTGTAGCATTTCTCTAACATAGTTATGGAAAAATTACAAACTTCCTAATTCCTTGTTCATCATTCAGTAAGCTGTTAAGTTTAATATTTCCCTCATAAGCAGTAGCATTTCTTTGGTAAGTATAATCTTTCTGATGTTTCTCCAACTCTCTTCTAATTCTGCATCATTTCAGATTGACTTGGTTTATGAAATGTCTCATTCAGTAACTCTCCTCTTTCAAACCCTTGTTATTCTCTTTGCTTATCAGGGAAAAGCCTCAATTTACTTTGAAAGACAAAAAATAGACATCAGAGGTTCATTCTCTTTTCCACTACTCTTCTTCCTGATGAGTTGTTACATTTGTTCACTCTGGCAGTAATGTTCTTCTCTATTTAGGATTTGTCTCTGAGACAAAAAGACCAGTTGAATGGACCTCAGGGTCACTGGTGATTTGGAGGTTTATCTGGTCCCATCACTCCATGGGAAATAGATGGAGAAACAGTGGAAACAGTGTCAGACTTTTTTTGGGGGGGTGGCTCCAAAATCACTGCAGATGGTGATTGCAGCCATGAAGTTAAAAGACGCTTACTCCTTGGAAGAAAAGTTATGACCAACCTAGACAGCATATTCAAAAGCAGAGACATTGCTTTGCTGACTAAGGTCCGTCTAGTTAAGGCCATGGTTTTTCCTATGGTCATGGATGGATGTGAAAGTTGGACTGTGAAGAAGGCTGAGCGCCGAAGAATTGATGCTTTTGAACTGTGATGTTGGAGAAGACTCTTGAGAGTCCCTTGGACTGCAAGGAGATCCAACCAGTCCATCCTGAAGGAGATCAGCCCTGACTATTCATNTAAGCAGTAGCATTTCTTTGGTAAGTATAATCTTTCTGATGTTTCTCCAACTCTCTTCTAATTCTGCATCATTTCAGATTGACTTGGTTTATGAAATGTCTCATTCAGTAACTCTCCTTTTTCAAACCCTTGTTATTCTCTTTGCTTATCAGGGAAAAGCCTTAATTTACTTTGAAAGACAAAAAATAAACATCAGAGGTTCATTCTCTTTTCCACTACTCTTCTTCCTGATGAGTTGTTACATTTGTTCACTCTGGCAGTAATGTTCTTCTCTATTTAGGATTTGTCTCTGAGACAAAAAGACCAGTTGAATGGACCTCAGGGTCACTGGTGATTTGGAGGTTTATCTGGTCCCATCACTCCATGGGAAATAGATGGAGAAACAGTGGAAACAGTGTCAGACTTTTTTTGGGGGGGTGGCTCCAAAATCACTGCAGATGGTGATTGCAGCCATGAAGTTAAAAGACGCTTACTCCTTGGAAGAAAAGNAAAAAAATCACTTGGTTCTGTAGGAGAGCATACACTAAAGAACACTCCTGTGTTATTTTAAATATTTGAAATTATCACAAATATTAAGGTTCATTTTCACATTATTTTCACATATTTTTAATTAATGAAAATATCAGGCACCATCTGTCTGTATTTTTTCAGACAATGGCTTGTGTAGTCCACAGAAACATATTATTCACTGTAGCATTTCTCTAACATAGTTATGGAAAAATTACAAACTTCCTAATTCCTTGTTCATCATTCAGTAAGCTGTTAAGTTTAATATTTCCCTCATAAGCAGTAGCATTTCTTTGGTAAGTATAATCTTTCTGATGTTTCTCCAACTCTCTTCTAATTCTGCATCATTTCAGATTGACTTGGTTTATGAAATGTCTCATTCAGTAACTCTCCTCTTTCAAACCCTTGTTATTCTCTTTGCTTATCAGGGAAAAGCCTCAATTTACTTTGAAAGACAAAAAATAGACATCAGAGGTTCATTCTCTTTTCCACTACTCTTCTTCCTGATGAGTTGTTACATTTGTTCACTCTGGCAGTAATGTTCTTCTNGGGTATATCTTTCCTTTTCTCCTTTGCCTTTCACTTTTCTTCTTTTCTCAGCTATTTGTAAGGCCTCCTCGGACAGCCATTTTACCTTTCTTTTTCTTGGGGATGGTTTTGATCACTGTCTCCTGTACAATGTTACAAACCTCCGTCCATAGTTCTTCAGGGCACTCTGTCTGTCAGATCTAATCCCTTGAATCTATTTGTCACTTCCACTGTATAATCGTAAGGGTTTTATTTTATGTCATACTTGAATGGTTTCAGAGAGAAGGAATTTAAGATCTCACTTTATGAGAACATAGTGGGAAAGAATAAGTAAGTAAGTACCAGTCTATCAAATACAATTGAATGTTATGACTTTATTAGATTGTTTCCTAATGGATTTTCTATTTCAGCCTCTCCATATGCTGTATGGTTTAACTGATTGTTTTGATAAGGAGTTCTATTGAGATTAAATGTTTGATTTACTACATTTTCATTCTGTATATCAGTGACTGCATATCAAGTATTGGTCTATGTAATTAGGAATATAAAGTCAATGGAACCACAGTCCTGGCTTTGAAAGTATTTCCAGTGTAATCAAAAGTGGTGACAAATAAGCCTTTACAACATATTGTAAGTGCTACAACCAAGCATTGCAGTTTTAATATAGGATAGATTTGGGTATGCAGGACCAAATTTTAGATTGTAGAATACAATACTTCCTGAAGGAGGTGACATTTGGGCTGAATTTTGAAATATTACATAATATTTTAACTTAACAAATACCTCTTGTATGTAGTATATAGCAAAGCACCACCATATTATTACTCTAGCTTGAATATTTTCCTGTCACTTCAATCTGGTCCCTATCTCCTTTTGTGTGCCATAAAAAGGTACCATTGCCCCCTGGTGGACTCTACTTTACATTGTTGGCATGAGGGACATAGAGAAAGGAACTAATTTCAGAGCCTATGACTCGATTTAATTTCAATTCTCAAATTCTTTGCTTGTTTCACTTTTGTAGATAATGTAGCTTGGTGTGCTCTACATGACAAGTTACTTTTTCCCTATTGTTCTTAAAGTCAGCTATCCAAGAAACCCCAAAGACAGCAATGCCAGGTTACCTTTAACATTGGTTGAGATGTTCTCATTTTAGGCCAGGCATGCCTAGGAGATCAGTGGGTGCTGCTGCTAAGTCACTTCAGTCGTGTCTGACTCTTCACAATCCCATAGATGGCAGCCCACGAGGCTCCTCCACCCATGGGATTTTCCAGGCAAGAGTACTGGAGTAGGGTGCCATTGCCTTCTCCGAATGATTTCCTGCTTTTGTTGCAATTTTCAATGTAAGGAAGATAATGAGCTCGTTTATGTACTGGAGGTTTAATAAATTCCAATATATGGATTGACAGCAATGTCTTTATCTCCTTGTCTCCTACCGAACACCCATGGTTCTCAACTGAGGAGAGGATTGGGCCTCCTTCTCTTCACCACCCCCACCCCTGCCACACTGGGGAACACTTGTTAATGTTTTAAAACATTGTTAGTTGTCACTACTGGAGTAGGTTTGTTTTTATCATCCAGTGGGTAGAGACAAGGGATACTGCTAATCACCCTGCATGCATGAAACGACCCCTCAGAACAAAGATTCATCAGGCCCCAAACTGAAAGTGAAGTTGCTCAGTTGTGTCTGACTCTTTGCAACCTCATGGACTGTAGCCTACCAGGCTCCTCTGTCCATGGACTTTTCCAGGCAAGAGTACTGGAAGGGATTGCCATTTCCTTCTCCAGGGGATTTTCCCAACCCAGGGGTCAAACCGGGTCTCCTGCATTGCAGGCAGACGCTTTACCATCTGAGCCACCAGGGAAACCTCAAACTGGGATAGAGCTAAATGTGAGCATGGCTGCAACAGAGTAATATGGTTTTTCTTCTGTATTTCAAAAAACAACCTATCTGTACTTTATCTTGCTCATGTTACATCATTAGCATAAATACATTTTACATTCTTTTCATTAGTAAAAATTAAATGTACAAGCTGTAACACTTTTAGAATTTGTTAGGTGAAAAAGGAAGTTTACAAAAGAAGCCTACAGTGCAAATTTTTAAGCTTATGAGAGATGATGTAATCTTAGTCAAAGATTCTAATTTTGCCATATCTCAAAGAGTGTTGCCACATAGTTCATAAAACCATGAGACTCTTGGTTGGTTGTGCAATGTTAGATGAGACTGCAGATGTGCTTTGTAAACCATTTATCTGAGTTCAGATTGTACAGATAACAGTACATCATTTGGCACTATCCAACATACATAATGTTTACTAAGGTAGGTATTAAAGTGTTACTCCATATATTGAAGATTTTCTGATTTCAAAAACAGAAAAAGAAAATAGTCATTTGAGATCTATCTTGTAAAACAACAGGAATTTTCATGGTTATTTAATTTGAGATTTGTCAAAGAGAAATCATACTGGACACGTTTTAAGCAAGGAAGCCTTTTTTTCAAGACTATTGTGGTGGGCACTCCAGCTATTGCAATAGAGAAGACAAATTGAATTTGATTTTTCTGAAACAAAAACTTGAATTTTTAAAAAATATTTGGGGTGAGTTAATGGAAAAGTACTGAAAGGCATTAGAAAGGAAGATGGTAAAAGGAATTAAGCCATCTGTGTTTGCTAATTCTCACTTTCTGAAATTAGGTTCCTACCCACTTACTGAAAATGAAAGATAGGAGTGCTGTCCCCTCTGATGATTGCATTCAAAGGAATGACTCCCAGGTTCACAAAAAAGACATTTTCTGGGTTGTAGAGGATTTATATCTCAAAGGGGCAGAGAAAGAATTTACTGTTGCCAGTTTTCTGAAGTAAAATATTCTAAGGAAAGGGACATCTGGGATCTGCAGTCAAGGCATAACCTGTCTAAAGTTTAGTAAAGCTGAGGGGAACATGAAAAGTATTGTGATTAGACTCTAGGAAAACAAAATTATTAGGAAAGATTAAACTAACCACCTGGAATTCTAACTAACTGTTGTAAATAATATATTCAACATTATATAAAGAACACTTACTTTTCATATGAATGTCAACACCTATTTTTCAATGTTTAAAAACAGTGTATTTAGAATTTTAAAGTAAGAAGTGTTCGTTTTATAAAATAAAAGATATCTACAGAGGGAACTATTATGTCTTTGATGAAAGATGAGATGCACCTTGATGTGAAAACCTATATATTTCATTATCTGCAGTTGAGTAGCAGAATTATTTTCACTCTGCTGTATGTTGTTTCACAGATATCACTGAATCTTTTAATATTCCCAGGATTTTCTTATTCCAACCTATTGTAAAATGAAAGGTTGTTCTCTAGTGTGGCAGGCAGAATTCAAAGCTGGTCCCCAAGATTCTCATGTCTTGATGTACTCGTGCTGTAGAATGTTCTTCCCATGAGGCTGGACAGGACCCATGAATATATTAGAAAACTTGCTCCCTTGTGAGGTTACATCATAGAGCAAAGGTAATTATTTAACTGCTCTGCTGTTATAATCTGACTTATCTGGGTCCTAGATATCCCCAGTCATAAAATGAGAGGATTGAATAAGTATGTATCCCTAATGGTTCTTATGAAGAATATATTCTCCCTGAGATAGTAATAGTATTCTGAAGTGAAGAAAACAGTGTCCTTTCATCAAATAAGTTTGGAAAAGCTGAGTTAAAAAAAGTAGAAGAGCTTTCTTTAGTGCAAGACAGCTTAGAGTCTTTAAAAGACTAATGTACATTGAAACTCTGTGAATAGATTTTACTATTCAGGGATTCTTATTTTACCAACTTATTTTTAATACTTTATTTGTATAAAACCAAATAAAATTCAATGGGGTCAATGTTTTCTGGAACAGATTTTGGGAGAAATTGTTTCAGAAATCTTATTATTAAAGAGTGAAAGAAATATAATACCCTAAAATAATCATAATATTAAGATATTACCTACACAATAAATGAATTCTTACATGTAAAATGAATGATAAACTATGTGCAAAAAATGTTTTGATGTTGTTTAATATGAATGATATTGGCCATGAAGACTTTAATTTACTTTTCATTGCATTTAAATGTATCCCTTTTTATTGAAATAAGAATCCAAAGATTTAAAATTTCTTAAAGTAAGATTCTCTAACATTTTTGAGTTCTTCAGATAGCCAATTTATCAGTTAAACTATAAACCTTAATTCATCTCTCTACCTCTATATTTACACATATATCCATAAAAAATACACATATATATTTTCCATTTAACAAGCACAATTGAGTGCACTGATTTTCAATCAAAGATTGTTTAATCACTGTTTATACTAAGGGACTCATTAACTTGAAATTACATAATTCTTCAAAAACATGTCTCTTTCAATATAGACCTAATTACCTAAGACATTTTTCTTAAGAAATGTCAGTTGATGAAGCAAAAATAAATATGTAATATTTATTGTAACCTATTTTTTATATACTATACTTTACTTTTTAGAGCAAGATCCAGATTTACAGGAAAATTAGGCAGAAAGTACAAAGTTCTCACTTCCTTTCTTTCACCTAACCATATTTCCTTTTATTATTATCTTGCATTGGTATATGTACAGCATTGTTACATTTGATGAACCAATATTGATACTTTATTATTAACTGAATTTCATAGTTTGCATTAAGGTTCACTGTGTTGAATAGTTTTATGGTTTTTCCAATTGCATGATGCCAGCATCTACCATCCTTTCAACATCTATCATCCTTTCAACTCAGCACAACTATCAGAGAAATTTTTTAAAATTAGAGGACAACTCACGTCAGTGCCCTTCAATATCTTTCCATTTTTAGAAAGTAAAAATTAAAAGAGAGACTTTAGATTCAACACCAATAGGATGAAATAATAATTTAAAAAATATTTACCATGCAAAGACAAAGGGGGGAAAAAAGCACTGGAACATCTCTTAAAATATACCTTAAGAGAAAAATTATAATTTTATATTTATATAATTTTTTTATAAAAAAATTATAGGGGACTAGAATGCAAAAGTAGGAAGTCAAGAAACACCTGGGGTAACAGGAAAATTCGGCC
>SJYV01049509.1:0-20507 GCA_006410875.1 Neotragus pygmaeus
CCAGGCTCCTCCATCCATGGGATTTTCCAGGCAAGAGTGCTGGAGTGGGTGCCATTGTTTCTCTCTGCTTCTCTTATATTTCCTCCCAGCTTGGGAGGTCTATTTTAGCTCCACCAACGTGATTGGTAGCATTAAAGAATCAGAGTTGGGTTCAGAGAATCAACCATATGGCTTGGGGGAAAAAAGGTTCTGAGAACTGACTTGCTGGAGGTTTATGTTAAGGATGAAGACCAGAGCGAAAAAAGACGGGCAGTTTTGTCAGTCTTGGTTAGTCTTTCTCTCCTGACTGCATTTCCCTAGACAACTTACCCCCAGAGCTATCAATGTCAAGACAGAACTCAGTTATTTCTGCATCCCTTTGCCAAATGGGCTTCCCTGATGGCTCAGACAATAAAGAATCCACCTGCAATGCAGGGGACTCGAGTTCCATCCCTGAGTCAGGAAAATCCCCTAGAGAAGGGAATGGCAACCCACTCCAGTACCCCTGCCTGGAGAAGTCCATGGACAGAGGAACCTGACCAGCTACAGTCCGTGAGGTCTCAAAGAGTTGGACAGGTTTGAGCCACTAATATTTTCACTTTCTTTGCCAAATAACATCACATAACATCAATTTAATTGTGATTCACTGGACATAGCTACTGTGTGGTATAGCTGATTTAACTCATTCCATTACTTTCAGCAGAAATTAAACAGGCTGTAGCTAGCTCCTTTCTGAACCATTCCCTTTTTATGGTCAGTAGGACTGGAAGAATTTCTCTCTTAAAATCTCTGTTTCTTAATTTTAAAATCTCTGCTTCTTACTCATTCACTATGCAGCTACAGCAGAATCAGGTGATACTAATTTTATCATTATTCATCAAATATCAAAGGTCCACCATGTGCCAGCTATGCTCCAAGTGAGTAAAGCCCTTTTCTTAAGGAACTTATGTGGAAAACAAAGTCAGCTAGTGATATGTGCTGTGATTAGTATGACCATATGCCTTTTTACCTGGACAATCCCAGTTTAAGACTTTCACCGCAATATAAATATTAGGAGGAGAATACTACATTTACAGTGATGGAGAGGATGTTATTTTAGGCAGGTAGTCAGGGGAACTCTCAGGGGAGTGTAAGAAGGAGTAAGCCCTGAATAATGGGGACCATTATTCAGGCAGAGAACAGAGCAAGAGGTGAAAGCAGGTGTCATGCCTGCAACAAGGGGGAAAATGAAAAGACAAAGGCTCAGGTGAGACTGAGCTACTACATGTGCAAACCTTACTTAAATATTCATCCCAATGTTCTGGAAATGTTGGAATACCTTTAAGGTTGGCTCAGCTACTTTTTTCTGGCAAAGTTGTTAGTAATCCTCCATGGTTGGCAGCATTTGTTACCATAATTAAATAGAGAATGCCATGATCAGATCACCTTCTGCTGAAAAGGAGATGCTATGTCCTTTTGTACAAAGAGCAAAGTCGGGTCTTCACAAGTGCGCAAGTGTCTGTGAGCCACAAGTGAACCGAACTGTCTGGTTAATATCCAGCATCAAAGCCTTTCTCTCTGGCACAACCTCATTTACTTTTGTTCTAGTTACTCTGTTTGAAAACATTTAAAAGTTAATGTGAGCTTCCAACATAGAGATCAATTGGCCAAAGTAGTCAGAAAAATGATAAATTTTTGATGGAATTTATTTTCATTACTTAAATTAAACCCATAAAAGCATAAGAGCGATGAAGGAGGTGAAAACTGGGCCATCACTTTTGTTCTCTTCATCATAACCAGTGGATCAAAGTCTTTACTAAAGGAAATTAGCCAAGAATTACATTCCATTTTTACTGACTTGAAAAGACAACATCAGTGGTTTACACCGTCTATTAACTATTGCCTTAGATTAAATCCATTTCACATTATATCAAGCCTTTGACTGTGTGAATCAAAACAAACTGTGGAAAATTCCTAAAGAGATGAGAATACCAGATCATCTTACCTGCCTTCTCAGAAACCTGAACGCAGGTCAAGAAGCAACAGTTAGAAACAGACATGGGACAACAGACTACTTCCAAATTGGGAAAGAATTATGTCAAGGCTGTATATTGTCACCTGCTTATTTAACTTGTATGCAGAGTACATCACGTGAAATGCTGGGCTGGATGAAGCACAAGCTGGAATCAAGATTGCCTGGAGAAATATCAATAACCTCAGATATGCAGATGACACCACCCTTATAGCAAAAAGCAAAGAGAAATTAAAGGGATTGTTGATGAAAGTGAAAGAGGAGAGTGAAAATGCTGGCTTAAAACTCAACATTTCAAAAACTACGATTATGGCACCTGGTCACATCACTTCATGGAAAATAGATGGGAAAATATGGAAACAGTGATGGACTTTATTTTCTTGGGCTCCAAAATCACTGCAGATGGTGACTGCAGCCATGAAATTAGAAGATGTTTGCTCCTTGGAAGAAAAGCTATGACCAACATAGACAGCATATTGAAAAGCAGGAAAATTCCATCGAGTCAAAGCTATGGTTTTTCCAGTAGCCATGTATGGATGTGAGAGTTGGACTATAAAGACAGCTGAGTACCAAAGAATTGATGCTTTCGAACTGTGGTGTTGGCAAAGACTCTTGAGAGTCTCTTGGACTGCAAGGATGTCAAGGAGTCCATCCTAAGGGAATTTTAATCCTGAATATACATTGGACAGACTGATGCTGAAGCTGAAGCTCCAATACTTTGACCACCTGATGTGAAGAGCAGACTCATTGGAAAAAACCCTCATGCTAGAACAGATAGAAGGCAGGAGGAGAAGGGACGACAGAGGATGGGATGGTTGGATGGCATCACCTACTCAACAGAAATGAATCTGAGCAAGTTCCAGGAGAAGGTGACAGACAGGGAGGTCTGTCATTCTGCAGTCCATGGGGTCTCAAAAAGTCAGATATGACTGAGCAACTGAACAACAGCAACATCTATTGAGTACCAGTGAAGTGCAAGGCGCTCTGCTTATAAGGCAAATTATTTTTCACTACATCTGATCACGTCCCCCCAAAGAATTTAAAAAATATTGTTATAGTCTCACACATTTTGGGGGGTAAGTATGTAAATTTTTATCACAAATTCAAATTGTTGAAAGGGTTTAATTTCTGATAATTGTAACTATTGACATTTTAAAATAAAGTTATTATAGTTTTTTGAAATGTGAATCAAGTTGCATATCAATATAGAGCATTTCTCTATGGTCAATTAATCTATGACAAAGGAGGCAAGAACATACAATGGATAAAAGACAGTCTCTTCAATATGGGGTACTGGGGAAACTGGACAGCTACACATGAAAGAATTGAAATTAGAACATTCTCTAACACCATACACAAAAAATAAGCTCAAAATGGATTAAAGACCTAAATAAGGCTGAATACTATAAAACTCTTAGAGGAAAACATAGGCAGAACACTCTTTGACATAAATTATAGCAAGATCTTTTCAATCCATCCATTATTTCCAAATAATGAAAAGAAAAACAAAAAATTAACAATAGGATCTAATTAAACTTAGAAGCTTTGCACAGCAAAGGAAACGATAAACAAAATGAAAAGACAACCAACAGAATGGGAGAAAATATTTGCAAATGATACAACTGACAGTGGATTAATCTCCAAAATATACAACAGTTCATGCAGTTCAATACCATCAAAACTAACCACCCAATCCAAAAAAATGGCAAAAGATCTAAACANGCAAAGGAAACGATAAACAAAATGAAAAGACAACCAACAGAATGGGAGAAAATATTTGCAAATGATACAACTGACAGTGGATTAATCTCCAAAATATACAACAGTTCATGCAGTTCAATACCATCAAAACTAACCACCCAATCCAAAAAAATGGCAAAAGATCTAAACAGACATTTCTCCAAAGAAGACTTACAAATGGCCCAAAGGCACATGAAAGCTGCTCAACATCACTAATTATTAGAGAAATGCAAATCAAAACTGCAATGAGATTTCACCTCACCCCTGGTCAGAGTGGCCATCACCAAAAGGTCTACAAAAAATAAATGCTAGAGAAGGTGTGGAGAAAAGGAAACCTTTCTACACTATTGGTGGGAAAGTAAATTGGTACAGCCACTGTGGAGAATGGTATGGATGTTTCTTATACAACTACAAATAGAGCTGCCATATTATCTAGCAACCTCACCCTTGGGCATATATCCGGGGAAAACCACATTTTGAAAAGATACATGTACCCCAGTGTTCATTGCAGTACTATTGCACTATTTACAATAGCCAGAAAAGGAAGCAACCTAAATGTCCATCAACAGAAGGATGGATAAAGATGTGGTACATAATGCAATGGAATGTTACTCAGTCATAAAAAAAAGAAAGAGCTGCCATTTGCAGCAATATAGATGGACCAAGAGATTACCGTACTAAGTGACGTTAAGTCAGACAAAGAAAGACAAACATATGCTATCACTTGTATGATGAATCTAAAAAATGATACAAATAAACTTATTTACAAAATGAAAGAAATACTTACAGACACAGACTTAGAAGACTAGTTTATGGTTACCAAAGGAGAAATTTCAGGGCGAGGTATAAATTAGGAGGTTGGGATTAACATATACACTAGTACATAAAAAGAGGTAAGTGACAAGGACCTACTATTAGTATAGTGAAATCTGCTCAATACTCATAACCTATTTGAGAAGATAATCTGAAAAAGAAAAAAATAAATGAATAAATATATACTAGAGCAATTTTTTATCCACTGTTATCAATTTAAAAATATTAACAAGCTCTTCAAGATTCAGTAATTTTGTATTTTTCTTCTTGACTGATATTTTCATTATACTTAATCATTCACCTCTGCCACTAAAATAGGTGCATAAATTAAAATAAATTTACTCATTTATTATTCTACTTGGCCATCAAGATCTATTATTGTACTTAAACATTCTTCTACATTGACTCATTATTATCATTATGAATCTTGATGAGTCCTTATTAAAATATAAAAGTTAAATTTTATAAATGCTTAACTATTGCTGGAATTATAAATTATTAGTATTAAATCCATTTTCAATGTCATTTTCATAGTTGTGGTGCTGAAAATATTTGTTGACATAAATAAGCAGATGAGAATGAAAATTTTGCTATAGCACTGTCACTCAAATCCACAAATTCTAGATTACATGCAAATGCAACTAAGTGATCTATGATCAAACAGTTTCATGACGAGCTGAAAACTTGTTGAGGATCTCCTTCAATTTTACAGATAACAAAATATCAAAAAACACAAGACTTGCAAAGATTTTCCGTTTGCTTGTTTTTACCTTTACCTAGATACTGAACATATTCTTTTTCAGATTCCAAGGAAAAAACTTAAAATCTTCACCAAGACTTTTCAAATGACTATTAATTATGTCAGTTACTCTTTCACTTGGAGACATGTTGTACTAAATTTGCTAATATCTTATACACAACATGCTAAGAAAGATTTATTTTAAAGTAGTGTTTCATTTCAAAGTCCTTTGCTAGTGCAATGAAATATTTTCATCTCATCTCATGCTTTACATATATTTTTGTCAACATTCAAAGATTCAGGCTCAACTCATTGAATTTATGAGAATGTCCGCCATATAAACTAAATAGCAAATAATTCCTCTTTGTCAAAGCTACAGATCCAGTTGGACTTCCCTTCTGCTTGAAAATGTATGATTTTCCTTTTCAGTTCAAAGGGATGGATTAATATGTATTCCATGACAACCTTCTCCCTATTGTATTTTAACTGTGAAACAGAGAAAGATAAAACCATTGATAGATTAAAGATAAAACAAAAAGTCTAGCTAAGAATTTGTCACTTATAGAAAATAAGAAGCCACTGCTTTCATGGAACTTTGTGAGAAGGATGGAAAAAAATGGTGTGATTGCATGAAAAAATTCAAACTGTTCTTTACCATGGTGCCCAGCAGACATATATTTCTTAGGGCAATGCTTGCTTGTTCGGTAAAGTGGGAGAAGGTGATTAGAAAAGGAAAGATGTGAGGGTAGCACAAGAACAACACCCCAATCCCAAATCTGCATTTTCAGTTTGCAGAGTGAGTACACGTGCAAGGTGGGGATCTGAACTTTGATTCCTTGCAAGTTCTCATGCTTAGGAAAACAGCTCAGTTCAGTTCAGTCACTCAGTCATGTCCGACTCTTTGTGACCTCATGTACTGCAACACGCCAGGCTTCCCTGTCCAACACCAGCTCCTGGAGTTTACTCAAACTCATGTCCATCTAGTCGGTGATGCCATCCAGCCATCTCATCCTCTGTCGTCCCCCTTTCCTCCTGCCCCCTTTCCTCCTACCCCCTATCCCTTCCAGCATCAGAGTCTTTTCCAATGAGTCAGCTCTTCGAATGAGGTGGCCAAAATACTGGAGTTTCAGCTTTAGCATCATTCCTTCCAAAGAACACCCAGGGCTGATCTCCTTTATGATGGACTAGCTGGATCTCCTTGCAGTCCAAGGGACTCTCAAGAGTCTTCTCCAACACCACAGTTCAAAAGCATCAATTCTTCAGCACTCAGC
This sequence comes from Neotragus pygmaeus, assembly GCA_006410875.1. Classification (NCBI taxonomy): domain Eukaryota; kingdom Metazoa; phylum Chordata; class Mammalia; order Artiodactyla; family Bovidae; genus Neotragus; species Neotragus pygmaeus. Next base: position 6,554 of record SJYV01049509.1, read on the forward strand.
TTTCTTCACAGTCCATTGCTCACATCCATACATGACCACAGGAAAAACCATAGCCTTGACTAGATGGACCTTTCTTGGCAAAGTAATGTCTCTTCTTTTGAATGTGCTACCTAGGTTGGTCATAACTTGCCTTCCAAGGAGTAAGCGTCTTTTAATTTCATGGCTGCAGTCACCATCTGCAGTGATCTTGGAGCCCAGAAAAATAGTCTGACACTGTTTCCACTGTTTCCCCATCTATTTCCCATGAAGTGATGGGACCAGATGCACAGTACCCCTCCATAAATACTGATGTAGAAGACACAGTAAAGAACAAGATCCCTCTTCTCAATGANAGAAAAATAGTCTGACACTGTTTCCACTGTTTCCCCATCTATTTCCCATGAAGTGATGGGACCAGATGCACAGTACCCCTCCATAAATACTGATGTAGAAGACACAGTAAAGAACAAGATCCCTCTTCTCAATGAATATAAACTCTAGAGAGAGATGCCTGCATTTCTTCATTTGTTCAGTGAGTGCCCCTTTGGCAATATGGACAACACTAAGGAATCTGCCTTCAAAGATCACGCAGTCTGGTCATGGGAGGAAGAGACGCAGAGATGCTGTGAGAGTTCAAAGACAGGAGAATGTGTGAGTTCAAAGATAAGGAAGATGATTTCCTGCTGGGCCCCTGCAAAGGAAGTTACATAGGTTTTGGCTATGACAAGATGGAGCAAGGGTGTCCCAAGTGACAGATACAATATTAAGAAATTCAGGAGCAGATAAAACAAACAGAAATAGATAATAGATGTTGAGTGGACAGACTTACGGCAACTAGGCTGGAAGAGGAAGTATGGGTAGTACACTAAAGGGTCTGGTGTTTACTCTAAAGGAATTGGTATTTAAAAAATTGTAGAGTTACAGTAGAAATAATACACATCCATTGTAGAAAACAAAAAATATATATATTTTACCATTTAAAAACCTTTGCTATTATTAACATTTTGTGTATATTTTCTCAAGCTTTCTATACATACTCATACTTCCAGCACCTAGAATAATACCCTGGTACAGAATACCAGGTATTCAATAAANGTATTTAAAAAATTGTAGAGTTACAGTAGAAATAATACACATCCATTGTAGAAAACAAAAAATATATATATTTTACCATTTAAAAACCTTTGCTATTATTAACATTTTGTGTATATTTTCTCAAGCTTTCTATACATACTCATACTTCCAGCACCTAGAATAATACCCTGGTACAGAATACCAGGTATTCAATAAATAGTTTCTGAAATTAAGAAATTTTATAGGCCATTTAAAAATTTTTTGCATAGTATATATTATAAAATATTTTCATGTCGATAAATGCATTTGTACGCAATCTTTTGAGTGGGTGTGTAGTATTTTATTGTAGTGATATGTGTTCTGTATTGTCACAGAATTGTTACCAAATCTTAGTTATCATAAAAATGATGTAATAAGGAATTAATATAGCTTACTAGAATTCAGTCAATTGAAACTATGCATGTGTGATTTGAGTATTTCTGAAAAATCATACCAAATTACTCTAAAACCATTGCTCCTAAAATGTGTTTTTTTAGTCCTAAATTCAATTATATTGGGTATTTTTTAAAACTTTATCAATGAGGTGAAAAAACAAATAACTCTAAGATGTTTTTTCTTTGGTTTCTAGTAAGGTTAAGTATTTTTCACATGTTTAACAGCCATTTTTTGTTTCTCTTTTGAGAATACCTGTTCTTTTGTAGACAAAGGTTTTCTGTGAGGGAGGAAAGTAAAACAGTAAGGACTATAGTTGCAGAAGAAGTAGTTAGTGGCGGAATTTCAGAGAAAGCAATCAAGAATTGGAGAAAGCAACCAAGCCAAGAGAAGGCTTAGCTGCAGAAATAGCAACATGTGGATGAACCTAGAGTCTGTCATATAGAGTGAAGTACATCACAAAGAGAAAAACAAGTATGGTATAATAACACTTATACATGGAATCTAGAAAAATGGTACAGATCAATCTATTTGTAGGGCAGAAATAAAGACGCAGATGTAAGGAAGAGACTGATGGACACAGCAAAGGGAGGAGAGGTGGGGCAAATCGAGAGAGTAGCATTGGCATACATACGCTGCTGTGTGTGAAACAGACAGTGAGTGGGATCTGCTGCATAACACGGGGAGCTCAGCTCAGTGCCCTGCGAGAACCTCGAGGGGTGGGATGGCAGGGTGGCAGGGAGGCTTAAGAAGGAGGGGAGATATACGTATTTACAGCTGGTTCGTGTTATTGTACAGCAGAAATTAACAACACTGTAAAGCAATTATCTTCCAATTAAAACAAATAAATAAATCTGAAAAAAAAGAAAAGGCAAAGAAACATCTCCTTAGAGGACCATGGCCCTGAGGTCCTGAGCTAAGCATAGAGAGGTGAACAGGAGGGAAAATTAAGACAACATTGCCCTCTGACTTTTCATAACATTCACCTGGAAAGGAAGGCAATGGGAAATTGTGTTAGGGTTGGAGACACCTTGGCATGTTTGCAAGCTGAAGATATGAGTTCCACTGAGAAGATGTAAAGGAAAGGGGACCTGCATGATCAAGTAATTTTTCAGAGGAGATGAGAAAGACCAGTTTGGGAGGCACACGTAGAGGGTTAATTCTCAAAATCAGGAGGAAGAGAATCATGGGGGAAATCTGGAGAAGAGCAGTCATGATGCATATGTTAAATAGATTCAAGTTGTATGTGTGATAATATAAAACAAGGCAGCATATGATAAGTTTAATAAATAGAATCCTTTGGAACAATCCTTTGGGAGCCAGCCTGGCAAACTCTCTGACTGGTGGAGGGCATAGATAATGGATCTAAGAAAGTTGCAGTGTTGCAGCCGGGTCTTGATGAGTGAATTCCTGAGGATGAGACATTCTGGTACCAGAAAAAAACTGTCAATAAAGCCCTTGAGACAGTTAAGCAGGGCAGGGAGGACCCAAAGAATGGAAAATACAGGGCTCTGGAAGGCGGAGTGGGCACCAGGAGATAGAGGAGATGCCTTAAGACTTCCATTAGTTCAGCTCAGCTGCTCAGTCATGTTCAACTCTTTGCGACCCCATGGACTGCTGCACACCAGGCTTCCTTGTCCTTCACTGTCTCCCGGAGTTGACTCAAATTTATGTCCATTGAGTTGGTGATGCCATCCAACCATCTCATCTTCTTTTTCCACCTTCTCCTCCTGCCCTCAGTCTTTCGCAGCATCAGGGTCTCTTCGAGTGTGTGGGCTATTCACAACAGGTGGCAAAGTATTGGAGCTTCAGCTTCAGCATCAATCCCTCCAATGAATATCAGGGTTGTTTTCCTTCAGTTCAGTCACTCAGTCATTTCTGACTCTTTGCAAACCCATGAATCGCAGCACGCCAGGCCTCCCTGTCCATCACCAACTCCTGGAGTTTACCCAAACTCATGTCCATCAAGTCAGTGATGCCATCAAGCCATCTCATCCTCTGTTGTCCCCTTCTCCTCCTGCCCCCAATCCCTCTCAGCATCAGGGTCTTTTCCAATGAGTCAACTATTTGCATGAGGTGTCCAAAGCATTGGAGTTTGAGCTTTAGCATCAGTCCTTCCAAAGAACATCCAGGACTGATTTCCTTTAGAATGGACTGGCTGGATCTCTTTGCTGTTCAAGGGACTCTTCTCCAACACCACAGTTGAAAAGCATCAATTCTTCGGTGCTCAGCTTTCTTCACAGTCCAACTCTAACATCCCTACATGACCACTGGAAAAACCACAGCCTTGACTAGATGGACCTTTCTTAGCAAAGTAATGTCTCTGCTTTTTAATATGCTATCTAGATTGGTCATAACTTTCCTTCCAAGGAGTAAGCGTCTTTTAATTTCATGGCTGTCATCACCATCTGCAGTGATTTTGGAGCCCCCCAAAATAAAATCTGACACTGTTTCCCCATCTAATTTCCATGAAGTGGTGGGACCATATGTCATGATCTTTGTTTTCTGAATGTTGAGCTTTAAGCCAACTTTTTCACTCTTTCACTTTCGTCAAGAGGCTTTTTAGTTCCTCTTCACTTTCTGCCAGAAGGGTGGTGTCATCTGCATATCTGAGGTGATTGATATTTCTCCCGGCAATCTTGATTCCAGCTTGTGCTTCTTCCAGCCCAGCGTTTCTCATGATGTACTCTGCCTATAAGTTAAATAAGCAGGGTGACAGTATACAGCCTTGACTTAGGACTCTCAAATGCATTTTCTCAAGCACTATGGCTTTTGAAACTCTTTCTGATCCTGTGATTATTATTCTTACTAACAGATAAGGCTGGGAAGGTTGCACATCTTATCCAAGATCACCGAGGATAAAGGCGGAAACCAGAGCATGGGTCTTCTGACTCCCGGCACGGGTTTTTGTTTCTTTTCCAGCTCATCCTACTCTAATGTCTTTTATTTGACTCTGAGGCAGTGAGAATCCTCTGAAGATTTCAGGGTGGCATGATCAGAGCTTGCAGATGATATTATAAAGCGAAACATATTAGTCACTTTCAGTCCTTTGAAAGTTCTCGAAGAATAGAGTAGAACTTTGCCATGACTGGCATATTTTTATCTAGTTCAAAGGTTCATCAAAGTCCGTTACAGATTAATGAGTTAGCGTTTGCTTGCGACTGTGTAGGTAAACGGAGCAACCTAATTATGTCCTTGGCATATCAAATACTGCAGCTCACTTTGCCTAAATCTAATTTAGATATTTATACACTTTCTAAAAATAGAAAATTGAGAATTATCCATTATCCAGAACTAGTCATTCAATTAACAAGGAGATAAATACTAAAGAGCCTGATCGCAATCATCAGAAAATGAGGGCACCCTGAGATCAAGGACATGAAAACCATGTACTGTCACAGCACACCTTTGCAGGAAGGGACTCTGCTCTCCTGGGGTATCCGGCATTTTTTTCACTATGATCTCTGTGCCAGGCTGTTACACTCTTAGTCTTTGCCCATTCTCTGGGGGCATTACCATTGTCCTTTTATAGACAGAAACCAGTTCCATAATCTGCACAAAGAGCTCAGGATGTACCTCTAACCCAGACTTCTCCCAACACCACGTGCATATTCATTGCACTTGAGAACTCATCTCAGTCCCCTTAAAAGAGAAGAAGTGTTCCATTTAGTGGGGCATGACCCTGATCCATATTACTGGAGGACATATCAGTAAAATAGGTAGAACCTATTTAACTGTTGACTAACACAGACAAAATGAGTTTTGGTACCCATGGAATGTAAATATGTAGCACCCACAGAATTCAAAGTAAGAAATCTATGACTGTCTTTTTTTGAGAAATTGGTTGGGTTCTTTTACACCTTGCTCTCTTCTTAGGTGTTTTCTGTAGTTGCCACCTGATTGGATAGAGGCTGGAATTGACTGGTGGGGAAATGTAAATGTAATCAGTCGCTATGTAAATGTGATACTTACATAAGTGCATTCTAACACCCTCTGATTTCTCCCCAGGGCTCTGCTCACTTGGAACCTGAGGAGTCCTAACACCACATGTTTCAACTGAGGGCTGAGAATTTCCAGTGCGGGCATGAGTCAAAATTCTACTTATTTAGCGGACTTACTAAAACTGAAGACTTACATCAAGTTAAGCCAACTTTGGGGGGAATGTAGAAGCAATAAGATGTATACAAAAGAAATGAAGGTGGATTCTGGATCCAGACAAAACTGGATTCCAATGCCAGCTCTGCTAAGTACTAAGTTGCATAATTTGATGTCTAATATTGAACTGGTCTGAGGCTCAATTTTTTTGTCAGCAAAATGGACAGTATATCTGCTTTACACAGAAGTAGTAGAATTTACTTGGAGTAATTTATAAAAGCACTTAGTTCACTGCCTGACTTAGTAAAGACATAAAGGTGAATATCTCTTTGGATAAATCCAAAATCAATCCTTGGAGAAATCAAGTTAAAAAATGAATTTCAGCAGATTTATAGTAACTCTGAAAATATTCTTACATCTCACAGCAGAGGGGAATAATGTGGTTTCTTGCTGGTATAATTCATATTAACAACATATAATACAAAGAAAATGTGTAAGTAGTTTTACTGTCAAATAACTCATAAAGTTTCAGTTTTAGATTATGTCAGAATCAGTAAGATAAGCACAGTGGCTTATTTGAAAAATTTACTATTTCGTGTTCCAAATTGATTTGAAAGTACAGTATTTTATAATAGTTTAGTTCCTTTCAAGTGTAACTGTTCTCAGCAGCTACCATTTCCTCACCTAACAAAACCTTCAGCTTCAGTAAATAGTTCCCATTACATGTTAAATTTTGCCTCCTACTGAAAAAGCAATGATGTTCGTTGACTTTCATCACCTATAATAGAAGAAGATCAGGAAATATTCTGGAAAAGCACGAAGACCTAATTTTCCACTTCCCGTTTCTCAGTTTAGAACCACAATGACAGCATCAATTGGAAACAGATCTAGAAATCAATAGTATAATAGAAAGATGAAATGTGTGCTATAATCCTGAATTAAGGTAAATTATTAGTTATAAAGAACCTTATAAAAGGTGATAACAGGTTTTTCAAAATTATCTCTGTCATATTTTAAAATTTCTTCCATTAAACTGGAATATCATTACCTGTATCCTTTCAGTAGAGAATAAGTTATTGTTTTTCTTTTGAACCTAATACTTTAATAAAGGATAGCTTGTTAAGAAGACACAGATTTCTGAAGTTTCTCTTTCTTATCCTTTGTAAGAAACTTAGATCAAGATTCCTAAGGACTAAGAAAGGAAAAGAATAAAAATATCATCACTGCATATGCATAAGACTGAAGTCCCTGATAAATCATATTGGAATTAATCTAGTTAGTCAACCCATTTTAGTGATAACAAAAGATATATTGTATATTCTGTATGCATACATATATATTTGTAGGATATTATAACATAATAATATACATATATATTCAAATTTATAGCATATATAAGGGGCATGAGTTTGAGCAAACTCTGGAAGATAGTGAAGGACAGGGAAGCCTGGCGTGCTGTAGTCCATGAGGTTGCAAACAGTCGGACATGACTGAGCAACTGAATACAACATATATTCTACATACAGGATGAGAGAAAAAATTGTAGTGACAGAACTAGGTATTTTTTTAATTATTCTTTTATCCCTTTAGTATCATATCAAACTTTAAGGTAAATGCACTACTGAGGGGCCCCACTGCATAAATTTAAGAAATGACTCATCCTATTTATTCTTCTGATTTAACAATTGAAGTAGAAAGAATCAAAATGCGTTAGTACAGCAATTAAGGTGCTATTTTTTTACAAAGAGTAAATTTGTATGTAGATGTGTTCAATGCAGTTCAAGAGTAACACTTGTGAGAAAAGAACATAAATTTATTCTGTAGACACTAATTTTGTAAACTTATTGACTTTTTATTTAAAAGGAAGAAAAAGGCTTGGAATGTATCATGAATAAAGTGTGTGATCTCTCCAATGAGAGACCATGAATGACTCTTCCAACATACAGGAAACAACACAAAACCTTGACCCCAGACTGGACCCACTGATGTTCTTGTTCTTTTAGGCAAGAATGGGAGAAGGCTCACAGACCTGAAATCAGATTCCGCCACTTAGCAGTTGGGTGGCCTGAGAAAAGTAAGTCACTTACTCCGGGTCTCAGTGTCCTCATATGTAAAAATGAATGCAATGATTCCTAAGTGTTAAAGGTCATGATGCAGGTTCCGTGTAATACATTAAGTGAATATGTGTTATAAACTGTAAAGCACTCTAACAATTTCTTTTTTGAATACTAGTTACAGCTAAGCCCCACTAGACATTATCTAGTCAGCATCTTGGTGATGTTAATACAAAAGAAGGATTAACAACATGAAGCAAATGTAAATCTTATTTCAGATTGAATAACTGTTTAATACTACTGCATCTAACAGACGCACATAGGGCTTCAAAGTTATCATTTCTGCCTGATTCTGATTGCTCCCCAAACTTTTTTTGTACTGTACTGTTTTGTTTTGTCTACTCAATAATCCCTTCTCGTGGGTTCTAAACCTATCATGGTAGTGGTTCTTTTGTTTCTGTTTATTTTTTTGACTAATGTTATTTTATGACATAAAGATATCAAAATAATCAGTCTTTAAAAGAAAACTACATAATGTAAAAACTTATCAATAATTAACTCTAATATTTTATGTATGCATGCTAAGTCACTTCAGTTGTGTCTGACTCTTATCAACCCCATGGACTGGAGCCCACCAGTCTCCCCTGCCCATGGAATTATCCAGGCAAGATTACTGGTGTGGGTTGCCATTCCCTTCTCCAGTGGATCTTCCCCACCCAGGGATTGAACCTGGGTCCCCTGCATTGCAGGCAGATTTTTACCATCTGAGCCACTAGGGAAGCCCACTAATACTTCAGATTATGTTTTAAAAAAAGGTTTCCTGAGTTTATCGTCCTACAGGAGGGGAAGTCACAAGGCCCACTAATACTTCAGATTATGTCTAAAAAAAAGGTTTCCTGAGTTTATCGTCCTACAGGAGGGGAAGTCACATGTCTCCATTCTTTCATTCTTAACATTAATGATTTAAAAGTCAATCCCAGTCAGAGGAAGAACAGAATACATAGCTAGTACATAGCCAGGGGTGAATGTGTAAAGAAAAACAAAAAGTCTGGAAGAAAATGGGCCAACATGTTAGCGTTGTAAGAGGAACTATTTCTGAGAAGTTAAATAGTTTTGTCACTTGGTTTTTCTGTACTTGAGTTTTCTGTAATGGGTATATTTTTCTTTCATGAGAAGAAAAAATATCTACAAACATGTAAAGTGACCTTTGAGGGGCAGCCCAAGTGCGCGTTTTGTTCTGCAGACTGCACGCTGCACAGTTCTTGAAGGCACCCCTCACATCTGAGGCTACCTGAGGGGCCCACTCTAGCTGTAAAGGGAACACATGGCAACCCAGCTCAGAGACATTGTGAGACGGCAGCACGGTGCCTGCCTCGGCGCGTTCGACAGTACAAAGCTCTCTGTTTCAGGAAGCGGTCTGCAGATGTCGGCAGCACTCCTTCTAGAAGTCCTCCTATTAGCTAGTTCGCAAAGAGTCGGACACGACTGAGCGACTAAACTGAACTGGACTGAACCTGCCTTAATAGCAGGTGTCAATAAGAGCTGTTTACCAAGCTGTTGCTATGGAGAGTAGGATTGTCCTGGGAAATGAATGTGTGCTAGTTCATTGAATTGTCCTAAGTCTGTGAAGCAGATACCACCCTTTATCTTATGTGTGTGGATCTCAGCTGATGTGGTTGAGTAACTGGCCAAGGATGGGGAGAAGGCATGAAGGAACACCAGCACCTTCCTGAGAGCAGAAAGCAGACCAGGCCCGGGGGAACTCCATTTCTCTCGAGAGAACCCTTTCTTCTCTGCCTTCTCTTCTGTGTTATATTTTTCTATATGCCTAGCCTCTGGATTTTTACCCCCTTGATTTACTGAGACCCTCTATCTTATATGGGCTTCTCTGTGGCTCAGCTGGTAAAGAATTTACTTGCAGTGCAGGAGACCTGGGTTCGATCCCTGGGTTGGGAAGATCCCCTGGAGAAGGAAAAGGTTACCCACTCCAGTATTCTGGCCTGGAGAATTTCATGGACTGTATAGTCTTTGGGGTCATAAAGAGTCGAACACGACTGAGCGGCTTTCACTCTCTCTTACACGTACTTGTTGTTGCTGTTGTTCAGTCACTGTGTCCGATTCTTTGCAACCCTGTGGACTATAGCCTGCCAGGCTCCTCTGTCTCCACTGGCTCCCAGAGTTTGCTTAAATTCATATTCATCTTATAAGTATGTTGTTTTCATTGTTGCCAAGTCATGTCCAACTCGTCACAACCCCATGGGCTGCAGCACGCCAGGTTTCCCTGTCCCTTACTACCTCCCGGAGTTTGCCCAGGTTCATGTTCATTGAATCAGTGATGCCATCCAACCGTTTCATCCTATGCTGTGCTCTTCTCCGTCTCCCTTCAATCTTTCCCAGAATCAGGGTCTTTTCCAGTGAGTCAGTTATTTGCATCAGGTGGTGATGGCAAACTACTCCAGTATACTTGCCACGAAAACCTCATGAATTGGATAAAAAGACAAAAAGATATGGCACCAAAAGATGAGCCACCAGGTTGAAAGGTATCCAGTATGCTACTGAGGAAGAGCAAAGGACAACTTACATGTATAATTTCTCCAAAATTATCCTGCAGAAAAGCATCACTTTATATTCGAATCCAAACAAAATCAATCATATGAAGGGGTCCCTCTTGTGACTTTGTTCTGGACAGAAAAGTTATTTAAACCACTGCCTAATGCAGCCCAAATATTTATTTCTTCCTTCTTGTCTATGCACCATTCGTCTTACCTTGGGCTAAACATCGGCCATCAAACCTATAGAGTCCCTTTAAAGGAGGCAGCGTGAGGTCCAGGCTACAAATCCAACTGGAAACCTGTACAAGTACACAAAACTTACTTTGCACAGCTTTCTGAATTGTATCCAGGTTCCCTAGGGCTCAAAGTGTATGAGTTTTTGTGTGTGTGTGTCCAACTGCATAGAAACTGCCTGCTTCTGGACTATATCTGCTCCTTAGAAATGCTGTTTGGTTACTTAATTAGGTCTACCCTCCCCTTCCGGTGAACTTGACAGCCTGCTGCCAGAGTTAATAATTAACAAGGTGTCACAATACCTCTAACAGTCGTTCAATTCTTTGCTCACCTGCCTCCCTGTCTCTTCCTGCTGCTTCTGAAATGCTTAAACTCCCCTGGGATACAAGCTCCCTATAATAAATCATGGCACAAAGGCACAGACTTTTGTGGCTCTACTGAAATTTACAATTGGGCAAGCCCAGGAGGTAGTCACCTGGCCATTGCCCTAACCCATGTGCATCCTCGATGCTGCTTAAGCACAGGTGAGCATGAAGTTTTAATGAGGTCTTAGCTACAAATGCATTGTGCAATTACTGTTAAGATGGGTGAACATTTGGCCCAGAAAGAATTGCATTTTAAGCAATAGGGTTTCCCTATTAGCTGTTCCCAGCTATTAATTCAACCAGTTTGTTTATACATTTTGACAATTGTTCATGTGAAAGAGACCTGGGGATTTTATTTGACCACAATTTCATTATAAGCTAACAGTATTATATGGCTGCTAATAAAAGTTAATGCAAGTTTAGGCTACATCAAGTGAATAGCCCAAATTTTAAAAAAGGGAATATCCCACTATACATTACTCTTGTAGGTACATGGATCTTATTTTTCCAAACCAAAATTTGGCAAGTACAGTTGTGCATGCAGAGACTCTGGTATAGAACATTTGAAAACATAACTATCCTTAAAAACCTAGGATATGTGGGTTTGGTATATATGAAAAACAGTCATTTATTCATTCAATTGTTTGTTTCTTTGCTGGAGCAAATATCTGTTCAATACACACTCTGCTAGGTTTTGTTCTAAGTTCAAGTGTAAGGAAAACTCACTCTGATTCTAGGCATTTTTGTTTTCTTATGAGCTGCAGACAAACAATGAGGCACTTAGGAAACTGAAATAATGATCCAGAGAGACGTTGTGGGGTGGGAGGTGGGAGGGGGATTCAGGATTGGGAGCTCGTGTACACCTGTGGTGGATTCATGTCGATGTATGGCAAAGCCAATAGAGTGTTGTAAAGTAAAATAAAGTAAAAATAAAAAAATAAAAAAAAAAAAAGAATTGGCCTTGAGAGTCACTGTGGATGAAGTTCCTAAATGGAGCATCTACAGATGAAGCCTTGCAGAGTCAAGAAAGGCTGTCCAGAGGAAGTGATGTCTAAGGGGAAAACTAGTAGTTGAATAAAGGAGTGGAAAATGGAATTGTAAGTAAAGAGTGAATGGGAGAGTGACCCAGGCAGAGTGTACGGGATTCAAGGTAACTACAGCAATCAGAGTATGAGAGCAAAAGTAAGGCCAGACAGGTTCGTGGGGACCAGATCCCTCGATCTTTGTGGTCAGCTGGAAAAACAAATTGATAGACAAATATTGAGCCTAAAAACACATACAAACAATCACATCAAGGACAATAGAGAAGATGCAAGTACTATGTGCTATAGCAACACAGAGGAGTTCAGAGGCTACCTGGAAAATATCATAAAGGAGGTGATATCTAAATCAAGTTTTGGAGGGTGAGGACCTGATCACATAGGAAAGAGGTAGATCGTCCTTCATGCAGAGGACACAGCCTGTGCAATGGAACAAAGAAGGAAAGATGGGAGATGAGATTGCAAATCGGGTTATGTCCTGATTTGAAAGGCTGACAAGACATATCGGGTTATGTCCTGATTTGAAAGGCTGACAAGACATGGTGCCGACATAGTTTGTGTTAGGTCTGTATCATTTCTGTCCTTAATTGTGCCCATCTTTGCATGAAATGTTCCCTTAGTGTCTCTAATTTTCTTGAAGAAATATCTAGTCTTTCCCATTCTATTGTTTTCCTCTATTTCTTTGCATTGATCATAGCAAAGTGATCAATAAATCAAATAAATAATTTAGTTGTTGAATTAGTAGAGAGTAATATGTATCAGTCTGGGGACATTTGTAAAAATATTTATAGTGTTTTAGGCATGACAGCTAAAGCCTAGGAAATATATCAGATCTTGAAAGAAAAAAAAAAAAAAAGAATGGAGAAGAAACCGGTAAAAGAGATTAAGGTAAATGATCAGAAACATTAAGGCCAATAAACAATAGTGTCATTGCGGAACTCATGATAACAATCAAGAAAGATAGAGATCAGTGTGGTCAAACTTGAGGTCAAGTAAAATAAAGATGAAAATTTGTCATTGTTTTTGGTAATCAGGTGGCCAACAATACCCTTTGGAATTGGTGGTTTGAGTACTTGGGGATGGTAGCTAGGGCACAGGAAAAAATGGGTTATATAAAGAAGTGGAGACAAAAATTTAGTGTAAATTTTTCCTGAGATCCTCGACCCCTACATTCTCTAGTGGCTAAGCTAGTCTTGCCCTTGTGGCTCTGTGAACATCTAGATAGCCCCACCCACCTGTTCACTCACCAGATGTCAAGGTGCTTGGGATGTAGCATAAAGGTCATGTGCCCAAGAATAGCATTCCTGGAGGACTAAGCTTTCACAATTGTTATATCCCTGTATTCACAAGATACTACTGGGTATAATCTAAGCAACTGTAGATTATGAGAGAGAGGAGGGAAAGAGATAGTGACAGAGAAGCTTCTCAAAGAGAAAAGCAAGGACAACCGCAAAGACAAGGTGGAGGCATTATTTAAATTACTGGTGGACTGATAGGCTTGTCAATTACAGCAGAAATTCAAGGTGGCCTTTCTATACAGCAATCAGTTTAGAAACTTGTTAAACGTCAGGTTGAGGGCTTTTGGAAGCCATATTGCTGGGTACCAGGATCTTTTATAAAACAGAATTCCAATTACCTAAAAAGTCATTTCAAATGTGACCAAAATTCTGCTCATGAGTGCTTTGCATTATTTTATACAGAAGACTTAAAATCATACAAAATTAAACTCCAGGTCATGGTTAAGAAGGAATTGTTATTCTTTGTTTATCCCATGTTTTATGTTAAAGACCCAATCAAAATGTGTTTATCAGATATCACCTGGGCCTCCCTGACCTTTCATTTCCAGATGTTTTTGGTTTACAGTCCATCCCTGTCCCTGGCACACTGTACTTGGTTTTCTGACCTAAGATCTTCCCTCATTCTCTAAAAATTCCCAAGCCAGGAGAGAGAGAAGGTAACCTCTGTTCACCGTTTCCTCTACCTTCTGGCCTCTGCTATTTCAAGTCTGTTCCTTCTCTGTTCTGTGGTGATTGATACTAGTGCTCCATGCAGCCACTTTGAAGTCTTTCCAATATCTCAGGCCACATGCAGTGTGTAAGAACATAGACTTTATTATGATTCCCAGAGCA
>SJYV01049512.1:0-22521 GCA_006410875.1 Neotragus pygmaeus
GCGGGAGCGCGGGGGCGGGGCGGCCCGGCTTCCGGGGCCTCGCGCGGGAGGGAGAGCGGGGTCGAGGGGGACGTCTAGACCGCAGCGTCCGCCTGTTGCGAGCCGAGGCGGTGTGGAGGCGCGGGCGGAGTAAGGGGGTGCGCGGTCCGGGACAGGGGGCCACCAGCAATTGGTGCCGCCCGTGAGAGCGCTGCCCGGCCGCCTCCCTTCCTGCCCGCAGCCCTGCGAGGTACGTACTGGTGGCCCCATTTCGCGGGCTGGGGAAATAGAGACCAGAAAGGAGAAGAGACGTGAAGGGTCTCAGTGCGCTGAGCTAGAGCCTGCTGGGGAGACAGACTCCTGCTGCCACCCACGTGTTAACCAGAGGAGGAAGGAGCAGGGTCAGGGGCCAACCCCGGTGGCCCTACCGTGAGCAGCGCCCACTTGCCAGCCTCCAGACCTGGCTCTCCAGCTGTCAAGTGGGAAGGCAGTTCCAACACCCCACAAGCAGCTGACCTCCAACAAGTGTGTGACCTTGGGCAAAGTACCAACGCTCTGAGCCTCAGTTTTTACCTCTGCAAAGTAGGGATATAGTTGCACCTTTTACAACATCACTGAGAATGAAACCTTGGAAAGCATTTAGTGTGGAATCTGGCTGATTTTTGCTAGGTCTTACTAAATGAAATCCGTTATCGTGGAGAGTAAAAGTGTGTGTTTACTCTCCCTCCCCTGGAAAGCCTGCCGCGGGGCGTTAACCGCTGTGTTCACACCTAGATTAGAGCCCTTATCGCCAGCCCGCCTGCTGGGTCATGAACCGCTGCAGGTGTCAGGCCCAGAGTTAGGAGCACAGCCGCAGAGCAGCACACTGGCCTGTTCCCTCTGTCAGTGCAAACGCTCTGCTAGGTTTGTGAATGGACAGAAGCCTGGTCCTTGGTAAATGCTGGGTCTGAACAGGACATCTAACTGCCAGGAGTGTCAGCTGAGTTCTGTCCAGGGTGCAAGTGACTGTGCAGCAGACGTGGAGACAGGCAGCCAGCCGGTAAGCCTAACTGCGCAACTTCGAGGTCCTTTCCTCTTTGTTTCAGGAAGTTGTGGGGTATTGTGTGCGCGAAAGCCCACCACTCGCAATGTGCAGACTTATCTGGGGGACGAGGGAAAGAAGCTAACATCCCGGTTTAGCTGCAAGACCCAGCCTCGTGGCTCTCGTGTAAAAGAAAGCCTTTTACGTACACTCTAAAGGTCCCAGGTGCTGTAGAGGGGGAGCCAGGCAGAGAATGGGGGTGTTTTGCCGCTGGGAGTGTCTCAGGCATCAAAACCCACAGCCCCATCACCCCTCCAGGGCTTGCCCGGACTCTAGGGGGGCCTCGGGCACTGGGGCTCCATCCCTTTCTGCCTCTGCAACTCTTTCTTCCCGCCCATTGGTCACTCGTTCCCGGCCCTTCCAGGAGGCGCTTTCCCCTCTCACGCCCAGGGCCCCTCGGCCCGGCCCGCCTGCCCGGGCCCACCCATTTCCTGTGCCGCCTCAACTCCGCCCCAACTTGGGGTGGAAAGTTTCTCTCCTCGAGATGGGCGGCTGCTTCTCCTTCCTTCCCAGCCGGCCAGGAAAGCCCGAAGCGAGTGGGTAGGCTGGTTGGGCTCCAGGCCTCCAGCCAGAGAAGGGAAGTGACTCGCCCGCAATCACACAACCGCGAGACCACGCCGAGCCAGCTTGGAACGATGGGCAGGCAACTCTGTCCGGTGAGTGAGGTTTCGCACCCGGCCGCAGCCGAGCCTCTTCCAACTCGGGGTCTCGGGCGCCACCCGCTGGCGGAGCGCGGAACAGCACCTGTCAGAATCACCGCTATCTTCCCGCCCGAACCAGGCAGCCAGAACACACCAATGCTGGGGCAGTATTTTATTTATCTATGAGCCAAAGAGGCTGACCCCTAAACTTAAATATCCAGCACGGAGCCTTGGCCCTCCTGACCTTGGATGGTGCAGGAATGGGTCCTGAAGTGCCCCTGTCTAGGGCAGTGGAACCCAGGGACCAGAGGTGGAATGCCCCTGAGCCAGCAGCTGCCAACAGCAGCGAAGGTGAAAAGACAGGAGCCAGGCCACTCAATCCCAGTCCCAGAGATGCCAAGGGAAGTGCTTTGGGTCCCACTGCCAGACTGAAGGTCGGCCACGCTGGAGGTCCCACAGGTGAGACAAGTGGAGGACCAGTGCCATGGGCAGAGACTATAGCCCAGGTACCCGCCCCGGTGCCAGCTAATCCAAGACATGAGAGGGTGGGCAGCTTTGCCTCGGTGGGGCCCAGACCCTGCCCTCCTGTGAGGTGAGGTGGTATGCGGGAAAGCAGGCACCACAGTCCGAGTACTTGCTGAGGGGTGAGTTTCTGAGCCTTTTTCGTGGGTGCATGTCCCCACCCTCCCAGTTCTCAGAGACTGATGTGGAAGGCATCCTGCAGCCACTGGTCCCGGACATTATGTGTCTGGGGCACAGTGAGGGGTGGCGGGTCTGGGGGCAGGCTAGCATCTGGAGGCTCCTCGTCATCAGACAGGCCGGCGTCGGGTGGGTAGGAGCTGTCTGAGTGCAGGGAGGATGACAGGTCCTGGCACAGGCTCAAGTCTTGGCACAGGTGCTTATAGTCCTGGATCGACTCATACAGGCCCCACAGCTGGCAGAGCAGAGACATGTCCAGCTGCCGCAGGCCCACCTGCAAAAGACTGAAAGTGGGCTGGGGTTGGAGTGCCAGCCACCCCTCCGCCCAAGCCAATCTTCCAAGCACAGGTTTCTGTGGACAGCTTTGAATCTTTAGACAAGTCAGTCACCCCTATCTGCAGGACAGGGACAAGACAGCAGAATGGAAAGAAATAACACTAGTAATGCATTTTAAAATACATGGTAACTAGTGCCAATAAACAGAGCTATAATTATTACCGTATCCCCTCTGACCCAGCTTGCTTCTTTCTGTCGTTCCTCTAGACCCAGACCGCGTTGCCTGTGGACCACGCCCCGCCCGCGCCTGGACTCTCTAGCTTGGTGGCTGCCCCGTCGCCCCCCAACGCCTAGCTGACCGAGGCCCAGCTACTCACCATTTCCTTGCGCAGCGCCGCTAGAGCCGAGTCGAGGTTGACAGGGCGACGCGAGCCAGGAGTACCCGCGGCAGTTCCCGCGTTGGCGGCTCCGGTGGCTTGGCGGGGCCCGTCCGGGACGCGGGCGGCTCGGCTCAGCTCATCGTGGATGCGGCTGCGCTGACTGTAGACGCGCTCTAGCTCCCTCCACGAGCCCCCGCTCGCGTTGAGAAGACCGCTGAGGCCGCGTGGTAACGGCGGGAGACCAGCCAGGGCGCAGCCCGCGCCGCTCGGCGCCTCGGCAGAAGGCAGCCCATTCATGGCCGGGCGGGTACCAGAGGATGATGCCGCCTCTTTTTCTCCAACGCTCCGCACCCCGCGGCCCCGCCACCAGAGCCCAGCCGCCGCCCGCAGGCCGCGCTTTGTTCCCACCCGGACTCCTCCGACTCCGCCCCTGTCCCACCCCCTCCGCGTGGGCGGGGCCTGTCTTAAAAGGGCAACGGCTCTGTGCGACCACGTTGCCCCAGGAGACCAGAGAAAAGGGCATTGGCCACAGATGGAAGGGAAGCAGGTAAAAAGGAGGGAAGAGGTTAAAAGCGGAGGGTGCGGTTCCTCCCACTCCCCAACACTGTTTATTCTGGCCAATTACAACTCTCAAGGAAAAGGATCTAAAAGGGGTGGGGTGTGGTCAGGAGACAGGTTAAGACCATCCTTGATCCCTATCTGACTACATCCTGTCAGTATCTGAGTACCTGGTCTGGGCCTGAGGTGGGACAGGATGATGGTGTGTGGATGCTTGGGGGAAGAAAGGGAAGCTACCGAGGGGACTGGACCCCAAATCTCTCTCAAGGGTGGGGAATAGCGCTGGATGGCTGGAGAGGTTCCAGGATTCCTTCAGAGATCCACGCCTCCTGTTTCTGCTTTGAGGTTGGGGCCTCCTCACCAGAAAAAAGAAAAAAATAGCACATAGTCCTCTGCCACCTCATCCTTTGAGTGGGGATACACAAACAAGCCACACTCATTTCTCAGGGAATCAAGGAGACCAGACTGTGATACCATGAAAGACCAAAAGTAGGGAAAAGACGAGTGGAGCTGGGACTTGCATGCACACTTAGAATCAAAAAAAAGAACAAACCACACAAGAGGAACAGCTGTTTTTCTACAGGGTTTTTCTCAGGAGGGGTTTTTTAGTGTTGCAGCTGCTGCAGACTACGCAGGGCTTCAGCACATGCCCGGATGAGGCTACACAGCTGGATGCTAGTCTCCAGGGAGGTGCTAGAGCCCAGCTCACCTGAGGCCCAGGTCAGCTTCTGCAGGAGAGCCTCCTGTGTGCAGGCCACCACATCTGCATTTGGAAGCACAGCAGGAGGGGGTGGCCCCTGGACTGCCTTAAGCCCTGCTGCAGCTCCCTCACAGTGTTCAGGACGGGGTACTGGGGGCTGAGGGGCAGGCCGAGAGCTCAAGGGGGGCTCCGAGGCAGAGGCGAGCTGGTGCTCCCGAGCTTGGGAGAGGGCAGCCTGGGCATTCAGAGCTAAAAAACGAGAAAGCCAGTGGAATAATCAGGATATACCTGGCCCCACCTCAGCCCTAAGACACTTCCCTACTCTTTACCGTTCTGCTCTCTCTGTACTTGAGATGTATTCCTTGCCCCAGTATAAGCGAACACATTCATTTTCTTTTTTGTATCAGCGGTATTTACGCCTTTGCTTAAAGAGAACTCATCAGAACTATGCCTAAAAAGCTCAGGCGTCTGGCACACAGTAGGTGCTTAGTGCTCTTACTGAATGAATGGTCCTTTCTAGGAGAAAGGAGAACGCAACTCACCCTTGCCCCACCCACAAATACCACTCTCACCTCCCAACTACTGTTCCCGAGTCTCTATCACTAAGCACCCTCGACCCCTCACCCGGGTTATCTTTATCCACGTCTGAATCGAGCTCCTGACAAGCCACGCAGTAGATTTTCCGCTGTTTGTCCTGGAGGAGGATCGTCTAGGGGCCAGAAAGCACAAGGAGCAGGGGTGAGATGGGCGATGGGGTTTAGAGGGGAGAGAAGGGGAAAGGGCCGTGTGGCCTGGTCCGCGGCCCCAGCCTGGATCCCACGTCCCGAGTATCTCCTCACCCCGCAGTCAGCGCAGGTCTCGCCCAGCATGCGGTAACCACGCAGCAGGTAGTCGCCCATGAGCCGGGAGATGCGATCCTGTCGCTCCCTCCGCGCTTGCAGCACCTTCGTCTCCGCTTCGGTCGGGGGCTCCCAGGAGAAGTCGTCGACTTCTGGGGGAAGAGAGGCACAAGAGGCCGGAAGGTCTTGCGGAAGCAAGGTGCCGCCCGAACCGCGAAGCCACAGGCCCCCGCAATCCATGTCCTCACCAGCGCCGTTTAGGGCCATGTTGCCGTTGTCGCCCCTACACTCACCGGAAGTGACGCAAAAGCAGCGCGCTTTCTGCTTGCCCCGCCCTTCCCTGTCGGGGCGAGAGTGAGGGCGGAAATGGCGCTCTCTCTGCTCTTCCGACGTTGCGATGCCCAGAGTGGGGCGTGTCTGCTGCAGTCTGGACTCTGTCCCACTGGCACGCCCCTCGGTGGGATTCTGTGGACGAAAACTTTTCGACTGGCTGGGCGTCAGGAGGGGCGTCTCCGTGATAATGCCACTCAGGTCTCTGGACCCGGAAGTGACAGTGCAGGGTCGCTCTTCCCGCCGCAGTTGGAGGGGATCGCTTGGCTTGAGAAATCTCTGCTGGCCTCCGCCTCCCTGGTATATCCCTTTCCGCACTGGCAGGATCTGGGACAGGCGGGGCGGTTGGCATCATCACAACACCACTCTTGATAATAACAAACGGCCCCTTCCGCGTGCGTGGAGCCTCCTCGGGCCTCACTCGTTCGCCATTCAACTGGCAAAGCAGGCCAGGCAACGAAAGTTCTCCCCGTCAGTTGTTCAGTCGCCAAGTCGTGTCCGACTCTAGGACCCCAGGGACTGCAGCACGCTAGGCTCCCCTGTCCTTCATACCTCCCAGAGTTTGCTGAAACTCATGTCCATTGAGTCAGTGATGCCATCCAACCATCTCATGCTCTGTTGCCCGCCTCTCCTATTGCCTTCAATATTTTCCCGGTGTCAGGGTCTTTTCGAATGAGTCGACTTTTCGCATCAGGTGGCCAAAGTATTGGAGCTTCAGCATCAGTTCTTCCAATGAATATTCAGGGTTGATTTCCTTTAGGATTAAATGGTTTGATCTCCTTGCTGTCCAAAGGACCACAGTTCAAAAGCATCAATTCTTCTGCGCTTAGCCTTTTTTATGATCCAACTCTTATATCCCTACATGACTATGGGAAAACCATAGCTTTGACTATACATACGGACCTTTATCTGCAAAGTCTATACCTTACAGCTTATTTCAAGACCCCTCCCCTTCTGTATGTTCTGTGTTCCAGTGTGCCCACCCCACTACCCCCTCCATCCCCATCCAAAGGCCTCGGACTGATGCAAAGTCAGCGCCTAAGCAGGTTTTTTATTTTGTTGAAGCTGGCACTCAAAAAGCCAGCTGATGGAGGCGGGGCTCGGGTGGGGTGGTGGTGGCAATCGCTGTGCTGGGCATGTGCTGTTTCGGTCCCAGCTGCATGCTGGAGAGTGGGGGTGAAGGGTTTGTTATGCATGCCTGTGACTCTTATGGGGGTTCCCAAGTGGTGAAGTGGTAAAGAATCTTCAGGCAACACAGGGAAGAGCACATTCGATCCCTGCTGCCGCTGCTACTGAGTCATTTCAGTCGTGTCTGACTCAGTGCAACTCCATAGACGGCAGCCCACCAGGCTCCCCCATCCCTGGGATTCTCCAGGCAAGAACACTGGAGTGCGTTGCCATTTCCTTCTCCAATGCGTGAAAGTGAAGTCGCTCAGTTGTGTCCGACTCCATAGACTGTATAGCCTACCAGGCTCCTCCGTCCATGGGAGTTTCCAGGCAAGAGTACTGGAGTGGGGTGCCATTGCCTTCTCCAGGATTCGGTCTCTAGGTGGGGTAAATCCTCTAAAGGAGGAAATGACAATCCACTCCAGGATTCTTGCCTGAAAGATCCCAGGGACAGAAAAGCCTAGTAAACTACAACCTGTGGGGTAGCAAAGAGTCAGACATGACTGAGCAGGCACATGAGCGTTATGCTCTTCTTGAGCGGGTTGCTGTTAAAATAACTCAGGCTTCCTAAACATTGGCCCTAGTGGGGTTTTTTGTTTGTTTTCTCCCTCTCTTTTTTACCCCATATACATTTTCTCTCTTAGTAGGTTTGGAGAAGCCAGGTGGAGCAGCAGCAGTCCCCCCGACGTGCAGCCTGCAATGCCTCAAGCCTGTATTCCAGGGAAGTGGAGGCGCAAGGACTTAGACTCCCACAGTCACCTAAGCAGTCTGTCTCTGACTGGCAGAACATGCTTTCACAGTTTTACCTGCAGCTAGAGTGCCCTCCTCGTGGCCCCATCTTTCTCCTACATAGACTCCCTGGACCTTCTATTTTTGGATGCTTGCTGCCTCCTGTTTCCTTGGAGAGCCCTGGGCCCCCAGTCACTCTGTCCAACTACCAGCAGGCTCTTGGGCAGCAGTGTACCTGACTCAGGGCCTGACGCCAAGTTGGTTCTGCCAAACTGACTAGAGGGACTCTTGGACTCTAGCCTATATGCACAGTCCCTCCAGGTCCTTACTCTCTTCAGCTCTCAGCTGCTCCTTACCCCTAGATTCCTCGATGCATCCTTCCGTGTCATCATAATGACCAATGTCCACTTGACAGCTTATCCTACCTGGCCTCAACTAAGACCCTTACATTCGTCCTCCCCTTTACTCCCTTCATTTATTCCTCATGACAACTCCTCTCTCCTGGGTGGGTTTGGGGAGTAGAAACATCTCACAGAAATTCACTACTGCTATGGACAGAAACAAATAGATGAATCCCTAGAACTCTGCTGGCTCACTTGGGAGATAAGGGGTAGGGCAAGTGATACTTGGTAAAATAGAATGGCAACAGCTGGGCCACCTTACAGCTCAGCCCTTTCTACAGCCTATCACGCCAATCTTAAATCCATTCTGAGATGACAATAAAAGGTCTCAGCTCCTCCATCCCCACCCTGCACCCTGCAGTGAGTCCTGGCTGCTCTGAGGGAGCTTTGTCCCTCTTAGGGGAATTTCCTTGAGACAGACAATATCCCATAGGAAGCTACAGCTGAGGCAGTGATTACTGCTTGGGCTCGTATTTTTTGAGTTTATAGTACTGCTACAGTGACCCCAGTACTGCTAATGGACTTCCCTGGTGGCTCAGATGGTACAGCGTCTGTCTACAATGCGGGAGACCCGGGTTAGATCCCTGGGTTGGGAAGATCCACTGGAGAAGGAAATGGCAATTCACTCCAGGACTATTGCCTGGAAAATCCCATGGACAGAGGAGCCTGGTAGGCTACAGTCCATGGGGTCGCAAACAGTCGGACACGACTGAGCGACTTCACTTCACAGGTAACACAAAGAAATCTAGATAAATTCTTGTAATCAGCTCCAGCTAGAATCCTAGTCCTTCTATTAAAACAAGCCAGAAATAACATGTTATTATGACAGTGGGACAGAAATACCCCCTATTAANCGACTGAGCGACTTCACTTCACAGGTAACACAAAGAAATCTAGATAAATTCTTGTAATCAGCTCCAGCTAGAATCCTAGTCCTTCTATTAAAACAAGCCAGAAATAACATGTTATTATGACAGTGGGACAGAAATACCCCCTATTAAGGCAGTCTCCTTTAAAAGAAAAATCACAGCTGTCAAGTCCAAGTCCTGACAGACATCTATAAAACTCTCTTGCCAACAACAGCAGAAGCCATATTCTTAAATATACTTGGAACATTCTCCAGGATAGACTGTAGGTTAGACCATAAAACAAGTCTTAATACACTTATTTTAAAATTTATTTGTTTATTCAGCTGTATTAGGTCTTATGTGGCACATGGGATCTTTCATTGTGGCCCTCAGACTCTCCAATTGTGGTGTGTGGCTAAGTTGCTCTGCAGTGTGTGGGATCTTAGTCCCCTGACCAGGGATCAGACCTGAGGCCCCTGCACTGCAAGGCAGACCCGTATCCACTGGACCACCAGGGGGGGTTCCTGAATACACTTTTTCAAAAGGGTTAAAATCATACAAAATATGTTCTCAGACCACACTGGAATGAAATTAGCAATCAATAACAAGGAAATTTGGGAAATTCACAAATATGTGGACATTAACACCCTCTTGAATAACTAATGGGTCATAGAAGAAATCACACAGGAAGTTAGAAACTACTTTGAGATTGATGAAAGCACAGCGTACCCAAACTTGTGAGATGGAGCCACAGCAGTGCTTAGAAGAAAATTTACAGTTGTGTGTTACTTTTTTCTTCTTTTTTCTTTTGACTGCACTGTAGGGCTTGTATGATCTTAGTTCCGACCCAGGATTGAACCTCAAACCCGAGGCTTCACCAATGAGAGCAGCAAGTCCTAACCACTGGACCGCCAGGGAATTCCCTGTATATTCTCATATATTCTTATTATATATCTTCTTTTTCTTAAAAGAAAAAAAGGTCTCAAGTCAGTAACGTAACCTACTACCTTAAGAAACTAAAAAAAGGAGAGCAAACTAAATCCAAAGGAAACAGAAGGAAAGCTAGAAAAAAAAAGATTAGAGAAAATCAACTCACCTACAATTTAGTTCTTTAGAACAGGGGTCCCAACTCCCTGTCCATGGCCTGATAGAAATCGGGCTGCATGACCAAAGGTGAGTGGTGGGAGAGCCAGTGAAGCTTCATCTGCGCTTACAGTGGCTCGCCATCATTCCCATTACCGCCTGAGCTCCGACTCCTGTCAGATCTCTGGCAGTGTGACCTTCTCATAAGAGCACGAACCCTTCTATGAACTGCACATAGGAAGGATCTAGGCTGCTCACTCCTTATGAGAATCTAGTGCCTGATGATCTGAAGTGGAGCTGAGGTTGTGATGGGATTGGGGTTGTGAGGGGATCAGCTGCAAATATAGATTATCATTAGCACAATAAATGTAATGCTCTCAAACCACCTCACCCACCCCCGGCTGTGGAAAAATTGTCTTCTACAAAACTGGTTCCTGGTGCCAGAAAGGTTGGGGACCACTGCTTTAGAAGATCAACAAAACTGCCAAACCTTTAGCAAGAGTAACCAACTCAAGACCAGATCAGCCAAATGGTGTGAACCTCGCAGCTCCAGCTGGAATGCAGTGTGGCTGTGGTTGCTGAGTCAAGAAGTCTCCAGACGTGAAACAGACAATGTCACGATCCTGCTGCCTGTAGAGGGCTTTGGACCGCAGTGTTCTCAGCTAACTGTGGAAACAAGTCATGGCCGATCAAACCACCTAGATCACTTATGCAGATACCCCTGCTGAGGACCCATTCTCTGACAAGATGACAGGAATCAAGCTGTGGATCGAGCCCGCAATGCCCAGATTGTCTCCACTTCTGCCCAGACCCATCGTCATACCAGATACAGCAGCACGTCCACCACCACAGAGTGTACACAAAGTACAGGACTCTGTGCTTCTGATGCAGAGGCCACCACTTCATGCCAGATTTGTGATT
The DNA here is from genome assembly GCA_006410875.1 of Neotragus pygmaeus. Classification (NCBI taxonomy): domain Eukaryota; kingdom Metazoa; phylum Chordata; class Mammalia; order Artiodactyla; family Bovidae; genus Neotragus; species Neotragus pygmaeus. The sequence goes on from SJYV01049512.1 coordinate 10,633, forward strand.
CCAGCCAAAATCTCTTCATCCTGCGAAGAGGGAGGCTACAGTGTATATGGCATTGTCCCTGCCCACTCCTGAGAGACTGAAGGCACAGGACCTTTGACTCCTTCTTGGGGCTATGGATGGTGTTTCATATCTTTTCAGTTTACATTGGTACTGTTTCAGATCAGTCAGTCAAGTTTGGTCACACCACTGTGGTTCTTGAGACTAATCCGTGTAATATTCTTGGCTTTCTGGACCAACTGAAGTCTAACAATGGTGTACCCTTCATCTCAAAAGCCCCCCAACAATGGGCTGATAGTCTAGGTATCTGGCGGTCCTTCCATTCTCCCTAATCATCCACAAGCATGAAGTACTGTTGAGTGTTGACACAGCTCCTCAAAAATTAGCTCAAAGTGGTTTCTGGCTCTTCCTCCTGGTCCACATACCTCAGTACAGCGGTTTAGTCACTATGGGATCACCTCCTCTAGGCCATGTCCTTCATAATGATCAAGGTGAGAGGGGTGGGGTTTATATAGACCAGCTTTGGAATTTTAGGGCTCACCGTTCACCATTCCTGGACACAATGCTTCTTTCTTTCCCTTAACAGAAACTCCAGGCCAGCCAGGTTGGTGAACGCTGGGTTACAGCCCGGTCGGAAAGGGGCCTCGAGACTTCCCTGGTGGCCCAGTGATTAAGAATCTGCCTTCCAGTGTGGTTCAATACCTGCTCTGGGAACTAAGATCGCACACGCAAACTAATTTCACACGTTGCAACTGCAGAATCTGCACACCACCACTAGAGAGAAGCCTGCGCACTGCACCGAAGAGCCTGCATGCTGTAATGAAGATCTCGTGTGCTGTAACTAAGACCCAGTGCGGCCAAAAAACATTTTAAAAACTAAAAATAAGTGGAAGGAGGGGACTGCAGGGATTCTCACTATATTATGGTTCAACCACCTGGATTCTCTCGTTTGACTGACACGGGTCTAGATCGTGAGAATTCCTAGAGGGCTTGGTGGGCACTTCCCTCTCTCTGTGAGTCCCCCTGACAGTGGCCCACATGCAGAGTGGTAGACATAGTGGGTCTTTGTATATTTTATAAAAATGTCCTGGTCCCTCTTGCACACAATATTCCAGATGAAAAGTATAGGCAGGAGAGACTGCGGAAAAGGTGGCACAGTCAAGGAATCCCCAGACGTGAAACAGATAATGTCACAATCCTGCTGCCTGTAGAGGGCTTTGTACCGCAGTGTTCTCAGCTAACTGGAAACAAGTCAGGCTGATCTACTAGGGGAGGTCNGCAGGAGAGACTGCGGAAAAGGTGGCACAGTCAAGGAATCCCCAGACGTGAAACAGATAATGTCACAATCCTGCTGCCTGTAGAGGGCTTTGTACCGCAGTGTTCTCAGCTAACTGGAAACAAGTCAGGCTGATCTACTAGGGGAGGTCTCTACTAGGGGAGTAGAGCATGCTGACTTTGTGACAGTGGACGGAGAATAGCAAGGTTGGCACCTGGGGAGTGGGACTCCTCTGACCCTGGGAGAGAGGGGGGAAGAAAGACACTAACATTCTTGTCTTTCTAAACCACCTGGAACTTTCTTCACTGAGGATAACATCTTGGTCAAACTCTTTCAAGTGGTTTAAATTTAACCAACTGGTATTTCTGCCACGTTCCACTAGACAGTTCTGACCTTGATTTGACTGCCATTCTGCTTAACTTTACCAAGAGATGGGAAAGAGCAGGAGGTAGCCGCAGCTCTTCCTGTTGTTCAGTTGCTAAGTCGTGTCCAGCTCTTTGCGACCCCATGGACTGCAGCGCACCAGGCTTCCCTGTCCTTTACCATCTCCTGGAGTTTGCTCAAACTCATGTCCATTGAGTCAGTGATGACATCCGATCATCTCATCCTGTCTCCCCCTTCTCCTCCTCCCCTCAAGTACTTCCCACATAAAATACCTGTCAACACCATCACCTGTAGATAAAGTCCCCAGGTCCAATCCTGTAGCCATCACCACTCAGTCATGCCATCGAGTGGATAAATGTCATCTGGCTGGTGGCCTAGACAAACAGGACTAACTGCCCTGAGCCAAGCCTTCCGAAAGAAAAGACTAGACTCAGTTATTTGAATTGGGCTGAGAGTCCTAAGGCCTACCAACCTGAGAGGAGGCACTGTCAACCTGGGACCCCCAACTGATGTAGGTCCAACTGGGGGCACCACGTTTCTTCCCAGAAATATGATGTGTACCCTTGAGATTATATGACTGATGTGGAAAGTGAAAGTGAAGTCGATCAGTCGTGTCTGACTCTTTGCCATCCCATGGACTGTAGCTTACCAGGCTCCTCCCTCCATGGGATTCTCCAGGCAACAGTACTGGAGTGGGTTGCCTTTTCCTTCTCCAGGGGATCTTCCTGACCCGGGGATTGATCCTGGGTCTCCCTNAGTCGTGTCTGACTCTTTGCCATCCCATGGACTGTAGCTTACCAGGCTCCTCCCTCCATGGGATTCTCCAGGCAACAGTACTGGAGTGGGTTGCCTTTTCCTTCTCCAGGGGATCTTCCTGACCCGGGGATTGATCCTGGGTCTCCCTCATTCCAGGCAGATGCTTTAACCTCTGAGCCACTGATGTGGAAGTCATATATTAATGTGCCTCTCTCTAGAAAACAGAGTGATTTGAAATTTCTCCTTGACTTTAGCCTACTTGCAAATTAACATGCAAGCCTGCCACAGGTTCTTGCTTGCTGGCAGAAGACAGAAGACTCCTGGGGGTCAGACAAAAAGAACTGTCTCATTCATGACTGAAAGCATTAACCCAGGTACAGAGGATATATATATATATATATATGTATGTATGTATGTATGTATGTATGTATGTATTTTTTCCCCCTAACACTTATTCGGGCTTCCCTGGTGGCTCAGATGGTAAAGAGTTTGCCTGCAATGCAGGAGACCTGGGCTCAATCCCTGGGTCACTAAGATCCCCTGGAGAAGGAAATGGCAACCCATTCCAGAATTCTTGCCTGGAGAACCCGATGGACAGAGGAGCCTAGTGGGCTCCAGTCCATGGGATCACAAAGAGTCAGACTGGGCGACTCACACTCAATACTTACTTACATATTTGACTGTGCCAGGTCTTAGCTGCAGCATTCAGGGTCTTCAGTCTTCACAGGGGCATGCGGGGATCTTAGCTGCAGCATGTGGGATCTAGTTCCCTGACCAGGGATTGAACCTGGGACCCCTGCCTTTGGAGTGTGGAGTCTTAACCATTGGACCACCAGCGAAGTCCTCCAGAAATATTAATTGCACAGATTCTGGCCTTCAGGGAAGAAGTCTGGAAGAAATCTATCATCCATAGCAACCTTGCTCAGTGAACTGAGTGAGACTGTCCTGAACGCCTGCTGGGCCAAGGTGGAAAGGGCAGTGAAAAGAACTAAGGAGTGGGCCACCTGCTTTCTGAGGTAGATCTATTGTTTTCTGGATTTGTTCAGCTGGGAGGCGTGGCTGAGGTCAGAAGTGCAAGTTGGCTTTATCCTGCTGCTTGCAGTCCTATTGATAGTAGCTTTAATTAAATGCTGTATGTGACAGATTGAACAGGCTTAGTCCTAGCTTCTGTCGATCAGATTTGCCAACAGAGTGGTGAACTCATGGGAAAATTCACCAAAAGCCAAGATGGTGTAGAAATGGGGGCGGGGGGGTGGATATTATTGTAAGACAATTCTCCAGGGATCCTTTGGAGTTTCTGCACGTTTTGCAAGAGAGGCACTGACTGCCTTTGTCCTGGACTCTGTTCTTAAGGATGTTGTGAACGGCAGTGAAAGACTGAGATAGACGTTCCCTCTAGAGCAAAGGGCACCCATTAGCAAAGACCTGGGAGGACCTTCCCGGTGGTCGAGTGGTTAAGAACCCACCTTGCAGTGCTGAGGACTCAGATGCAATCCCCGGTCAGGGAACTAAGACCCCACATGCCATAAAGCAGCTAAGCTCATGCCACACAGCTACTGAGCCTGTGCACTCCGGACCCCACATGCCACAACTAGAGAGCCTATGTGCCCCAATGGAAGGTACCACATGATGCAATGAAGATCCTGCATACCGCAAAACATAACCAAAATGTAACCAAATACATAAAAATACAGAAACAAACAAACAAGAATTGTTAAAAAAAAAAAAACTTGAAAAAACAAAAAAGACACAGGTCCTTAAGTTTAGGGCCTGTTCCCATACCACAATCCATTGTGTGCAGGCATCTACCCAGGCCACTGGCGCCACCCCACAGGACGTGGGGACCAGAGGACTGATGTCAGTATGCTGATGACTGTGCTATTTACTATGCCATGAATAACAAGGTCCTTTGTCTCTGACCCAGGAATCTCCTGTCTTCTGCCAGCATCCACGAACCTGTGGCAGGCTCACTTGTATTTGCAGGTAGGGTAGAACTGCAGACCCATCACAGTCCTTGACACGAGGAAAGCACACAGGTCTCAGGAGCCCTGGTGGTGAAGCCAATTCCGAGCAGTCACGGTGGGCAGCCCAGCTGTTTGGGAAGCAGTGGGACCCCTTCCTACCCTCTCGTGGCTGAGCCCAGCATGTGTCCTTTCCATGGCACAGTGGGCGTGGCAGTAGCTAGGCCTGACCCTGAGAGGGTCATACCCCACCAGTGCATATTCACACACAGCTCAGTTATAAGCCCTCCTCAACTGTCGCGTTTGGTGGATGAGGTTTGTGGGGCCCTAAATGGGAAACCTTAAAAAGAAAGGGGCTAGCTTTGTGTTTGGAAACTAAGATGGCGCCTAGCGGAAGAGATGGGGGCGTGATCCATGTTGTTTGTCAAAGTGTTTGATTGGCTCTCTTGATTTCTGTGCACGTAAACAGTGAATGATCACCATAGACTCCTGTTATAATGAAGGTGCATGATTTGACCTTTAACGTGATTGGTGCAACTATGGAAAGTCCCTCCTAAAACCCCGCTGTTTGTCTATATAAGCTGGGAGCCTGTAACAATAAAGCAGAACTGCTCAGACAGAACCCTTGTCGCGTCTGATTCTGTCTCTCTGGCCGAGGGGCTGGGTTGGCGGACAGCAGACTCACCTTTCCTCGGGACCTCTCAGCTTTGCTGAGGGAAGTTCCACTGCCTCTCTCTTTCTGCGGAGCGCCCCCCGCAAGGTTCTTGTGGCAACAGGTGGCCTGTGTTTTGTAGCCACGGCTCTGAGCGTTGTAACTGGCGATACTGTATCATCAGGCTAACAGGCATCCAAAAGGCAATGACTTTTCTTATTTTTCACTGCAATGTGAATTGGCCTGACATTTCTGGGAAACAAGAAAGGGCTAGATGATACAGTAATGAAACTAATAATACTCGGACTTTCCTGGTGGTCCAGGGATTAAGAATCCGCCTGCCAGTGCAGCGGACATGGATTTGATCCCTGGTCCAGGAAGATCCTGGGCTTCCCAGTGGCGCTAGTGGTAAAGAACCTGCCTGCCAATGCAGGAGAAGTAAGAGACGTGGGATCGATCCCTGGGTCAGGAAGATCCTCTGAAGAAGGGCATGGCAACCCACTGCATTCTTGCCTGGAGAATCCCACGGACAGAGGAGCCTGGCAGGCTACAGTTCATGGAGTCGCACAGAGTCGGACAGGACTTAGCACACAAGCACACCAGGAAGATCCCACATGCTTTGGGGCAACTAAGCTTGTGTATCACAACTACTGAGCCCGTGCTCTAGAGAAACCACCGCAGCGAGAAGTCCGCACACCACAGGAGGAGCAGCTCCAGCTCACTGCAACTAGCAAAAGCCCGAGTGCCGCAATGAAGACCCAGCGCAGCAAAAAAGAAATAATAAATAAATAAAAATGCAAATATATATGTAATTTAATTAAGATGAATGAAATAGCCTAATAAAAAATAATAATACTCAGTTTTTGGTGTTTTTTTCAAACACAACAGAAACTTTATTTCCGCAATCCATGTGAGATTTCTGAACCTGTGCCAAAGAGGCAAGACGAGACCTTTTCTCTAAGGGCTGTAACTGACATGTAAATAAACACAAATGCAAGTCCAACATACACACTGTTGACAAGTAACTCCTAGTCCCTCTTTTAGTACCATCATCACAGGTGGATGCTCAAAGGGCAGTCGGTGTCAGCAGCCCCTCAGAGGAACTTTTGGTGCATTTTAACTTGGGGCCGGGCACTGCACTAAGAGCTTGGATTACCCTCCTTTAAGCATCAGGACAGCGCCGTGAGTTTTGTCTTATCATCATCCCCAGAATGCAGATGGAGAAGCTGAAGCCTGGACAGGTTAAGAGATTTCTTCACAGTCACCCTGCTGGGAGGTGGCAGGGCTGAGCCACCACCCAGGCCGTGCTTGTCTCCAGTCAGATTCTCACCCGTGGACTTTTCCTGGGTACGGAAGGTGGAGACAAGGGGCGGGGCTGAAGATCCTCTGGCTAATCAAGCATGAAGACTGGTTCCTTTCATTTTCCAGTCCCATCTCTCATGCTCTTCATCACCATGGGGACACATCAGAGGGATTCAGGGACGGCCACTCCACATCACTTGGAGAGAGATGCTTCAGGGCAGAAGTGGCCCCTCCAGGCCTCTGAAACTTCCAACCATCACCTTTAGAACCTACCACCCCTAGAGCCGTTTCTTTCTTCAGAACCTAGAAGCTTCCCAAAGACATTCAGAACTCAGGGAGGTGTCACAGAGCCTGATACACAGTCAGCCCTCTTTCAGAGCTATTCTCCCCATCCTCCCAGGCAGCCAGCTCCCACCTGCAGCCCATTTTGGACCCCAGTGTGTGCACTCGGTTGCTTCAGTCGTGTCCAACTCTTGGCGACTCCATGGACTGCAGCCTACCAGGCTCCTCTGTCCATGGGATTTTCCCAGCAAGCCCATTTTGGATCCCAGGCCCAGATAATAATGAAAAGAGCTAACATAGGGACTTCCCTGGGGGTCCAGTGGTTGAAACTCCACGTTCCCAACACAGGGAGTCCGGGTTGGATTCCTAGTCAGGGAACTAGATCCCATGTGCTACAAGTTTTCATGCCCAAACTAAAAAAGATCCCACATGCCGCAACTAAGACCTACTGCAGCCAAATTAAAAAATGAATATCCTTTTAAAAAGATAGAAAAGAAAAAAGAGGTAACATATACTGAGGACTTACCGTGTGGCCAGCATCCACCAAGGGTTTCATGAATGTCAGCTGCTTTACTTCCTTGTCTGAAAATGAGGAAGGAGACACAGAGAAGATGAAAAAATTTCCCAATGCTCATAGCAAGTATTCCAGAAAACTACCACTGTGGTATGCTGCCTCCTGAAACCTAACTTCCGTTACACAGGCTGGGGCCGCCCCATCCAGCCAATGCCCCTAAGGAAGCATCAGGAACCCTAGGTTTGAGCCGTGGCATGTCCGACTCTTTGTGACTCTATGGACTGCAGCCCACCAGGCCGCTCTGTCCATGGGATTCTTCAGGGAAGAATACTGGAGTGGGTTGCCATACCCTCCTCCAGGGGATCTTCCCAACCCAGGGATTGAACTTGAACCCGCATCTCTTGTGTCTCCTGCATTGGCAGGCGGGTTCTTTACCACCAGTGCCACTTGGGAAGACCCAGTAACGTAACCTTGGCTAAGTCCCTGCCGTCTCTGGACCTCAAGAACCCCTCTGCACAAAGGCGCCCTTCCCTGATGTTGCGGCAGACAGACCATTCCTCAGGCTGAAAGCCCCTTATTGCCCCCAGGGCCCCACCCTCCTATTTGTAGACTATCTATGGGACTCCTCTCCTTCCTCCTCCCAGGAACACCGTGTGGGTTTTGGATCAGACCAGCCTACATTCAATCCCTGTATCTTACTCGCCAGATGAGCCGAGTCTAACTGTTTTATCTTTCACAGCCTCGTGGTCTCAGTCCAGGCAATCAGTCAACAAATCAGTGCCCTCTGCGTGCCAGGTCACGTGCTAGGAGCTGGAGGCGAGGCTGTGCTTCCTGGGAGGGCGGTGAGATGGACAATACATAATCAAACCCATAGAGAAGAATGCTTCAGGCTGTGACGAGGACCAGCAGGAGATAAACACGGGATGTGACTCAAAGGGCTGGGGGTAGCTGTTTTAGAGACATGCCTCCTGGAGGCAAGAACTAGATAAGTAGGAGTAGATCCACGAGGAGGCACAGAGGACCTTACAGGCCAGGTGAGCACAGGGAAGCTGCTGGAGGTTCTGTAAACTGAGAAGGAGCACGGTTGGAATTAGGTTTCTGTTTTTGCTTTTGGCCACGCCTTGCATTGTGTAGGATCTTAGTTCCCTGACCAGGGATTAAACCCGACCTCCTGGGGTGGAAGGATGGAGTCTTCACCAGTAGACTCCGAGGGAAGCCCTCTGAAATCAGTTTATTTTTTGGCTGTGCTGTGTCTTCGCTGCAGCGCGCGGGCTTCCCACTGCAGCGGCTTCTCTTGTGGAGCACGGGCTCTTACTGCATGCGTTTTCAGTAGTCATGGCTCTCAGGCTCTAGAGCCCAGGCTCAATAACTGTGGCCCACGGGCTTAGGTGCTCAGCGGCACGAGGAAGCTTCCCAGGCCATGGATCGAACCTGTGTCCCCTGCATTGGCAGGTGGATCTTTTTTTTTTCCCCCAGTCTGGATAAGATAGGAAACCCACCAAGACTCCTCTGCCCATGGGATTTTTCAGGCAAGAATACTGGAGTACGGGCAGGTGGATTCTTAACCACTGGACCAGCAGGGAAGTCCTGGAATTAGGTTTTAAAGGGTGAGTCCTGTACCAGGTGGGGGAGGGATGGAATGGGCAGCAATGGTGGTGTGGAGACCCGTTAGTGGCCAGAGTCATCTGCACTGAGCACAGAGGTCATGGCCTCCTTGGGCTTACAGAACTTCCATCTGGGAGGCATGCTGGTAGGTTCCAGGACGCTGGGCTGCCTGGGTGCGGCGACACAGGAGATGCAGAGAGAAAAGGCAGACGAGCTACGGACACTCCCTGGTTGGGCCATTGTAGTGAGCCCTGCAGGTCCACTCTGCATCTGTGTCCTCCAGGACTCACGCCCCGAGGCCAACCCTGCATGCCCTGTGCCCTCCCCAGCCCACAGGCTTCCTTTGGGGTTTGGCCCCTGGGAGGCTGAGCTGGACAGGAGGAATATGAACTTCAGGAGTTCCCTTCCTGCTGGCTGCAGGAGGACAGGTACTGCCAGTATCTATAGAAAGCCAGGCCCCCCCACCCCCTACTTCAGCTCCAGCGGCTCTGGTTAATGTTCATCACTCAGGTGCCCGCCGCTTCCAGCTGGGCCCCTGATAAGCTTAAGTGAAAGTTGCTCAGTCGTGTCTGACTCTTTGCAACCCCATGGGCTATACAGTCCATGGAATGAATTCTCCAGGACAGAATACTGGAGTGGGTAGCCTTTCCCTTTGCCAGCGGATCTTCCTGACCCAGGAATCGAACCAGGGTCTCCTGCACTGCAGGCAGATTCTTTACCAACTGAGCTATCAGGGAAGCCCTGGTAATGACAGTAAGTAAATGTATGGAGCACTCACTGTGTGCCAAGCGTGGGGCTGGGCGCTGGCCCTCATGGCTCCCGGTCACTCAGCCCCCTCAGCGGTCCCGGAACAGAGGCTGCCTTACCTCCATTCTCTGTCAGCAGCATTAGACACCCTTGGCCATGCTCTCCTCCCAAAACACTTGCTTCTTTGGGCTCTCCGACATCACACTCCTGGTTTTCTTCCCTCAGCTTCTTCCAGCTGCTCCTCTGAGTCACTTCAGACTCTGCCTCCTCTCTCTGACCAGGGGAAGGAGACCTCCCTGGTTCTCCCTGACCCTCTTCTCCCCAGTGGAGCCCCTCCTTTCCCGGAGCTGTAAATGCCCGTGTGTGCTGAGGACACCAAGCCTATGCCTCCAGGGCAGGCATCCTGGCTGAGCTCCACATATCTGGATTGAGACATCTCCACTTGGATGACACAAGCATCTCAGTCATGTCCAATCTTAAACGCTCAGTCATGTCCAACTCTTGGCGAGCCCATGGACTGTAGCCTACCAGGCTCCTCCAACCATGGGATTTTCCAGGCAAGAATACTGGAGCAGGTTGCCATTTCCTTCTCCAGGGGATCTTCCTGACTCAGGGATCGAGCCCCGGTCTCCTGCATTGCAGGCAGACGCTTTACCATCTGAGCCACCAGGGAGCCTCTATCTCAAACTCAGCAAGTTGCAAACAGAACCCACACTCCTTTGTGGGTCTCCCTCTCCCCTGCCGCATTCCTCACCCGCCTGGGGGGCTCAGGCAGACACCTGGGAAGCATTCACACTACCTGCCTCTCTGGTACCCTCCATTTCACCTAGTTGCTGGATTCCACCCCTAAACACATCTCCACCACGTCCAGGTTGTATCGTCTCTCCTGGGAAGATAGCAAGAACACCCTCCTTGCTCTGATACAGTTCCACTGCGATGAAAATAAAACTCAGGATTCCTCACCATGGCCTCCCGCCTCCGCCTCCGGATGCTCTCTCTCTCTGCCTCCCCACCCTGTTGCTCCGCTGGCCCTGTCTCAGCTCCTGGAAGAAATGAATCTTTTTCCTACCCCCCACCCCGGCATGACAGTGTCAACTGTCCCCTCCGCAATTCCCCTCAATCCCTCAGGCCTCCTCCAGCCTTCCCCCCACGCTGGGCGGACCACACACCCGTTAACGCCTGCTCCTCCTCCAGCTCCTGGCTTAAAAGTCCCTTTGTCAGAGGGGCTTCCTGGACTTAAGGTCTCACCACTGCTCTTGCTCCCAGCTCCCTCTTCGTCTCTGTCTTAGCACCAACCTCTGGCACAGCCTCAGTCAGGTGTGAATTGGTCTGTCATGTGTCTGTCTCCTCCAGGGCAGAAGCTCCAGGAAAGCAGCGATTGGTTCTGCCTGTTAACAAGTGCATGTTGGGGACCTCCCTGGTCCAGTTGTTAAGACTCCACGCTCCCAATCGCAGGGCCTGAGTATGATCCCTGGTCAGGGAACTAGACCCCACATGGCGCAACTCAAAGTTGGCATGGTGCAGCTAGGACCCAGCAAAGCCTAATTAATTGATTTTTTAAAAAGAGCGTGCAAGAGGTTCCTTGTTTGTCGAATGACTAGATCCCCATTTTACAGGTAAAAAAACAGGTTCAGAAAGATGAGGACTCTAACCCTAGTCTGTTTATGCTGTGTTCCAAGGTGAGTCACGCCTTATTGTAGGCAGAGGAGGGTCAGGTTCAGATGCGTAGGAGGGAAAATGACCAGAAAATGCTTAGCCCTGTGCCTGGCAGGTGGTGAGCATCAATACTGCTCCCGGCCTCAGTGTGTTATCCCAGACCCCCCTGAGGGAGTGTGGGGGCTGTCCGTACTTACACACCCTTCTATCTCCCCTGGGGACACGGGACTGCCCCCATCTTACTCCTCCAATACCTGTCAATCTGAATAGGGCCTGAGCCCACTGAGCAATTTGGGCAGGGGTCCACCAAAAAGTCTCCCTCAGTCACCCCAAATAAACCCACCCTCAAAGTTAAAGCCATGAGCTCCTTACACAGGTGCACCTCAAGTTACATACCTGAACCCCCTTTCCCTCAGACTGCAACCCCTGTTCCCCTCAGAGAGAGGGTATCACCTGTCTTGGCTGTGACCTGCTCTGGAGGTCATACTCACCCCCTATTGAGTGCTGTGAGTCAGAGACTGAATCGGGGGTCTCCCCTGGCCAGGCACCCGGTGATATGGCCTGGGCATCAGGCCACTGCAGCCCTCGAGGGCCTCCCTTCCAGACCAGTGGGCTGGCCTGGCTCCTCTCCAGCCTTGACCCAACTCAGGGCCCTTCCCCAGTCCCTGCCAGCCCCTGCCCTGGGGCCCGGCTGTGCCCCTCCCCAGCCCGGGGCCCTCAGGCATCACTCCCCTCCTCCCGGCTGTTAGCCTGGGAA
>SJYV01049516.1:11490-48020 GCA_006410875.1 Neotragus pygmaeus
ACCAGGGATTGAACCCATGCCCCCAGCAGTGGAAGCACAGAGTCTTATCCACTGGACCACCAGGGAAGTTCCTGCCTTTTTGCTCTTTGAAACAGTCATTTCATTCATTTTCTTCAGCTGAAACTTCTGAAACACTCCATCTCCATCAGAAACACATTGTTTCAAGGGAGTTCTGTTGCTTTTCTACTATTAAATCTATCTTAGTTGTATATTCTTTGTTTCTATAAAAGGCAATCCATTCACTTATACTCTGTGTTCCATCTGCTTTTGACTTCTCAAGGACTTTTCACCTGACACTATCTTTTCTCTCTTTTGTGTCCTTAATTCTCCTTTCATCATAGAATAGTCCCTGTTTCTATATAAACATTTTCCTGTATTTCCTGTGATTTCATATGTCTCCCTCTTGATACTACCCCATTTTTCTGATCCCCCTTCATTACAAAACTTTCTTTAAAAGGGTTGTTCATCGTTGTTGTCTCTACTTCCTCATGACCCGTTCTGTCTTCAGCCCACCACAATTGAGCTTCTGACTTTAATGTTGTAATAACTTTTCTGTTTCTAAATCCAGTAGCCATTTTTAAAATCTTCATCTTAATAGACCTCTCATAAACATCTGACACAATTGACCACTACCTTATTCTTGAAACCACTTCTTTTTTTGGTTTCTAGGACATCACATTTCCTTCATAACTAGTGGCTGTTCATTCTTAATGTGCTTTGCTGGCTCCTTTCCTCCGCCCTATTTCTAAATGTAGAAATGCCCTAAGACTCAGTCCTGGCCCACCTTTTATTCTCTATACTCTCTTTCTCTAAGTGATTTTATCTAGTCTCATGATTTTCAGTACTGTCTTTATGCCAATGACCCCCAAATCTATATCTCCAGTGACTCCCAAATTTGCATTTTCTACCCTGACTTCTCTAAATTCAAAAATTTTAACTGTTAGCTTTGAAGTCTCCATCTTTAAATCAAATAGGTATCTCAAACTTCACATATTCAAAATATTTATCAACAAAAAGGGCGGATTTGCTATGAGCCATCCATAATTTCCCACCCAATGAAATATGTTTGGAAGACTCTTGGTCTGGTAAAGAGCTCTAATATGTTACTGAAGAGACAATTTCATAAAAAATCCTTGACTTAAAAAAAACAAACTTCTAAATTTTGTATTGGGGTATAGCTGATTAACAATGTTGTGATAGTTTCAGGCAAACAGCGAAGAGACTCAGCCATGCATATACATGTATCCATTCTCCCCCAAACGCCCCTCCCCTCCAGGCTGCCACAAAACATTGAGCAGAGTTCCCTGTGCTATACAATAGGACCTTGTTGGTTATCCATTTAATTTATTTTTTTACTTTATTTTACTTTACAATACTCTATTGGCTTTGCCATACATCGACATGAATCCACCACAGGTGTAAAGATAGCAGTGTGAACATGTCCATCCCAAACTATCTCTTCCCCCATCCTCTTCACCCCCTGCAATGGGATACCCATATTAGAGTATAGCTGATGGGCAATGTTGTGATGGTTTCAGGTGGACAGCAAAGGGACTCAGCCATACATATACATCTCTTTTAAGGCAGATCTCTTTATGCCAGTCAATGCATAGGTCAGTTGTAAGTCTGTGATTGAACTTCCCTGGTTTAGGTGTCCATCTCTAAGCAACTGTAGCTAGGAATGTGAAATCATGTATTTCACTGTCAACTTAATAAGGGTTGTGTGGGGGCCCATTTCCCTTTGAAGAATCTGTCAGTGGAACATGTTTTACCTAGAAATGTCAAACTTCTTGAGTGTCCTAGCCATCAACACAAATAATAAAACCTCTAGCACAATAATGCACAGTCTGTCTTTTATATAATAGTTGAAAGCCAAAATGATCAGCCTGCTTTCTGAGTAAAAAACCATGAGGAAAATCTAATCGAGAGACTAGTCACTTATTACTTTCCGATCTATGCTACTTCAAGAGTTACTGAAATAAATAAACAAAAAACAATACAAGACTTACCGTGTTGATGAAAGTTAAGCAAATGAACACATGGCAATTCAAAGTGGGGATAGCAGGCATGTTGGTATCTATATAAACTGAGTCTTATTATCTTTGTATGAACCAACTCATGGGATAGGTCAGCAGAAATGAAAACAGATGGTAAGTGATTAACCTTGAGGATTCTTTTATGCCATTACCACTATGATGAGTTCTTTTCTCTAAGTGAGCTCTTTTCATCAGCATATTCCCACTTCCAACTGTCAATAATTTATAATATGCAAATTCCTGAGTTGCCCCAAACCCTCTGAAAAAGATTCCTGTGAGGTGGGTGGAGGACAGCTCAGAAACCTCTCTTTTTAGCACAGCCCTGGAAGCTATGTTTTATTTTTTAAATTTATTTTTATTTGAAGGATAATTTCTTTACAGTATTGTGTTGGTTTCTGCCCAACATCAACATGAATCAACCATAGGTATATCTATGTCCCCTCTCTCTGGAATCCCCCTCCTACTTCCTTCCTCAGCTATGTTTTATTAAATTCTGATGCACACTGAAGTTTGAGAATACTGTATAAAATTATCTGGTGCTGTTCTCTACTATATCTCCAACACCTAGAATAAATCTTGACACTGAGCAAACACTTACTAAAGAAGGCTGAAAGATTGAATGAATGAGTGTCCCCCTTGGCATCTGAGGATTTTGTCACCTTACGTCTTCTTTAGAAATTACATATGAGCGGGCACAGAGATATGTACTACATGCTTTTTGATCACTGGAAACACTAGCATATTTTGGATGGTATCCAGGACACATGTATAGAAAACATAATCATTTTTATTTACTTCCTTCACTCAGCTAATCCTATAAATCTCAGCCCATTTAGCTCTGTAGGCTGCTTTGCTCAAGGGGTTTGCTTTAATTGTTCACACCATAAGGGTGGTACTTCTCAACTTGTCATTGTCACCAGGGGTGACAGTCAAAATATTGAACAATGTTAATAAAGCACAGGCACCAACTGATCACTATAGATTCCGGCTGTGAACAACTGGTAGGGCTAAACCAGAACATAATGGCTGAAGACCAAACTTGACCATTAGCCTTGTTGAGAAGACTAGGTGTTTGGCTCTACAGGTGATCTGTATAAGGGTGAGAATTCCTGGGTTGGGTCATAGCTCAGATTATCCTGTGAGGCCAGAATAATGGCCTTTTAAAGATGTGTGTGTGCTAAGTTGCTTCAGTCATGCTGGACTCTTTGCAACCATATGGACTGTAGCCCTCCTCTGTCTATGGGGATTCTCCAGGCAAGAATACTGGAGTAGGTTGTCATTCCCTTCTCCAGAGGATCTTCCCGACCCAAAGATTGAATCTGGGTNGTGCTAAGTTGCTTCAGTCATGCTGGACTCTTTGCAACCATATGGACTGTAGCCCTCCTCTGTCTATGGGGATTCTCCAGGCAAGAATACTGGAGTAGGTTGTCATTCCCTTCTCCAGAGGATCTTCCCGACCCAAAGATTGAATCTGGGTCTCCATATTAGCGAGTGGGTTCTTTACCACTAGTGGCACCTTGGAAGCCCCCTTTAAAGATTATCCACACCCTATTCCCTGAAACCTGTAAGTGTTATTATCCTAGATGGCAGAAGGGACTTTACAGATGTGATTAAGGATCTTGGATTGAGATTATCCTGGATTATGTGAATGGACCCAATATAAACAAAAGAATTCTAATAAGACAAAGAGAGAGGCATATTGTCTCAGTCAAAAAAAAAAAAAGATGTGATGATGGAAGGGCAGGAGAGAAGAAGAGTCGAAACTACTCTGATGCTGGAAGATAGAGGAAGGGTCTATGAACTAAGGACCAAAATTGGTTCTTTTGAAACTGGAAAGGAGTACATCAAGGCTGTATATTGTCACCCTGCTTATTTAACTTATATGCAGAGTATATCATGTGAAATGCCAGGCTGGATGAAGCACAGCTGGAATCAAGATTGCTGGGAGAAATATCAATAACCTCTGATCCCAGGGATGGAGGAACCTGGTAGGCTGCCGNCCATATGTAAAGATTTATAATTCATAGGGGGTAGTTATTATGATAAGCTCCAAAAAGGATGGTGGTAAATTTTTAGCCCCTGAACTAAAAAGAAGCTACTGGTGTAACTATAATTAAGAAAAGTCAGGAAGAACAGAAGATCAACCTGAACAGGGTTTCTCCTGCCTTTTCATACTCTCCTCATGCCCATTGCATGCACAAGACATGTGGATATACAAAAAAAGATCTTTCAGGCAGGGAATGATATGAACAGAGGATTTTGCAGAGGTGGGAAGAGAATGAGACATGTGTTTGGAGGTCCTTGTATTCTGCCCGACTTTCTGTTGGGTCAGATCTGAAGAATGGCAAAACATGATGGAAATCCCATTTAAAGCTTGAGAAAATCAAAGGAGGATGGATTTAAGCTTTACCTCCTGAGTAGGTCCCAGTAAGCTGGGAAGCCTGGTTGAGCAATCTCACATCCTTTCAATTCAATGCAGCAGTCTTCTACGAGAGCTCTACTGTTTGGCAGGCTTGGCAAGAAAAATTCAAAGGTGTTTCCACTACACTGACCACCTGCCAACCTGCAACCCCTGTTTTCTGAATTGTCCAGGGACATAGGAGATGATATAAAAATGTCCTGTGGTTTCCTGAATTGAATAGGGGAAGTTATCTGAGAGAAAGAGAACCAGTGTGTTTCTAAGATGCTTTACTCCAGGATGAAAGGATTCTGTGTATGATTTGAACAGTCTCTGCCATGGGTTGGGATATGTAATAACGCTCACTGGCTTATCAACACAGGAGAGCTAAATGGGAACTAAATATCCCTTAAAAAGGCAACTTCCTTTTCTGGTGTGCTGATGCAGTAATGACTTCTAAGTTAGTCATAACTTTCTATTTCTATACTCTTTGACGACACCCTTGACATCGACTCCAGGCTTGGCCTTGTTTCTTGACTTGACCAGTGGGACAACATAAAATGTGACAGCAAGTAGACACTTGAAGGAATGCGGACATATTGCAGCCTGCCTTCTTTTGGCTTCTGTTGGAACTTCTGATCACTCTATGATCAGGTTGTTGGATTATGAAAGACGTGGTGCAGTTACTCTCTCATCCCATCTGCCAGCCAGCCAATCTTCAGACATGAGAATGAGGTCCTTCTCTGCCAGTTGACTGTAGATGCATGGGTGAGTCCAGCTGAGGCTAGCCCAGATTGCTTACCCACAGAGTTGTGAGCTAAATAAAGGGATGCCATTTAAAGCTACTAAGTTTTGAGGTAGCTTGTTAAGCAGCAAACATTAACAGAATACAGAGTTTAGGGGAACATTATGCAAAACATATACCTAGGAACAGATGCAATGAGCCTGGAGCAGTAAGGAAGTAAGGCCAATGCAGTGGCCTTCCCTTTAGCTGCCTCCTCACCCCCTCCTGGAGCTGATCACTGATCCCGAGGAAGAAGTGAAACAGAGAGGCAAATCATGATTATAACTGAAGATACAATTTGAACTGGCTGAGAAATTACTGAACTTACCTGGATGTAACAGGCTTAAATTTTCTGCATCAGGCAGAATGGTGGCTCAGAGGAGAATACTTTCTTTTAAAGCATGTCTGAGCCTTTGACCAGGAAAATCCACGTTTGCTATACCTGATATTTCTGTATTAATGCCCTAGATTGAACCTGATATATCTGAATGGTTAAGCCTAGAGCCATGCATTATACTCATGTTCATATAAATTCAAATGAAAATCAGTTTTGACTTACTTTCCAAGGTGCTAGAAAGGAAGTGCCTTGCTGTGAGTTGGAGAAACATGAAAATATATGGACACTTGTAATTGGTTCTCATTATTTTTTTAGTTTTGTTATAATGAAGGGCAAAATAGAAAGGAAGATATAATATTTCTATAGTCAAAATTTATGAATATTAATATTTTAACACCTAAGATTAGGTGAATACTTAACATTGTGCATTGTTTTATGTAGTCCAACAACCTATATGGTAATAGATTTTTTCCCATTTCATAGGTGAAGAAACTGAAAGTCAGATTAAATTACTTAAGATCATGCAGCGAATAAAATGGATGAAATCCAAAACTGCCTGACTCCAAAGAATTTGATTTCATTTTGGCAAAACATTGCTTCTTATATACATGGCAGCATTTTGAAATTTATTGCTACCAATGGTTTTCCTTGCAAGAGAAAACAAGTATTGTGAAGGACTGGAGAGTTAAATGAAGTGCTGAGGGATCAGTTACAATTTCACTGGGGGACTCGGGATGTTGCGAGAGGAGCCCCTTTGTTACTTTTGGATGGATGATCTTGCTCAAGGGGCTTCACAGGAACTAAAGATGATGTCAGTGATTCCTATTGAACTTGGGTTGGGGAAGGAAAAGCCAAGTTTTTCTCTTGAAGTAATAGTGATTTGCAGTGAATTAGCCTGATAATAGCTTTCTTATAAAGAAAAATAAAGAAAATATATAATCAGAGGCCCCTCGATATCCAGGTAAGTACTGATTCCCAGTATTTGGAACTGGCGATTTTGATAAAATGTGTCCTATGTGTGACTTTCTACATAGGATCACTAATTTTAAAAATGCAACATTTGCAGGCAAAGAGGATTCTCATTTGAAATCAGTTGCTGTGTATCATAGTCATTCCATCTCTGAATCACCACTCCCAGTTTCCAGCAGAGGCCTTAGATGGTAGAAAGTTCACTGCTTTCTATCCCTTCTATCTTAGGGAGTCATCAGCAAGGCACTGGGACCTGGCAGAGCTGTTTGCCTTGGTGCTTTTCTCACGTTCTTGCCGTCTGTGGCTTTGCCTTTTGCCATAATGACCATTTTGGCCATTAGGTCACTGGAACCCTAAGTGTGCCAACTGCTGCCAAATCTGAATCCATCGTTGAATGCAAATCAAAATGCAGTCACCCAATGGATTGGCTATACCTGACCTCCAGTTTTTTTCTACCGAAGTAAAATATATTCATTAGGAAATATCTTTACTGGAGGCAGAAAGCAAAATGATTGGGTTGAATGTATGCTTTGAAAGCAATCTTTAGACTAAAAAGAGATCATGTATGTGGAAGGGCCTAGATAGGGTGCACTTACCAAACCTCTGTTGCCTTTCCCTTTCCTGTTCAAATAATGAATATGATATGGGGAAAAAAGGGTACATTTTTTCTATGAAAAACTGAGCTATTTTGAAGATTGTCAGTGAACAGCTTAGTCTTTAAACTTTTTTCAATGAAATCTCATAATTTTGTGAAATGTATGCCCTTTGATTAGGCTAGGGGTTTTCAACATTCATAGAAAACATATTCAATATCTTTTTTCAACTACGTTTGATTTTATTTTTAAATACTAGACAAAATACATGATTCTGTATGAGATACTGCATTTTTCTGGAATATTTCATTTTGACTTCCAACTACCAAGTTGTTAGTTCCTTGTTGCTATGGAAACCAATGGTATAAATTACCACTAAATACAGTGGATGGTAGTTAGACTCTTGTTTGGTGGGGGCAACCGCCTCTCTCCTTTGAGATTAGAAAATTACTACCTTTTGATTGGAAAGAAAAAGTCATATGGGTTTAAGTTATTTCTTTAGAAAAACACACCTGCTGGACTCTCTCTCTCTTTTTTTTCCTTTCTATTTTAGCCATAGATGGATAGGCCGGGGAACTAGGGGTAGCTTTTAGAGAGAAGCTGTGGACAAGTGACATGGTCTTTCCCCTGCCCAGCATATGTCCCCTTGCTAATTCAGAGAGGCAGAGATCCTTTGCCAAAAGTCCCTCAAATTGATCCCTTCCTTTCTTCTCCTCTTACATCACTTTGATCCAGCCTCTCATTGTCTTGAATTGGACTTTACAATCACCTCAAAACTGGTCTCCCTATGTCAAGACTCTCTTTCCTATATTTCATCCTTCATTATGTATCAGATTAATTTCTGAGCCAGACTGCTTGTGTTCAAATCCCAGGTCTGCCACTGATAAATTGCGTGACCTTTGGGCAAGTTACTTAATCTTTCTGTCTCAATGTCTTCCTGTGTAAAACAGAGACAGTAATAATATCTATCTCCTAAGGTTTTTGGAATGAATAAGTTAATTCATGTAAAGCACTAGTACAATGTCTGACACATAATAAGCACTGAATACAATTTAATTTTTCCTGGTTTCCCTAGAACATCACTTTCCAGTATTTTCTCTTTGCAATTCAAATACTTCAATGATTCTCTATCAGACTCCTTGCACTGACATTTAGAGCCTTCTCTGAATCTCAATATCTAGTAATATATAATGCAATAAATGATAATATATAGTTAATTATTATATTTCCAAATGTATCTAAGAGGTGGCAGTGAGGAGTGGCAAGAATACTGGCTTGGGAGTAATTCACACCTGAGGTTCAATTTCAGCTCAATTGCCGTATAATCTTAAGCTATTTGGTCTTCAGTTTCTGCTTCTATAAAATTCAAATAATAATTGCTACACTCATGGGAGTTCTTCTGAGAATTAAATGAGAAAACCTTTAGAGAAGCACCTAGCATAGTACCTCCTATAGCAAGTGCTTAACAAATAGTGTTTTCTTCCCCACCCCTCACCTCGTCTTTAGTCATGCTGTTAATGGGCTGAACTGTGCCCCTCCCCCATATTGGTATGGTGAAGCCCTCATCTCCAGTACCTCAGAAGAGATATTTTGCAGATAGTGCCTTTAAAGAGGGAATTAAGTTAAAACACGACTATTAGGGTGGGTACTTATCCAATCTGACTGTTCTTATAAGAGAAGGAAATTTCAACATAGGGAGAAAAACCAGGGATGTGCACACACACAGGAAAGACCATGTATGACACAGAGAGAAGGCAGTTATCTGTAAGCCAAGGAGAGGAGTTCAGAAGAAACCAGACTGGCTGACACCTTGATCTTGGACTTACAGACTCCAGAACTGTGAGAAAATAACTATCTGTTGTTTAAGCCTCCCAGTCGCTCAAACAAACCAATACACTCATCTGCTTGTTATTTCTCAGTTATGTGTAAACTGCCACCTTTCAATCTCCAGCTTGGTAAGCAGACAATGAAAGGTGGGATCAGATATACTTCCTCCTGTGAGAAGCCATTTACATGGCTCCATCTGAGACCTTCCCCATGGGTTGCCACCATGTTTGATGCCAAAACATCCTATCAACCCAGCTGTTACTGATTGGGCCTTACCTAAACTCACTTATTCAGAGAGGTCAGGGACCTGCTGGTGGCTGGCCTAAGAGCTCTCCTAGAAGTGGTACTTGAAACTCAGTAGTAACAGTCCAGTCCACTTAGATTCTCTGTTGAGGCACATGTATGAAAAACACAGAGTATATCAGTAGATGGTAGGAACTAGAGACATACAGGATTAAAATAATCAGGATTAATCAACAGGATTGATAATAAGCAGAAGCTATAAATACACAGGGACATAGTTGACAGAGAGACTATCAAGTCATTTTTAGGAGAGTAGGAACACAGAAAGATGCAAGTAGAGAGGAAAACAGAGACATAATGAAAATAGCTGAAGATGCAGTCATGATTAGAGTTGAAAGTAATAGATGACTTTCTGGTTACTTAAAAATTTTTTTTTTGACTTCATATTCAGTTACTAAAACTGCACATCCTGAAAGATCTTTAAGGTTCACACCAGGTTGTAGGGCTGCTGAGACCATTTTCTATATTTCCTACTTCCTCAAGTCTTACACTGTATGGTTACTTCTCACTGATGTAACTTGCCTGAGCCTTTATTCTGTCAACTTAAAGGAAATATTGATAAACTTGGAAAGTTATTGCCTTTCCTCTCCACTTTTCTAAGGCCTGCCCTTTCCCTGTGACCTAACTCAAGTCGTACTGTTCCAATAAAGCCCATTTCAACTGCTTCAGGATTGGACAACCATGTATCACTTACTGGCTTCACTGTGTATTTGGGCCTTGGTGGTGGTTTAGTCCCCATGGGCTGGAGCCACCAGGCTTCTCTGTCTGTAGGATTTTCCAAACAAGAATACTGGAGTGGGTTGCCATTTCCTTCTCCAATATTTGGTCCTTAGTAGTTCATTTACAATATTTATTTCTGTATTAAAAAACCCATGGAAGAATCCCTTGCTTACAAACTCCTGAGTCATTGGATATGTTTGAATATCCTAGAGCTTTATAGATTCATAAATGTGGAATTTAGACTTACACTAATGAAGAATGGTTTTCTCCATATTATTTGTATTAGTGGGGTAAGATTGGGCCAGCCCTACCATACATCTGGTCTTCCTGGTTATCAAGAGAGTTCCTGACAGGGCTGTATTTGGTACCTAACCTTCTAGTATCTTAACAGCTTTGGCACCCAGAAGAGGTATCATGTCACATGAATTGTATCGAGGCACCAGATTTATCTTCAAAGTCATTCTCTAAAGACCAAAAGGTCAACATTATGCCCTAGTTTGATTCTGTTGTTCTTTAATAAGCAGTCATCAAAAACCTTGGCCATTTCCCCCATGCTGCCCATTGTAACTGGCTCCCCCTGGGGTGGCATGAGTGCCCATGCCCTTGTTTAGGGCAATTGTTAGGGCCTGACTGTCTAGAGTAATAAAGGTGATGGCCACAATAGTCTCAGCTACTGTTGAAAATTGCAATTTGCTCTTATGTGAATTAATCGCTGGAGGATTCAACTAATCCTCCTAGTAATGACCTAATGAACAAAGGTGTTTCTAATTTAATGTCTGAGCCTTTCCATTCCCTCCTCTTTAGATGTATTAGTGTCTTAACATTTGGAGGAATTTGCTTGAAAGTATCTGGAGTAACTCTTCTGAGAGGGTAAAGACCTTCCTGCAGTATTTGAAACAAGCAGGAGATGTGCTTGTTAGCACTTTGAGGATGACAGCCTAGGTATTTCCCAAGCACTAAAATTTGACCTGGAATGACTTTAAGCTCAGAACTCTTCTTCTACTGTCCCTTGTTGTTGCAGTTCCTTAGATGTTGATTAGCTATATTCCATGGCTTTGGGAAAGTGTTCCCCAAAGCAAGAAATGTTGAATTACCACCTACTCTGGATAAGATGAAGGCATCAGAAGCCAGCAGAATCTCTGGAGTAGGAGATGGAGCCATGTTGCCGTCTTAATAGCCTCCCAGGACATATTTGGTGGCAACACTTTGGGCTTTTGGTTCCTTTATCATGATCACTGGTTAATTGCATGGATGGAAACAAAACAGCAGACCACTGAGAGTTAGAACAAGTAAGTTGTTTTGGTAAAAAAGTGGAGATGACGAAGACAGGGATAGAGACAAGAAACTGAGTACCTTCTCTGTACTAGGTAGTTATTTGATGCTATATCTCCTGTAACACAGAACCCTGTGGGTAAGTACTACCCAGTTTCTCAGGATGGGGAAACTGAGGCACAGAGGGGTAAAAGGGTTTGTTCAAGTTTGCACAGCTTATGAAAGTGGCAAAGGTGCGATAAGAAACCATACTTTTTTTTTTTACTCCAGAGCTGACATTTTAAACTACCAAGGTGTTATGTCTTAGTACATTTTCATGTCACTACTAGCGGTTAAATGCTCACTAACACACTTGATTGATTCATAGATTAGCCAGCATTCATCTTGTGTGGACCTGAGTTAATGGTATATAGAGCAGAGGAGTTTTAATGGATGGTTAAAAGAAGCAAAGCATACTCCAAAGCAAGGATCGAACATCATCTATCTAACTGGTATACTGGGAAGTCAGGACTGTTTCAATAAGAGACTTCCACAGGGGTAGCAGGTACAACCTCAACAAAGAAATCACCATCTACTAGTAGATTTTGAAACCTTACTTGGTAGGTCTCCAAGCTACTTGTCATTGTCGCTCGCTGGGCTTTCCAGGTGGCACTAGTGGTAAAGAATCCTGCCAGTGCTGGAGAAGTAAGAGTTAGGTTCGATCCCTGGGTCTGGAAGATCCCCTGGAGGAGGGCATGGCAACACACTCCAGTATTCTGGCCTGGAGAATCCCATGGACAGAGGAGCCTCGTGGGCTATAGTCTGTATGGTCACAGAGAGTCAGATACGGCTGAATCACCTTAGCGCACACACATGCACCCTCACTTGCACTGCTAGTAGGTGGCAGAGGTGATCAAGCCCTGACCGCCTGGCTGCCCATCTGTGAATATAGCCACTGCCCCCTGCTGCTATTGTCACTCCCTACCCTTCCAGCAGAATTTTCTCTGACATGATCAGTTAGTTACACCTTACTGTTTTGTGCTGACAGAGTTCAAGTATGCCAAGGATACTAAGTAACTGTAACACTTAGATTCATTGTATGCATTGTATTTATTATCTTAATTTACTGTTTTCACAAAGACAATTCTGATGCATGACTGGGCTAACTAGTTGGGAATTTAATAGTCCATGTGGACAATGACTATGTTTACTAGAGCCAACTTTCGGCTAACCCCAAGGACAAATCTTTGTAAGTCCTTACTGACATTGTCTACCTAGGCTGCTGATTTAAGCCTTTTGTTGACAGAAAGAAGATCATTATTTATTCTAGCTCAGCAGGAGTACAAACAGATTTCTCCTCTCCCCTTACCCTTCCTTTTGCTTGCAGGCTGACTTCCTTATTACACATTAGATTTATAAAATAAAGCTTTTATCAACAGGTCCCAGAATCTTAGCATTATTAGAAACTTGAGAAATCATGGCTAACACCATTACTTATGCACAGATTGAAAACTGAAACCAAGGGGAATGATGAGAACTGCACAAAGTTATTCAATGAGTTAGCTAGTTAATGCTAAATTAAAAACCCCATGATCTCCAATTCAGTGTTGACATTCTATGAGTGTCTTCTTTTTCTTCTTTCTGTAAAAATCTGGGAGTCCTTGTAGAAACTCTATTCCCCCCACCTTTATTATTATTCATGAGATTATTATTTACAAAATATCTTCAGCTTTTAAAAATAAATGCCTTCAATTAGTGTTGATCTTTTGTGTCCTTAGTGTAACTTTCCTGACTTGGAGAATTTATCCCTCATCTGGAGAGCTGGAGGCTGGAAGGAGAGGCACAGAGAGGAAGAACACATAGTTTTAAAAGGTTCTCTGTTGCTGCAAATTGCATTTCCCTCACCGATACTTTCTGCGGTCCCCATTCCTCTATGTCTAGCTTAAATGTCAATGGCAGCTCAGAGTCTCACCATTTTCGAGTCCCTTAGGACAGAATTTCCTAAGTGGCGGCATCAGCGATTGAGACTCAAATTCCCTTTCATGATCAACATCTCACATGACAAATAATGCATGAGGCTTAAATATTCCCTCTGTCTCAATCTTTGCATTTTTATTTTCTGGAAAGGCTAGCAAAGGTTTTCCAAAATTCCTTTGCTGAAATATTCATGCCTGGTCTATTAGGCTGAAGGACACATTTATAAGACAGAGGCTTCTCTAACATAAACAGGAGGCTTTGGACCCAGCTGGTGTTTGACAGTGGGGATATTTACCTTCAGTTAGCCTTTTGTTGGGGGACTTTCTTCCATCACAAAAACCCCCTTGTAGTATTCACTAGTAGAATTCATTAACTCCTTTGTATCTGGGGCATTGCTATCACAAACTGATATTTTAAGAGAAATCAATTTATTAGGCTATATAAGACATAAAAATCAGGCAATAATATAGCTTATTCAGTAAAATAGGTAGGACACAGGTCTGGTCTGAAAGTGAAAAACCTGAAATGACCATATGGGGAGAAATAGTTCTTATTCCTTTCAACGGGAATGTTAAAAATTTGCACAGAAAAAAACATAAGCAACATTTTCTGGCTTCACCTAGTTTTCAATTTTTTTAATTTATTTTCTTTTCATTTTTATTGGAGTAGAGTTGATTTACAATGTTGTGTTAGTTTCAGATGTATATCAAAGTGAATCAGTTATATGTACACATATATCCATTTTTTAAGATTCCCTCCCAATATGGGCCATTACAAAGTATTGTCTACTTCACCTCGTTTTATCTTAGAAACAAAAAGCTCTTAATATACAAACAGTATTTAGTTCTGGGTAGAATCAGGCATTCATTTTAAATTGAATATCTTGAGTCTTTGGAACTAAAAAAGAAATGAACATGTATGGAGCGCTGCTTTGTATTGGGCGCTGTATCCAGGACTTCATGTATACTCTCTAATGAAATTAATTACATGGACTCTAATTATTTCAACAACACAGGGAGGTTGGTATTATTGCCCCTACTTTATAGAAGAACAAGGAAGCCTGGTGTGCTGCAGTCCATGGGATGGCAAAGTGTCAGATACAACTTAGTGACTGAGCACACATACTTCAGAGAAAGGGAAATGAGTATGCCAGTTCTGGACCTGTATGCCCTCAGATCCATTCCTTGTTTTTCCCTTACCCTGCCAATGCCTATAGACTCTATTTCTCAGGCTCCTGTGATAACTAGCTTCTGGATGCATTCAGTGCAAGGGAGATGCTAGAAAAAGGTTGAAGGGCCGGAAGAAGGAAGAGGGCAGGGTATTTATCACCCTTCTCCACTCTCCAGCCTGGGGCAGTGCCTTCAGAAGTGGCTGCCTTTCCTCTGTGGCTCCAGCTCCCATCAGGTAGACCCTACTGTGGTTCCAGCATCTTCTAGGGGACTTTGGTCCCTGGACTCTGGGAGTACCATCTGTTCTCCTTGCCTCTCCAGTTCTAAGAGGGCTCATGGCCTCCTTCATTTCTAATATCTGGGTTGCCTCCCTTTCCTCTTTTTGGCTTCTCAGCTCCTCAATCGCTGCATAATGCATTTCTTATCTTAAATACCCTCTATTCCAAAGACTATATTGAAAATGGGTTTTGATTTCCTGANCCTACTCACCCTCCTGATGCAAGAGGCGTGGAGAGAGGAGCCCGCATCACAAAGCTTGGGAGTGAATAAAGGCAAAGTGAACAGCAAACTGGTTCCAGAACCTGGCTTCTAAGTCTAAACAAATTCAGAAAGCTCGGCTCCTCTGTCCATGGAATCTTCCAGGCAAGGACACTGGAGTGGGTTGCCATTTTCTACTTCAGGGGATCTTCTGACGACCCAGGGATTGAACCTGCATCGCTTGTATCTCCTGCACTGGCAAGAGGATTCTTTACCCCTAGCACCACCTAGGAAGCCCTTAGAAATTACATTAATGCCACAGAATTACATTATAAATAACTACTGTGAGGAGCAGGAATATATCTAATAACTGAATTGATGTTTAAGGAGCTTAAATATTCTCATTCTTAGCAAAAGTCTTTGGAGGCCAACAATGGCAACAGAAACTAGATAAAACAGATAAATCTCTATAAAATGATTCTTTTTTGGGAAAAAATCAGGGGCTTTCAATTAACAGTAAGTATNTTTAATAAATGACATACTTGAGGCTCCAAAAGGTTTATTAACTTGTTCATACCACAGCTACACAGAGGCAGGACTCAAATCTAGTCCTGTAATTTAAATCCTAAGCTCCTTCCACTGGCTCACGTTGCCTTTTGCTCTTGGGTTTACTGCTCACTATGTCAAAATTACAACTTAGTAAGCTAAAGTCTCTACTGTGAAGGATGTACAGGGTTCATCCTTTTGGCTCCATGAGGGAACTATAGGAAAGAAAAAGATATACTAGATAGCTATACATGTATCACCTTTGACTTGGAATAGGCCCACCAAGTACCCAAAATGACTTTTTGAAGGAAGTTGGGTTTGCAGCAAACTTAGAAAACAAAACACTGTCCGGTTGGTAAAGCCTCTTAGACCTCTGAGTATATCTGACTCTGACTCAGCGCTGTAGGGGGTTTCTACAGATGAATCACCCCCCACCCAAAGAAAAGTGGCACGATTTTGAATGTCCACTCTTTAGTCACATTTTCCAAGTGCCTCAATGCAGTTTCAATACATGTCTGTGCCAAAGCAAAAATCTGGTAACATGGGAATAATACAAAACATGAAAAACACACTAATTCACATGATAAGCAATTAGATTCAGAAAACCCTTTTGAATCCTTTCATCTTACAGAGTTTGATACGAAATTATCTTCAGTCATTTGGAATAAAAATCATTTTCCAAAACTGTTTATCTCTCTTCTGATTACTCATTTCATTTCCTCTGATTAATTTTAGAAAAAATGCCTATTCCCATGTACTTTAATTTGACTTCAACCATGTTTATATTTTATATGTTTCATACATAAAATGAGATTCAGATTAATCTCCAAAGCAATAGCTATAGCATTGGTGCAAAGTATTTAACATGCAAGTTTCCCTTTAAAACAGCAGTAATTTTCAATAATAAAATTCAATGGCAATAATTTACCAATTCAAAGTAAGTACAGTCATCATTCAGTATCCAAGCAATATAGATAATATCAGAAGCTTCATGACTATTTAAGCTACCAGCTTTCTAGGGCTGAAATGCATTTTTTGTTCCTGTTATTTTGTTTTGTAGAAAATGAGCCGCTGGTATTTTGATAGGATAAAAAATGATTTTCCCACCTAGTCCTGAAACATCCACTCTGACCCACTATATGCCCAATTAAGACCAGGAACAATTCAAAATATAAACATAATTCTAAATGAGTGAGTTATTCTGATTTTTAAAAACCTGTTAGCTGATATGTACCAAGATTTCCCCAAAAGTATTTGATTACATGATTATTTTGCTATGGAGATTTTTCTTAAAAAGTGTAGCTGGAGTCAGTACTAAAATTTGAACACAGTGGCTACATCATTAGAAGGGGTAGGACTGGTCAGAGTCCTTCAAAGATAAAAATTGGTAATCCATATATTAATTCACATGAGAAAATAAATTTAAAAAATATAAATATCTTGCTCAGTTTAATGAGGGCGTATCCTGCCTGAATCAGTCTGCAGTCAATAGAAGGATGACTTCTTTAAAAATGTTCTAAGAAAATAAAAAAAAATAAAAATGTTCTAAGGAGTTAATAACTAAAATACCTATGAGAAATACTTTGCATTTTTCTTATAAGAATGATTTGAATGGTACAAGTTAGTTAGAATTGAAAAACAAAACAAAATTTGTTTTCCTTATCCCCAAATGCTTCTGACACTTTACATTTTGCCTACAGGCTACGTCATGATTTTTCTGAAACATTAAAATAATGACTGCTGAGCCTTCAAACAGCTAACTCGCTTTAAGAAACTCCTAAGCTTCTGGGCAGTTTGGGCTTGTTGTCTCAGCCATGTTAAATCTGAGCAACTGAACATCTGGTTCCTTAGAATCCAACTCCTCTACTAGCTCAGGTTTGATTCCCAGAGTAGCATCATTCCTTTGGATTCGGTTACTTATTGTCAGCGTTGTTTTCACAAGTGTTTCCTATTTCCTTCTTTCTGAATTTTGCCCAGCTCTCGAGCCACAGAAGAAATGGTCCCCTTCTTGTTCAGTATAATTTTCAATAGTCATTTCCTAAGCATTATTTTCTTCAAGAACTTGTTGAAACGAGTCACACTCAGACACTGCTAATTCTGCTCAACCTGGGCACTTCACAGGAGTTGCTCACAGGGCTCTGACACCCTGGCAGAAGGCAGGAATAATTAAGTTCTGCACCAGCTTGCCTCATGCTGGACAGTCAGAGCAGTGACAGGTTCTACTGGTCACAGTCCCAGAGAACTGCCCGCCGTGCAGCTTTCAGAGGCGCCAGATGCACTGAGAAACTTTGCCGCCTCTCTCCAAACCATGCTGAAGTTCTGATGGTTTTATCTTCTCTAGTAAATATGCTTAACTGCTCCTATGTGCTTATCCTTGCACCAGAAGAAGACTTCATTAGTTTTATCTAAGTTCACAAGACTTTCGAGAAACTTCACTTCCCAGCCTCAGACCTCAACAATGGAAAAATGACACTGAACAGCCAAAAGAAAAATGCCACATTGTGTATCTGATCCACAGGACAGCTGCCAGATACTCAACATTTCAGGCTTTGTTCTAACAAGTTTGATCATATGGTTTTTCCAGGAAAAAGAAAAAAATCTAATTATGGCAAGATTAGAACAAGGGACATTAACAGCAAATAGTGATAACTAGCAGTCTGGCACAAAGCACTGAGAGAGAATAATAAATAAAAGCAGACTTAGGAAATCACAAAGCATCCCAGTTGCGGGGGGCGTGGNTTTCTTGAAGAGATCTCTAGTCTTTCCCATTCTGTTCTTTTCCTCTATTTGTTTGCATTGATCGCTATGGGAGGCTTTCTTATCTCTCCTTGCTATTCTTTGGAACTCTGCATTCAGATGCTTATATCTTTCCTTTTCTCCTTTGCTTTTGGCTTCTCTTCTTTTCACAGCTATTTGTAAGGCCTCCTCAGACAGCCATTTTGCATTTCTTTTTCTTGGGGATGGTCTTGCTCCCTGTCTCCTGTACAATGTCATTTACCTCCGTCCATAGTTCATCAGGCACTCTGTCAAATCTAGTCCCTTAAATCTATTTCTTACTTCCACTGCTGGAGTCCAAGCGCCTTGTGATTCCAAGCCCCTTGTGATTAGGCCCTTTAGAGTAGGAGGGAAGTGTTTCTGCCACCTGTTCTTTTGGTCTGTTGTTTGTTGTTTTCCTGTTCTGGGGGCATCTTCCCACTTGCCTTTTCTTTCTCTGTCTCTCTTCTCTCATACCTAGGAGTTGTCAGTGTTGGGGAGTATGGGCAGGGTTGGATAGCAGTGAAGAAGAACTGAACCGTGCTCACTCAGCTTTCACTACCATCCTATGTCTCTGGCAAACTTGCCATCTCAGCCCCCAAACTGATCTTTGCCCCACCTCCCTCAAGTTTGTTCATAATCTCTGGAACCTGTGAATGTTATCT
Source organism: Neotragus pygmaeus (assembly GCA_006410875.1). NCBI lineage: Eukaryota > Metazoa > Chordata > Mammalia > Artiodactyla > Bovidae > Neotragus > Neotragus pygmaeus. The sequence continues at coordinate 30,297 of SJYV01049516.1, forward strand.
TGTAGGTGCTTGGCAAGTTGATTAAATTAAGGATCTCAAGATGGGAAGATTATCCCTAGATTATCTGGGTAGTGAGTGAGTGAAGTTGCTCAGTCATGTCCAACTCTTTGCGACCCCATGAACTGTAGCCCACCAGGCTCCTCCATCCTTGGGATTCTCCAGGCAAGAATACTGGAGTGGGTTGCCATTTCCTTCTCCAGGGGAACTTCCAACCCAGGGATCGAACCCAGGTCTCCCGCATTGCAGGCAGACGCTTTAACCTCTGAGCCACCAGGGAAGCCCGATTGTCTGGGTAGGCCCGATGTAAACACCAAGATTTTATAAGAGAGAGATGTGGGAGGAACCAGGGGTAGATAGAAGGCGATGTGAAGATGGAAATAGAGACTTGAAGATGCTGTAGTGCTGGCTTTGAAGTTGGAAGATAGGACCACAAGCTAAGGCCTGTAAGGAACGAAGCTCTAGAAGCTGAAAAGGCAAGGAAACAGATTCTTCCTAGAATATCAGAAAGGAGGATAGCCCTGCAGCCACCTTGGTTTCAATCAAGTGATACCCATTTCTGACTTTTGTTTTCCAGAGCTATAAGTTAACCTATGCTGTTTTAAGACACTGAGTTGTGTTTTTTTTTTTTTTTAACAGCATTTGGAAACTAATGCATTAGGAATAGTGATCAAATAGTATTTAGAGATTCTAGGGTTGATGGGGAAGGCAATTGCATCCCACCCCAGTACTCTTGCCTGGAAACTCCCATGGATGGAGGAGCCTGGTAGGCTGTAGTCCATGGGGGTCACTGAATCAAACACGACTGAGCTACTTCACTTTCACTTTTCACTTTCATGCATTGGAGAAGGAAATGGCAACCCACTCCAGTGTTCTTGCCTGGAGAATCCCAGGGATGATGGAGCCCAGTAGGCTGCCGTCTGTGGGGTTGCATAGAGTCGGACACGACTGAAGCGACTTAGCAGCAGCAGCAGCAGGGTTGACTATGTTAAGTGCTGTCCATATCTTTAACTCCCCTGGCTTGGTAACTACCATCCAGGACCAGATGCACCTGGAGTGAACAACTATCCAGCTTTACCTATCTTGGCACTAAAAGTCCTACCTTCCACAAAACTCCTCAGTGCCACACAAAAGAAACATCTGGTCACCCTATATTTCCTGAGTTTTCCAATCTTTTATTAATCTTGATTACAGTGCTCTGTCTGTCTCTAAGACCTCTTTTGCTGTGTACGTTCCTAATTTGTTACCTACTCTTAGCTCAAATTCGATAGCTAACCCAGCTTGATATAGGTGACTCCTGTTCTCAACACTAGTCCTGGCCTCGCCTGGAGTCACTTATTTTTGCTTTATGTTCTGCATGATGTTACAGCTGCTTCTCTGACGGTATCTCCTCCAATCCCCACACTCCCTGGTCTCAGTCTTTCTGTTGCTCAGTGTTGCTTTGGGTTTGAAAGTCTTTGTTTTGCTTTGGAACATCTATGAATTTATCTGAAAAATTGTATCATTTTTGCTAGGACTTTTTAATGTTTTAAGAAATTTTACTGGAATACTGTTGATGTACAATGTTGTGTTAGTTTCAGGTCTACAGCAAAGTGAATCAGTTATGCATATACATATATCCACTCATTTTAAGATTTTTTTCCATGTAGGCCATTACAGAGTATTGAGTAAAGTTTCCTGTGCTATAAAGTAGGTCCTTATTTAATTATCTACTTTATATATAGTAATGTGTATATGTCAATCCCAGTCTCCCGATTTATCCTCCCCACCTTACCCTCTGGTAACTGTAAGTTTGTTTTCTACATGCATGACTCTATTTCTGTCTTGAAGAGAGATTCATTTTTATTCTTTTTAAGATTCCATATATATTGCTTGACTTTGAAGCAATGGAAGTAATCTTGAATCATTGCCCTTCAAATGTCACTTCCTGAACTTAGCAGTGCCTCAGTTCAACATTACCCCTTATCTTGAAAGGTTTCCACTTTAAGGGGACCTAATACACAAATATACAAATGTAATCTAGGGGAAAAATTATTTGCATAACACAAGAGATTCTCAATTTTGCATCAGGTTTAACTTCAGGGTTTACTTAAATAGTAAGTCCCCATGGTGGATTTAAAACAATTTGGTTTTCAAAAGAAAAATTTAGTTTTCAAGGACATTTATGGTGATAAATGCTAGAAGCTAGCATTAACTCTGCACATGCTATGACTGAATGTATGTCATTTGATTTCTCCTTATTGAGTTGATGGTGCATTTCTGTTCTTAAAAAAGACTGTGTTTTGTAGCAATCTCGTCTATTCTTACATCCCTCTGAGAGGTAGTTTGGCAACTAGTCAGCCATCCACATGGACCTGATGCTAATTGGTAAGCCTTTGCATCCTTTTTTCCTTCTCTGTTATTTATTTATTTTTTCATCCCTTTCATCAGCAGCAGGGGAACATTTCATTTTGACACTTGGATGCATCTCTGACAGAAGCTTTCGGCATTTTTCGAACAACATTCTCGTACTCATCCTTGATTGTCTTCATTGCCAAACTAGCCCTGACCTTTCCCTTCCATCCTGATAATTGGCCAACTGTCTTATTGTGAGAGCCAGCCCTTACTTTGTGTCTTGGCTCTGATTAGTGTCTTGTTTCCTATGCTGGAGACCTTATCTGGTAGCCTGCCCAACATCTTCAGTCCCCCACGACTGACCCTGATCTTGATTTTGTCAGCTCTACTGCCCCTCCCACCACCTTGTGATTACTCCCTGAATTCCATGTTGGGTTTCTGGTCCTGCTAGCTGCTAACATGTCAATAGAAAGCCAACTTCAAGGAATATCTAATTATCAGCCTATATTAGGTTTTTCTGTTGGAAATCAGAGGACAAGAACTATATCTCACTCATCACAACTTTTCTCTTTTTAAAATATGTATTTATTTATCAGGCTGCATTGGGTCTTAGTTGGAGCATGTGGGCTCTTTCATTGCAGTGAATGGACTCTCTAGTTGTGGCACATGGGTTTAGTTGCTCCATGGCCTGTGAAATCTTATTTCCCCAACCAGGGATTGAACCCTTGTCCCCTGCATTGCAAGGTAGATTCTTAACCACTGGACCACCAGGAAAGTCCTTCATCTCGACTTTCTAAGTAAAGTTTATTCAATAGGTGAGAAAATGAATAAATAGTGAATGAATAAGTGAATTAGGAAATGAAAAACCAAATCAGAAGACAGCTATCAATTTGGTACTGGGCTCTCTGATACCAACTGGTTATCCAGACTACTGTCTATTACCTATTGCCCATCCTTTAGATATCCTGCTCTGGCCTACCATATTGGATTTCCTCCTATAACCAGTACCAGAAGTACCTGCCCAGCCATAACATGTAGATATGTTACCAGATCTTGAATTTACCCAGCCCTTGTCTTTCAAGCTGTTTATGTTCTACTGGGGAATTCAAGACAGATATAAACCAGCACTGAGAGATGTGGTTAAATGTTGAGGAACTTCTGGATTCATTTGAGAAGACTGAAGGCATGTTAGTCCCCAAATGATTCATTCATGAATTCATAAATAGTTTTGGAGCATGTGTGTATTTGTCTGGGTCCCCTAAAAAAGAGAGAACATACCTATATTAGGATTTTGAGGAGGGTTTATTTACAAAGGGACTCACTAAAAAGATGAGAATGAGGTATATAGAACCATAAGGGAGATGTGTATAAGAGACAGGGCTCTAGGTGAGTGATCACACCACTGTGATTATCTGGTTCTTGAAGATCTTTTTTGTACAGTTCTTCCGTGTATTCTTGCCACCTCTTCTTGATATCTTCTGCTTCTGTTAGGTCCAGACCATTTCTGTCCTTCATCGANGAAGGTTTAATAGCTGTAGAGCTGCTGCAAGATGAGGGGACAGAAGTGTATTTTGGAACCCCAAGGAGAGTATGGGCTAGAGGAAGCCATGCTTAGAGAAACAGTAACCTTCTGTTGAGGGACATAACCAGGTCAAGATGGCCCTGGAGGGAGGGAGCCAGGGGGATTAAGGCTGCCCCCTTACTCCTGTTACTCTTCCAATTTCCTGTTGGAGTTCTTCTTTAACTGAGCCTCAAATGAAAGTCAGAGGGCAAGGAGGCCTTCCTATGGCAGAGAAGGTTGGAGAAGCATAGTGGCTCTGGAGGGGTAAGAAGAAGATATCTAATGCAACTTGCCCTGCTGGATAAGTTTGAGCTAAGTGCTGAGAGGCTTCTAAGAGGCATTGAGTCTTCATTGAAATGTTAAATCAAGTATGTAATAGGAAAGGAGATACACTGATATTGTTTTGTACAGAGGTCTTTTTTTGTCATTTTTGTTTTTGGCTGTGCTGAGCAGATTTTGGAATCTTAGTTCCCCGACCAGGGATTGAACTTGGGCCCCCTGCAGTGGAAACAGGAAGTCTTAACCGCTGGACCACCAGGGAACTCCCATGTAGGGTTTTCATTAACTGAAAATAATTTGTTGTTGCTGTTTAGTTGCTCAGTTGTGTCCAATTTTTTGCGATCCCATGGACTGTAGCCCACCAGTTTCCTCTGTCCATGGGATTCTCCAAGCAAGAATACTGGAGTGGGTTGCTATTTCCTTCTCCAGGGGATCTTCCTGACCCAGTGATTTAACCCAGACCTCCTGTACTGGCAGGCATGTTCTTTACCACTGAACCACCAGGGAAGCCTGAAAATAATACACATACATGAAGAAGATAATTCAAAACCAAAACCTCAGTATCCCTTTTATTAGTTTAAAGTTCTCCTTATGCACAGATTCCTTCTCTGAATCTTCCCCGAGGGCCAAATGTAAGCGAAACTTTTGGTTTAGTCCCTTTACCTCACTTTCTATAGCTGTGAGAAACAAGTGCCCCCGAACTCTATGGTTCCTACTTTGACCTTCCCCTCTAAAACCTGGCTTTCAGATACCAGTCTTTCTGGTATTGCATAACATCTGGGATGCAACTCACTCTGGCCTGTATGGACACTTTATATACTCTTTAGTTTCCTTAGAAAATATGCTTCATTCGTTCCTTTTTCCTGCTTACTATGTGTTAAGTTATAGAAAGGCAGTTAGCAACGGAAATCATTAGCCATAGGAGAATGGAGCCCTTTGGAATGAAATTACTGGGATTTAGAAGGATCTATGATTGCCCTGAGATGTATAGAAGGAATGATACTATTACAAAGCCTGTAAGCAGAAGACCCCAACAACAAAGCAGCCAGCATCAGGCCCTGGTTAAATAAGATACTGGACTAATAGATCATGCAATGTTGGATGTGGCTGACGCTTCAACAGGATGTGGCAACTGTGCAAACCAGAGAGCACCCATATGTCTAAGAGCATTCACAAAAACAATTTTGAACTATACTGTGCCAGACAAACATGACTGAGGGCAGCTTCATTGTATCAGGTCTACGTTTCATGACTGTTGAATTCTGCATGACTGATAACCATGAGAGTGATTAGTGGTCAAGTTTAGGAGTGGCAGAAATGTGATAAGATGTGTCTACTGTGGAGAGCTGAAAGGTGAGGAGGAGTCCATACTATTCATTTGAAGAAAGACACTGGAAAGAATTCTCAGGGAAGATGCCTGGCAGGTTATCTGGGGATTCTGGTACTACTCTGGGTTCAGTCTATAGTTTCTTGATTACTGCTGGTCTTGTGGGAAGTTTATTGATGAACAATATATCCTTCTCTCACTGATTCTCACATGGGAGAGATTTGGGGAGGCATCGGGCTAATCAGGCAGGAGATAGCTTAAGCTATTTTAATGACTGTTATTTTTTAAATCTATATAAGTTCGTAGAGAATATAATTTGAGTTAGGTATTAGTATTACTTTAAAGTTTTGTGCAATATTTGTTCTTCTAAGCTGCCTTTATGTTAGTAAATCATTGTAAAATTGGCATTAATTTGACAGTAATATATTGAGCCATCCAATTCTCTATTAATTCTGTTAGGCCAAATTTGCCACTTCATTCTTTAATATGCTCTCTTTGGTGACCAAATGTATGNTTCTTGCCTGGAGAATCCCAGGGACGGCGGAGCCTGGTGGGCTGCCGCCTATGGGGTTGCACAGAGTCGGACACGACTGAAGCGACTTAGCAGCAGCAGCAGCAGCAGCATGATGGTAAGAACAGCATGTGCTTATAGGGATGGGAAGAATTGCTGGCAGCTACTCAGGTTCGATCCCTGGGTTGGGAAGATCCCCTGGAGGAGGGAATGGCTTCCCACTCTAGTATTCCTGCCTAGAGAATCCTATGGACAGAGCAGCCTGGCGGGCTACAGTCCATGGGATTGCAAACAGCTGGACATGACTGAGTGACTAACACATACACACACCTCTGGGGGCAGTTTACCCTTAGTTAACTGCTGGGACTGGGGAAGACTGCACTCTGGCTTCATGTGGTCAGCCTGCAGGGCACAAGAACCTGTGACACAAGCTTCTCTCTTCAGTGTCAGATGGTGGCATTTTGTCCTGTCTTAGACGTTAATTTCTCCAAGGAAAGCATCATTTAGAAAAGCCCTTTGTTTCCTCAATCCTGACTCAAGTTTCTTTACACTTATGAATTTCAGGATTCCACAGAGAGACCACAGACAACCGTTGCTAAGAAATCCCTGGACTCCTCCTGCAGTAAGAAGAGTAAGACCCTAGGGTTGGAGGAACCTTAGAAAGTGTCTTGAGGACAGGGGGAGCAGAACCCTATTGATCAAGATGGTTCACCTCCCTGGAGGGCACAGCCCTCACACCTCAGAAGAGTCCTGCAGACTCCCCAGCCCTTCCTTTTCTGTCTTCCATTTTCATAGTTAATTGGAAGAAGGCTACAGGTGCAGTTGATGGCTGGGTCTTTTTTTAGGTCCCGAATTATCCCAAATAGAATACACTAAGAAGGACATCAAGACTCAGATGGAGATTTTGCTGGAAAACCAAATGAGGACCCCAAAGAGTGCTTCTAGCATCAGCTGGAACCCTGAGCTCAAACTGCTGAGGATTCTTCAGGCCACAGATGAAGAGGACGAGGAGATCCATCCCTCTGGGGCACAGAGTGAAGTGTCCGAGGTGTAGGCGGAAGGATGCTCAGACTCCCACAGCGACCTTGGACATGAGGGCAGGAAGGAGAGGGGACTTCGATTCCCTGGAGCCCTTACCAGGGTCTGACCTTAGGGATTCTGTTATCTTCACTTGCTTCTNGGAAAATCCCATGGGTGGAGGAGCCTGGTGGGCTGCAGTCCACAGGGTCACTAAGAGTTGGACACGACTGAGCAACTTCACTTTCGCTTTTCACTTTCATGCACTGGAGAAGGAAATGGCAACCCACTCCAGTGTTCTTGCCTGGAGAATCCCAGGGACAGCAGAGCCTGGTGGGCTGCCGTCTATGGGGTCACACAGAGTCGGACACGACTGAAGCGGCTTAGCAGCAGCAGCAGCAGCAGCAGCAGTAGACCTGTTGCATTGTTTCTAATAGTCCTGTGGATTTCCACAGGATAGATGTACTGGAGTTTATTTAACTGGTCCCCCAATGGTAAAGCATCTGTCTACAATGTGGGAGACCTGGGTTCGATCCCTGGGTTGGGAAGATCCCTTGGAGAAGGAAATGGCAATCCACTCCAGGACTATTGCCTGGAAAATCCCATGGACAGAGGGGCCTGGTAGGCTACAGTCCATGGGGTCGCAAAGAGTTGGACGCGACTGAGCGACTTCACTTCACTTCACTTCACTACTGAGGAACATTTATGTTGCTTCCCATAGTGTGTGATTACAGATACTACTGCATTGTAGGAAGATGTTAATCTTCTCAGCAAATGTTGTTGGAACAAGTGGATATTCAAATGCAAAAAACCTGAATCTTCACCACTACCTCACCATCATCAGAAACTGACTTGAAATGAGTTACAGACCTAAATATCAAACCTAAAACTGAAAAACTTCTCGAAGAAAATGAAGGAGAAAATATTTGTGACCGTGGCTTAGGCAAAAATAATTTTAGGTACAACACCCAAAGCACAAGCCATAGAAAAACCAAATAATGTGGACTTTGTCAAGATTAAATATTTCAGCTCTTTGAAAGGCACTATTAATCAATGAAAAGATCAGGCACAGAAAATATTTGCAGAGCACATATCTGACAGAGGCCTTCTATCCAGAATACATACAGAATTCTCAAAAGTGTATAGTAGGAAGATGAAAGCCCTCTTCTGGTAGCCTGGCACCTTATTCTAGAGATCTGCTGCCAACAGTTACGTCATTCATTCATCCAGCAAACATTTGCTGAGTGTCTACTCTGGGCCAGACTTCATTCAAGCACAGGGGATACAGCAGTACACAAAACGATCACGGAGCACTCATTCTTGTGGGAAGAGGTGGGCAAAAACAAAGGAACAGGTTGGAGCAGTATACTTGTAATCTAGTTAGACTTAAGTCATCCAGATAATTGCATCTTCAGTTAACATTTTCCACTGCCACTGACAAGACAGGAGCCTCAGTAACACGAGGTTTCCTTTCAAGTTGTGGGCATCCTTAGGCATTTGAAGTCAGTCTTTCCTCTGTCCTCATGTATTAGAAGGATTTGATCGTATACACCCCTTAAGTCTAGTCCTCAGATCTGCTGTCTGCTAAGCCAACAAAATTCAAGCACCTTGAATTTAGGGTATAACATGTGAATCTACTTTAGTGTGCTTAAAAAAATTAAGTGTAACATGGCTCATGCATAGCCATATTTTGCCAGATTTCTTCCATACTCTACAGCCAAGGATGAATATCAGGTCATGGGATTTGAAGCTTGAATCCTTCATTGGGAATTCTTTAATATAGCCTTGCCTGTTCTTGACATCAGACAGTGCCATCTTAGATTGCTCTCCTAAAGATCAAGATCCCTTCAGTTTGAGCCTCTTTTACTCATGTTGAGCCCAACCAATGTGTCATTTCTGGAAGTTGAAACATCTCATTATTTGTCTTAGTACTCATCAGGAGCCAGGAGATCCCCAAGGGAAATATGCTACCGTAGGGGAAAATAGATGGTAACGGCCTCTGGTTTTCTGTAGGTGTTGGCACATGGTACTTGTGTAGTTAAAGTCGGTAGTTCGAACAGCCCCCAGTTAGCACTTTAGAAAATTTGGATTTATTCCAATTATTACTAATTACTACATGCATGCTTCCCAAGTCTGGGTATCCAAGAACGGACAAATCATCCTTCCTGTTGACTTCCACTGCCCCCTCAGGAGAATTCAGTTTGATGGACACACAGCAAATACATGTGAAGGCTCCACACTTCAGCTAAGCCACTGGTCAAACCTATCTAATCCCTGCAATGAGCAAAGTTTTGACATCCCAGAGGAGACTGGCAGTGGTGATGCAAGAAGAAGATTTTCAAGATCTCCAGTAGCCAGTGAATGCCTACCCTGCTCATGGAGCCAGGGTAGCCGAATGGTGTATAGGCTGCCTCACTGGACTTGTGCATCTGTCAGTGTAGGGAACCCCCATACACCACAGTGCCGATGNGATGCAAGAAGAAGATTTTCAAGATCTCCAGTAGCCAGTGAATGCCTACCCTGCTCATGGAGCCAGGGTAGCCGAATGGTGTATAGGCTGCCTCACTGGACTTGTGCATCTGTCAGTGTAGGGAACCCCCATACTTCACTCATACATCACTGTGATGCAGAGGAACTACGTGATGCTAAAATGGCATCTGCTCTCATCACTTCTGGCCCTTTATCATCCCTTCTACTTCTTTATAGTAAGTCTTATTGCATGCCATATTGTTTAATTTTGATAGTTAATTTATTTATAAATTAACTCACTCAGCGCTCACTTCCTTAGGAGCAGGGACTTTTTTCTGCTCGCTGCTGTCTTTCCACTCTTTAGCACAGTGCCTGGCCCATAGTAAATGCTCAGTAAATATGCCTGAAGGAAGAAAGAATGGAAGGAAGAGAGTGAGTGAGAGAGAAGGAGGGAGGGATGGATAGAAGGAGGAAGGCGGGGATCCTTTTCACTGTGAGGGTGCTCAATGTCTTTACTTCTGACGGAGCTCAGAATGTGGCCCACAGAGTTTCCAAGTCCCTGCTTGAGCCCCTTGCCTTAGAATTTCTCAGAAGCTGCTCCCTTTTGGTGGCAGGCAGTGGCAAGGGATTGCAGCTCCATTGTGCAGATGAGCAAAAACATGTCATATGGTAAAAGAGGACCTCATTCCTTGAGCTTTCTGCAGGTGACTCCCCAGTGGCTATGAAGGTGAGAATGTCTAACATTCTAAAAAACTCTCTCTTTCCCATACTGCATTTCTTCCCTTATTAACTCTCCAATGCTTTGAGTTGGGTCTGCCCCCACTGTGAGCTCTCAGAAGATGTTGACTGACTAGCTAAATTATGCTATTGATGTGGCTTAATTAATACTAATGACTTATCATGAGAATTACAGATATGTATCCGTGTCTAGGAAGTGTCAGTGACAAGAGAATTAAGGTGTCAGTTCTCATAAAACATGAGCAAAAATCTCTTCAGGGTAACTGGAGACAGTTACCTTCTCTCCTAGCAAAAATGCCCTTGAATTGTATTGGCACATCCTTGCAAATCTTGACTCTCTAGTCTTCTTAGGTTTGGAATGAGCATGGTAATACTGAAACTCCACATTCCACACTACCACACAGTTCTTTGTGAAAGGATGACAAGAAGGATGTGGATCCAGGTGGCAAGAGTATTTGTGTTCAAGAGTGTGTTGAGCAGTGCTATGGAATGGTTGGCAGTGCAACTGAGCAGCCGTGGGTAATATATATCCAGACAGAGGAATGTATAGATTAGCATCCTGGGGTTAATTTCACTCTGCAGATAATTAACATGTCCTTATTTTGGAAATAAATGCTTCTGCAGTTAAAAATAAATGTATTTAATTAGTAAAAGCATTTAGTTCTGAAGTGGGAAGTGAATGTACTAATGGAATAAATGGTTGTATAAACATTTTATATTCCTAACCCAAGTTAAATGCATCTCCTTCAAGCTNATAAATGCTTCTGCAGTTAAAAATAAATGTATTTAATTAGTAAAAGCATTTAGTTCTGAAGTGGGAAGTGAATGTACTAATGGAATAAATGGTTGTATAAACATTTTATATTCCTAACCCAAGTTAAATGCATCTCCTTCAAGCTATATATGTGGGAGGTGGATCTTAAGTTTTGAGAACTCATTGCCATCAGGCTTCATGGCATGCACCTTACGCCAAATTGAAGGTCAGGATTGCCCAATTTGTTTGAGTCTCTGTTCCAAGTCAGTGACATTGTTCTGGCCTGGTTGAAGGTTGAGTCATCCCATGCGGTCAAGGTCATGTTGCTCTCTCCAGAGGTAACCTCCTTCCCTAACTGCCTACCAGACATGTGCACCCAGCTGGCTGCTGAGACTTCCAGTACAAACTGGTCAGGACAGGTCTCTGCACCCCTGTTGACCCCAAGCCCCTCCAACCACACAACCCCCAACTCCACAGGGCTCTTCNGGTAACCTCCTTCCCTAACTGCCTACCAGACATGTGCACCCAGCTGGCTGCTGAGACTTCCAGTACAAACTGGTCAGGACAGGTCTCTGCACCCCTGTTGACCCCAAGCCCCTCCAACCACACAACCCCCAACTCCACAGGGCTCTTCCTCCATTCATCATTTCTAGTCCTGGCTCTCTGTAAAGCTTGAGTCATGTCTGACTGGACTCTTGCCTCCCACAGTCAAATCAAGCCCATCTTACACAGTTCACCATCATCTCCTTGACATCCAGACCTGCCTCTACCCTGTCACTACTGCTCCAGCTTGGTTAAGTCCATCTCCTAAATGTCTCCTCAGTCATCATCTGTCCACTTTCCCCCATGTCTTAAATTTTTTTTTTTAATTTATTTAGGGCTGCACTGGGTCTTCATTATTGTGTGGGCTTTTCTCAAGTTGCAGTGAGCGGTAGCACTCTCCAGTTACAATGTGTGGACTTCTCATCATGGTGGCTTCTCTTATGGAGCGCAAGCTCTAGAGCTCAGGCTTACTTGCCCTGAGGATTGTGGGATCTTCCCAGACCATGAGGGAACCCACGTCCCCTGCATTGGCAGGTGGACTCTTAACCACTGGACCAGAAAGAAAGTTCCTCCCCATGTCCTTAACTACTGTGGTCTCCTCTTTGTCCCTCTGTGCATAGATCTTGCCTTCTGGTCTGCTCTCCACATGGCTACCTGACCCAGAGCTGATCGTGCCGCACTCCTGCCTAAATTCTTTCATAGACTACTCTCCCCCTCCCATCAGTATGAAGCCCCCACCTTATGGTTGAGCGCAACGTCTCACACCTTTCCTGCATGTATCTCCAGACAAACAGCTTCCCATGGTAGCCNCCAGAGCTGATCGTGCCGCACTCCTGCCTAAATTCTTTCATAGACTACTCTCCCCCTCCCATCAGTATGAAGCCCCCACCTTATGGTTGAGCGCAACGTCTCACACCTTTCCTGCATGTATCTCCAGACAAACAGCTTCCCATGGTAGCCTGCAGAAATTTCCATGCTCTTCACCATCAGTGCCTTTGCTCAGACCATTGCTTTGTCCTAGGGTAATGAGTTCCTTGGGCCTCTAATCTTGATTCATGGGAGAGGCTGTGGGCGAGTGTGGCCACAGATCCCAAAAGAAATTGCTCTTCCCTACTCTATCCCTTCCCCTACAAGAGCAGTGTTTAGCCTCTGGGGACTCCTCTTGTGGATGAGACTATGAATATGTGGAGGGGGTGCTCTTCTCTTCCTGAAGCTCTCCTTGGACTTGGCTTATAAACTGGTCTTTTCTTTTATACTTGCTCCCAGACCCCAGAGTTCCTAAGAGCACCTCAGGGTAAATATCCTGCTGTGAGGCCTACTTCCTGAGTTGGCTTTGGGCTAAAGGTTTTCCTTACTACCCCAGATTCTGGCCTGGTGGTGACAGGAGAATGAGGAAGCTCTGCCTGTCCTCACCCTACAGCACAGGAACATTGGATAAGAGAACCCCTGAGCTCTGCCTCCTCTTTTTCTGTGTGATGGAAATAACCTGAGCCTCCCTGCTGGGGATCCCACATCATATGCACACAAGCCATTTGCACACACACAGCAGCACACCTGCACATGGCTGCATGCACACACAGCCACTCCTCTGCCCTGGACCTGGGCTGAAGACAGCAGGATCCGTTGAGGTACAGACCACAGGAAGGTTCGGAGGAGTCGTTATCATGCACCTTGCAATCAGAGCTCAGGTGGGCAAGCAAGAGCAGAAGTCTTTGAGATCCAGCAGAATCAGACACTTGAACTGCTGGAGAGTGCCTGCCTTTGGATCAGGGAGAAGGCCCAGCCAGGATCCCTGGATCCAGTAGAGTTCATTTATTTTATAAATATTTATGGAGCATCATGGAGAAGGCAATGACAACCCACTCTAGTATTCTTGCCTAGAGAATTCCATGGACAGAGGAGCCTGGTAGGCTGCTGTTCATGGGGTCACACAGAGTCAGACATGACTGAAGCAACTTAGCAGCAGCAGCAGTATGGAGCACCAACTACATACCAGACACTATTCAATCTAGGCAATGAGGGCAAAACTATGACAATGACAGATGTGATCTTCCATGTCGCTTATATTCTTGTGGAAATAAGAAACACAAGTCAATTGCCAAGTCCTGTCAGTCTGCCTCATAATAGCTCTGAANACTATTCAATCTAGGCAATGAGGGCAAAACTATGACAATGACAGATGTGATCTTCCATGTCGCTTATATTCTTGTGGAAATAAGAAACACAAGTCAATTGCCAAGTCCTGTCAGTCTGCCTCATAATAGCTCTGAAGTCTACCCATACCACTCCCTTCTGCTGCTGGTCCTTTGGTTCATGGTCTCATCATCCTTATTCATTCAACAAATATTTATTTGGGATCTCAGTGTGCCAGCAGTGTGCAAAACGGACAAGTCATATTTCCTAGACTTGGAGTCTGGTCAAGGGAGACAGACATTGGCAGGTTACTTCACAGGGTAGATCTTCTCAGATAACAGTCTGTCCAGGGAAACTTGAAGACTAGAAGGAGAAAGAGAGCAAGGTCAGTTCTTCAGTGTCAACTGATGACCAGGAGAGTCTTGCCATGAGCTGAGTCTTGACAGATGAAGGGATATCCTCTAGGTGAACAAAAAAGTGGGCCCTTTAGGTTCAGGGAGCAGGAGGGGCAAACACACAAGGACAGGGAACAGTCTGGGGTATTCAGGGAACTGCCAGTATACTCCAGTGTAACTGAAAGATCAAGGTGGCTCATGGGTATGGCCACAGCCATTAAAAAGACTGAGCCAGAACTCAGCTAGTTGCCCTGGAGGGATTTACAGGAGGGATTGCTGAATGAGGCCAGCAAGATGAAGAAAAGTATCCACAATATGGTCTCAGTTTTGTAAAACAATGATCAACTGATCCAAATGTATTTATTTGAGCCTGTGTGTGCATGTGTGTCTGTGTGCACATTTATCCAAAATGATTATGTGAGCGTGTAGAAAAATATGGAAAGACATGGTCCAGCTTGACAGGTGTTATAGAGGATGAGGCAGAAGTGAGTGTGTGATAGCAGAGGGAGAAGAGTAATGCAAAAAGGGAAAGAAATATTAAATGAGTGAATAATGCCATGCATTTGCTTATGAATAAGTGAATGAGTAGATCATAGATTGAAATGGCAGGAGTGATAAGAGTCTGGCTTCCTGAGTTCAGTGAACAAGAGTCCAGCCTGGGGTGGGAGTGGACTGGTACCAATAGTCTACCCATGAACCTGAAGGTCTTTGCCAGGGTCCAGGGACCTAAGATTTGGGATAAGTCCAGGCTTTATCCAGAAGCCAGAGGAAAGCCAAGGCTCACAAATACCTATTGGTAACCANTGGGAGTGGACTGGTACCAATAGTCTACCCATGAACCTGAAGGTCTTTGCCAGGGTCCAGGGACCTAAGATTTGGGATAAGTCCAGGCTTTATCCAGAAGCCAGAGGAAAGCCAAGGCTCACAAATACCTATTGGTAACCAACAGGAGTCAGTGTTGTATGACAGCTGACACGTGTTTGCATTGGGATCATTTTGGATTAGAGTCCTTGCTTTGCCTCTTATGAGCTGAGTGACATTGAGTCAGGAACTCAGCCCCTCAGTGCACTTCTCCATTGCTTCAGTTACAGAGATCAAATTATCACCTCCCTCATGGGTTGTTGTGATGAGTGAATGAGTAAATGTATGTACATCGTTTTGGATGGTGCCCGGCATATGGTAATCATTCCATAAAAGTTACCTAATAACTATAGCAGCAATAATCATTTCAGAGCTGAGAGTGCCTACTCTGAAGNCTCCCTCATGGGTTGTTGTGATGAGTGAATGAGTAAATGTATGTACATCGTTTTGGATGGTGCCCGGCATATGGTAATCATTCCATAAAAGTTACCTAATAACTATAGCAGCAATAATCATTTCAGAGCTGAGAGTGCCTACTCTGAAGAATACTGAAACTTTACATTGCAATTAGACTCAGAAGAAGGGGAAGGAAAATAGTATTTACTCAATGCAAACTATATGCCAGATAGTAATACTTCTCCTCAAATAATTTTCAGGACAGTTCTCTTGGGATTATGTCCACTACACAGGTGTGGGCACTGAGGCTCAGCGAGGGGAAGTAACTGGGCTGAAGTTACACAGCCAGCACGTGGCAGTGCTGCCACTGAATCTTACTTTATCTGATTCTGAGGTCCTCTCTTCATTAACTTCATCCTTATATAGATGGTATCCAAGTTCACAAGTGTAGCTCTAAGTCAGGAAAGACCTTGACAGTGAAGAGGACACTTGAGCTGGAGAATGATCGGCCAGTGGGGAATGGGTGCCTTCCTGAGGCACTGACTATCTCCTCTACTACCTGCTTTGGGGACTTGGACTGAAAGCTAGAGCTGCTTTCTCAAAAAAATATCCACTCCAGCAGAAGCACATAGCAGTGTGTGGACTGCTTCAGGGATCTGTACTCTTGAAATCTGTCTCCAGACTCAGGTAAAAAATTATTGCTGGGGAAAGAACCTCGTGGCTTTAGAGGCCTCCCAACCCCTCCCCTTGAGGCTTTATTCCTTCTAGTCACCTGCTAACAACCCAGTATTTCAGAGAGGGAGACTTCAGCAGTGATCCAACCCCCTTTAGTTTATGGGTGTAGAAACTGAGGCCTGCCACCTGAGAGGAGTGATGTGCACCAGCCTGAATGGACCATTACCTGGCATTTTGCAAATGCTGTACCTGCACAGACTCCGGAGAAGGCAATGGCATCCCTTTCCAGTACTCTTGCCTGGAAAATCCCATGGACAGTGGAGCATGGTAGGCTGCAGTCCATGGGATCACTAAGAGTCGGACACGACTAAGCAACTTCCCTTTCATGCATTGGAGAAGGAAATGACAACC
The DNA here is from genome assembly GCA_006410875.1 of Neotragus pygmaeus. Taxonomy (NCBI): domain Eukaryota; kingdom Metazoa; phylum Chordata; class Mammalia; order Artiodactyla; family Bovidae; genus Neotragus; species Neotragus pygmaeus. Next base: position 46,698 of record SJYV01049516.1, read on the forward strand.
CACTCCAGTGTTCTTGCTTGGAGAATCCCAGAGACAGGGGAGCCTGGCGGGCTTCCGTCTATGGGGTCGCAAAGAGCCGGACACAACTGAAGCAACTTAGCAGCAGCAGCAGCACAGATTCACTTGATCCTTTTTATGTATTTTTTAAAGGAGTTAATTTTATTTATTTATTTTGACCTCACTGCAAGGTATGTGTGATCTCCATTCCTGGACAAGGGATCAAATCTATGTCCCCTTCATTGGAAGGCAGATTCTTAACCACTGGATTGCCAGGGAAGTCCTTTGCTTAATTGTCCTTAGACTCTGGGTTCCCATCTGGCTCTGCCAATTTACTACCTGTGTGGGTAAATGATGAAATCTTCACAAACCTTGGTTTTATTCAACTGTAATCTGAGGATAACTCTCAGGGCCATTGTGAGGACTGAGATACTATGCCTGTGTCTGGGCAGGTAACGGCCTAAAGTTGCTATATCCTGCTCTGTTCTCTGTTGACTAGTCCTCTTTGATGGGATGGGATGTCACCCACAACAGAGGGAACACATCTAGGCCCACAGTGGAGGGGCCTTTGAGCATCTGATTTGGGAGCAGCATCAGGGATACTCACTTTTCTAGATACCCATGGTTTGTGGGACCTTTGGCAAGGTGCATACAGGACGAAAAGGCTCTGTCTTCCAGAGCTTTATCGTGATAGTGGAGCAGATAGAGGTAGTCATGTAGGGAGCACAGAAGGCAGGGTGTGTAGAAAGATTCAGGGAAACAGCTATGAGACCCCCAAAGGTGGGGCTGGGCAGTGAAGGCCAGAGAGCTTCAGAAATGAGACGTCAGCCAATCCCCGTATTGAGCAGAATGTATGATGGGAAAATCCCAGTAGAATCAACAGTTCTGTGCTCTAGCCAGTAAAGCTGATGGCAACCCTGACTGTCTTTGAGATGCTGTCCTTCCACCGGCCCAGCCTTCCCTTAGCCACAGAGGTGACTTCCAGTGCTCCACCCACGTTGCACTCACGAGTTGCCTAATGGCTGATGACCCTCTGCCTCGTGGCACAGCCAGGGAAAAGGGCAAGGCAGAGTATGGGATTGCGGCCCAGCTGGGCTCTTTGTTGGCAGTTTGTGGCCACTGCTTTGTCATAAGAGGCCCCTGTGTGTCTAGCGATGCCATGAGGAATGCACTGGTGGAGTAGAAGGGAAAGGCAGCTCCACCTTTCCCACAGCTAGGCTGCTATGGAGGTGAGACCACCAAGAGCTAAGAAGTTGTGCTCACTCTGCAGGCAGAGTCTTCCCCAGCCAGCAGTCCTGATGCTGGGGCCTCCCACGCAGGCCTCGG